>JBBBDQ010001382.1:1632500-2232500 GCA_037127315.1 Ascarosepion bandense | reverse complement strand
TTGGCCGCCATTGCCCACCGGAATCATTTCTTCCAGCTCTATTGAAACCATGCGTCGGACCAAAACAGACGCATTTTTAACAGAGTAAGACCTCAATACCAACCCCCTAATCAATGACAAGGTTGAATGCTTTGCTCGCAGATTCTCCACCAATTCGAGACTGGATTCGTCTGGAGTATCTACACCCAACTTCCCACCTAGAACTGAGGCTCAACTGAATGACGTCCACATTACACCCTTGCTGGTCTCTAACATAATCTCAAAACTTGACCCTCACAAAGCGAGCGGAGGGGACGGAATCCCAATCATAATCTTGAAGAAATGTGCCCCTGAACTCTCCTCTGTCCTCTCTAAGCTCTACAACTTCTGCCTATCTGCTTCCTGCTTTCCTGCCTGTTGGAAGTCTTTCGCTGTAGTTCCTATATTTAAGAATACTGGAGAACCCTTGGACCCCACAAGTTATCGCCCTATCAGCCTTCTTCTGATCTTTAGCAAAGTGTTCGAAGCCATTATCAACGCCGAGGTGGTTCAGCATTTCACGGCCCACAGGCTCCTCTCGGACAAACAGTATGGTTTCCGCTTCACCAGGTCTACTGCTGATATGCTAACAACCATCACCAAGTATATATACCAGGCTCTTGACAAGAATGGCGAAGCCCGAACCGTTGCCTTGGATATCTCCAAAGCGTTCGACAGAGTCTGGCATGCTGGCCTTCTACACAAACTGCAGAGCTATGGTATAACTGAACATTTGTTTGATCTAATCCAGTCATTCCTCTCTAACTGCACATTGAAGGTGGTATTAAAGGAGATGCCTCCCAAAACTACCATACAAACGCGGGTGTCTCTCAAGGCTCTATCCTAGGTCCTACGCTCTTTCTGATCTATATTAATGATCTCCCTGATGCCATAAGATCCCAAGTAGGCATGTACGCTGATGACACCACAGTTTACTCTCGCCTCGATCAAAAATCTGGTGTGGGCGACAAAGCGAACCTCACTGCCGAGCTTGAAAAGGACCTCCAATCCATAGTGGACTGGGGTAAGAAATGGCTCATAAATTTTAATGTTTCCAAAACGAAGCTGCTATCAATTAACCATCATAGATAATCGCTTCTACCTCCCATTAGCATGGAACAGGCTTGTCTCCCAGAGAGTAAAACACGCCTCCTTGGCCTCACACTCTCAGCAGACGTCAAGTGGAATGACTATATTGAATCCATTGCTAAATCCGCTGCTATGAAAGTCGGTTCTCTGTGCAGGGCCCGAAAGTTTTTCCCATCTGAATCTATCCTGCACATATATAAATCTACCATCTGCCTGTGAATTGAATACTGTTGTCACATCTGGTCAGGTGCCTTTGCTATTCTCCTGGGGGTTCTTGATAAAATACAACGGAGAATCTGTAATGTGATTGATACCAACTTGGCAGACCGGCGGCAGTCACTCTCTCACCGGCGTGACATGGCTTTCCTGTGCCTCTTCTATAAATACTTTCATGGCTTCTGCTCCGATGAACTTAGCTCACTGGTGCCCCCTAGGTACAAATTTGCATGAGATACTAGATTAGCAACTAGGTCCCATCCTTTTATAGTGAAATAGATAAGATGTAACTGCAGTTTCTACTTCAACAGCTTCTTTTCTTGCACTTCCCGCCTGTGAAATTTCCTTCCACATACTTGCTTTCCCGACAGCTACAATCTCCAGGAGTTTAAATGTAAGGTCAGTAGACACCTAACACACTAACTCACATCTACCCAACCCTTATCCTCGATATCCTTACCCGTCTATCACCCTCCTTAAGACATTTCCTATATCTAACTACTCTTTCTCATCACTTTCCCCTATGTAACTCCCTGTGCAATAGTGGCAGTGGAATGCCTTGCTTGGGGTGAAATGATTTTAAAAAAAAGAGAGAATAAAAAAAAAAAAAAAGTAACATAATTCCTTCGAAGGATTAAAATGTCACAAAATGGAGTAAAATTTACTTGAGAAATTAACAGTTGAACAGTGAAACTGGTAAACAACAAAAAAAAAATATTTTGAAATATTGCTAAGAGATTACAAGTAGAAAGGTCCCATTCTCTATGGCAGGAATGATAGTAACAAATCAAAAGCATCATTTTTCAAAATTATAGAAATAAAATTTTGCTTTTTTTATTGCATTTATAGAAATGCAGAATAAAAAAGAAAAACGGGGAAAACTTTGATTGAATTGTCAAGATACTTCAGTTCTTGATTTTTATCTTAAAGCTTTTACTCACTAGCAGTGGGTATCTAGCATTGTCCAGTGAAAAATCATTTCAACTATGACAACAGTAAAGAAAATAGGTTCTTAAATATATTGTTTCTTTCTTTTCCCCCTCACACAATTATTTAAACAAGAAAATGTAACATTTACTGAAAAAAGTATTGATATCCAAAGCAAATGATACAGTCCCTTTGGTTGACAGAGCTTCTAGCAGACAACATGAGTGCCCTTCCCACTGGATGTCACTATGAAAAGTTGTTTGAGGATCTACCCCTGGAGTAGCAAAAAAAAAAAAAAAAAAAAAAAAAAAAAAAAAAGCCATGGGAAAACATGGAGAAGTCAAACAAGTCAAAAGTGAATGATGTTGATAGATTGTCCATGAGCTTTGCTGATGATCATTACTGGGAATTGATATAGCAAGTCTACTGAAAATAGGGGATCCTTTACCTAGCCCAGTAGAAAAGAACAAATGTAATCAAAATTAAACAATCTTTAAGAAACAGTGACAATTGACCACAGAAATATATTGCAATAGCTTTGGGTTTATTTCTTTAATGGCATCATTCTTTGGGGCAAGAATTCATTACTTGCAGAGCCACTGGTAGTTTCTGTAGTCATGGGCTATGTTTTAGATTTTAAAAATTTATATTTTAAAAATAGAAAATATTTTAAAGTTTGAGATTTTTTTTCAATAGTAGTTTTTCATTATTGCCCATTTTCCAATGGACACAAACAATGAAACTATTTTAATCCCATACTTTTTATAACCTGCAATAACCTTGAAAGTTTGCACCACCTATGCTCACATAGCAATTTATACCCAAGAATGTAATTGTTTAATTGCAATATAAATTGAAGTCACAAATGAGTTTTGAGGCCAAATTTCACCTTGTCCATTCTAATATTTGTAAAAAAAAAAAAAAAATTAAAAAAAAAAAAACAACTTTATAGCAAACTTAATATTTTATATCAAAAGTGGCTTGATTTTGATGATTTTGAATATCTTCCAAGGTTGATGTCACAAGTATATCTGGTGAATGGTCATGCTAATACAATACACTTAATAACTCAGTATATCAGGATAGAAATTTCTTCATTTGTCTAGAAATGACAGTTATTCATGTAAAAGCTTATATCTCAAGAACAGTGATGCCCAAGTGAGCATGCGTGCACACACAGCATGGTTGCACAAATGCACCACCTCATATGAGCATTGTAACACATCATTCAATAAATCCCAGGACTAACTAACAAAACAACTCTTAGGCAAAATTCGACTTTATAGTCGAATTGTCACATATCAACATATAGTCTCCTTCTAGGGTGATACACTGATTCCAATGCTTCCCAAACAATTCAACACCTTTTTGGTAAAAAGATTTGTCTTTGGCCTCAAAATATGCCACAATTTCCAATATCACTTCTTCACTGGAACCAAATCTCTTTCGCTGGAACATTCATTGGAGATCTGCAAACAGCCAGTAGTTGCTGGGGACCAGATCTAGAGAATAGGGTGGAAGTAGAAGCAATTCGAAGTGCAACTCATGTAGTTTTGTAATCATTGTGATTGACTTGTGACACAGTGTGTTGTCTTGGTGAAAGATCTGTTTTCTTTTAAATTTGTGGCCACTTTTTGGCAATTTCTTCCTTCAAATGCACTAATAATGCGATATAATATTTGCTATTGATGGTTCTTCCTTTCGCAAGTTAATTGATGAACAAAATACCTTGTGCATTCCAAAATACGGAGGTCAAAAACCTTGTCTGCTGATGTCTGTGTCTTTGGTTGCTTTGGATGGCTTTCACCTGCTGCTGTCCACTCAGCTGACTGCCGATTTGATTCTGGAGTGAAGTGGTGGATCCATATTTCATTCATTGTCACATATTTACAAAAAACTCCTCCTTGTTGCGTTGAAACAGTTGCAAACAACACTGAATCGTCAATGTGTTTTTGTTTGACTGTCAGCAAATGTGGCACCCACTTTGAACACAGCATTCTCATTGACAAATGTTCATGCAAAATGGTGAATACACTGCTTTCTGATATGTTTAACTGCTTTGCTATCTCACGCAACTTTAATTTACAATCAGCCAAAATGTATTTGTGGATTTTTTTGTGTTTTCTGGGACAACTGCCGATTTTGGGTGACCTGAGTGTTCAGCATCATTTGTGTCTGTATGACTATGTTTAAAGTCATCAGCATATCACCTCTTAACTGTTGTTTCCAATGGAGCAGAGTCCAAATAAGTTACCAAGCCATTGCTTTGCTTGAACAGTATTTTTCCCCATCAGAAAGCAATGCTTTATCAACAGCCAAATTTCAGATTTTTACGTTGTTTTGAAAATTTCCAACAGTAGCGTCACTTAACCGTAATTTCTAAACTATTAATCTGATTGGGTCCAAATTTTGTAACATGCCATTTGAAGGTTAGTACTTCATAAAAATCATATGGATTTTTTAAATTAGTGATACCATCTATATGTCAGACCCAACTGAGTGATGTGTTAAGGCATTATTGCTGCTAGGATGTTTGGGTGGATGCCTAATGAAAAAAAGGACTATTTTTACCGGCAATACTCTTCTAAAAAAACAAAAACATTTCTTAAAAAGAATGATCCCAGGTGATAAAAATGGATTGTTTACCACAATGTAGAATGAAAAGGTCCTTTGGAAAAATGAAATGAGCTGCCATTAATCACCCCAAAAGTCAGTTTACATCCAAAGAAGGTGATGCTGGGTATCTGGGAGGAGTGGAATGGCATTGTACATTACAAGCTCCATCCACAAAATCAGATATTGAATTCAACCAAATATCTTAAATAAAACTGATTAAAAGCAGCAATTGATAAAAAGTGTCCAGGATTTGCTCTGTATAAATACCTAAATATTGTCTTTGAAATTCAATTACAAAATGCTAAAAACTTTTGTTCTGATCAATTAAGAAAATATTAGAACTTGCAAAACAAAAGATAACTAATTTAAAGAATGTGTTAATGATGACAATAATATTTGTAATCACTAGAAAGCTAAACACAAGCACAATGATTACTTTATTTAAGGTTACTTTTTTGGACACACACACACACACACACACACACACACACACACACACACACACACACACACTTAAGCAATTAAAAAACACACAACATTAGTCAAATAAGGACAGCAGTAATAAAAATGGAAAAAAAGGAGGAACAATAGTTTCTTGCATTTACTAAAATTTTTATTGTTAGGCACCAACTGTCAAGGCATGACACACCAGAGAGAGAGAGGACAAAAAAGAAAGAAAACATTACTATTATCAACATCAAGAAAAGGGATGGAGGAATAAATTAATATGGACAGATTCTATAGTATGTGTATAAATATTGCAACACAAATATGTGACTAGTTTTCATCATAGACTTGTTCTTCAACAACTAAAGAAAATTTTAGTTGCTGGATTTCTTCTATTATTACTACAACTACTACTGCTACAGCAGCAGTGCTAATTCTATGCTTTAGCTTTTTGCTATTGTTAATATAGTTGCTGGTGATGATACCGTGACACACTATTCAAGTAGAAAGGCAATTGTAGCACCAAATAGAAAATACATGGAGTAAAATTAAGTGTGTGTCGTGGAGGAGGGGGGAAAGATTCTATCTCCTGTCAAAATGGTACAAAGACAATTGATACAATTTCTCAAAAATATAAATGCAGAAAAAGTATTAAATTAAAGGGTTAATTGTATAAATAGGATAAAATTAAATAATATGAATATTAACAATCATACAGACAATAGAATAGACACACTGGTTGAGAGAGAGCTTTAGATTGATGTGTTGATAAAGTGATTTTAGAGACAGCAGTGGGGAGGTGAGGCAAAAGTGAAAGGTGATCTATTTGGACAAATAGCATCCTAATGTTAATAGATAGAAACTTGAGCCAGATAATAAGTATAATAATGCTATAGCGTGAATAGATAGATAATCTGGCAATCAAAATTTGTATGTTTATCAACAAAGATTTAGGAGAAGAGAGATAAATCACAAGCCATTAATGCAAACTCATTGACTACTAACTTATTACCTGCACCAGCAGTGATAAGATATAAAAGAACTGATAAGTACATAATTAGAGAAAACAACAATGTTATCTTCCTATTTCTTTAGCTATCATTGAAAAGTAGATTAAAGATGAATAAAAACAAGATATTACAGCTTTGGCACAAACTGTAAAATTTAGGGTAGAAGAACCATCCTTTTGACAAATTAAACAGTTGTTATCTAATAAGGCAGCAATAAACATGGGTGCTATCCTCTTTTTCATGATATTGTCATTAAAACAATAAAAAGCATTAGTACATGTGTGACAAAACATTTTTCATGGATTAAAATGTTTATTTTCTTTAATTTTAAATGCTTCAATCATATCAAATTAGACCAAAGTTTTTATTTAGATATCCATTTTTACTCAATCAGTATTCCAATGTCTTTAACAAATAATGTATATAATGACTGATTGAATTTAATGTTTGGGGACCACAGGTGTGCTATAAGTAAAAGATTATCACTTGTATTGTTATTGGTTGATTAAATTCTATAATACTAACTAGAAACAATGGTCTTGAACCTAAACAAAATTATCAAATTGATAAAATCCTTATAAAAATTGTAAGATTTCTTCAGACTTTTATATTGGTTTTCAGTTTATTTGCATATTTAAATTCTTACTTTTTCTATTACTTTGAGAGCTGTTCTTTTATGGTGACATTTCAGTTTTTTTCTCTCTTTTTAATGACAAAAATCTAACATACAATTTAAACTGCCATCTACTGTAATATAAAGGTCTAGTGTAGGTACCTCCACATAAACGCGATACCTAAGGTTTAAAATGATTTTTTAAAAATGAAAAAGTTTTTCTTGAAGCTTTTATTTTAGTTTTAATTTAAAGCTAATAAATTAAATTTAATATTTCCAATAAGCAAAATAATTTATTGCATTTCAAAACTAATTTAAATTGACTGGAGATTTTGTTTTGAAACCATTTTTAGCCATCTGTCAGCAAAATGTAATTCTCTTTTTCAAAAAATAAAATATACTTTTTTTGAAACTTTATTTAAGGAATATTAATAGATTTAAAGATTAACTAATCTGATTTGAAACATTACTTTTAGCTTAAAATATCACAAAAATGCACCTTTAACACGGAGGTAGGTGTTTATTTAAGGTGTTGACAGACAGAACTTTAATGTTTTGGTGGACATATTTGTAAAAATTACTTGAATATAATGTGAATGCCATTTTTTATATAGCTTAACTACCCAGTAATGTTCAAAACCCAGGAAAATATTTTCTGTAATGTTTATTGAATTTTAGGTACTTTGGCTTTAAATTTACATTAGTAATCGCTCTTACTTTCTGATATGCACATCTGTATTTGCAGAAATCAGCACATTTACACACTACAGACTTCTGAATTGCAGTAAACTTTTCCATAATAACAATATCACCTAACCAGTACAAATTAATATAGAGATTTAAAAGATTTAAACCTTTATAAATTAAAATTAAAAAAAAAAAACAAACAAACAAATGAAAACAATTCCTGTAAAAATTCATTATTCATCAAGTATGTTTTAAGACAACAGTATCTATAATATATAATTCATAAAAGCAATTAACAGATTTTCTAATTAAATGTATGTCTGTTTTATTGCATTTCTTATTTTATGATTTAGAGCAAATTTTCTGTAAAATTACAAAAGGTAAAAAGAGCCAAGTTGTCTGTTTTCAGCGTAAAAACAAAAAGCAAATTGGCATTCTTTTTTGGATAAATAATTGATAAAGTGTGTAATTGCACCTAAATAATACAATAATGAATCAAAATGAAAATTTTAGGTTTTAATAGCATTAAATAAAAATATAAATGTTGCCATTGGAATCTCCTACTTCCTACATAACTTAAATTTTACAAAAGCCACTTGATAATTACTGTTGGCAATATTTTAAAAATATTAAATAAATCAGAACTCAAGCTAAAAGTTTTTTTCAATATCTATTTCAAATAAATAAATAATTGGTCAGGTGTATGTGTGTATATTTTTTTTTCTTATTGTTAGTTCAGCCAATACAATGTTCAGGAGACACTAAAGATAGAGGGCTATTGAGTAAGATTTTTGTAAAGAAAGAGGAAGGAGGAAGCAAGATGTGCATATTATGAGGACATGCAAGTTAGACATGTTGACTTTGAACTTGAAGAGACCAAGATTGTAGTAGTCAGGAATTTGTTTCATAAAGTAGCAGTCCTGGAGAAGATGCTGCTTGAGTAGAATTTACTCCTTATCAAAGAAACAAGGGAATGGGTGTGATTTGCCATTGTGAACATGGCATGGTGGTCCTAAGTGTGAAGGTGTGTGCTGGTGGAACTAACGAAACTAACTCATCTGAACATTTATCATAGTAATAGTGAGAGGCCAGCAACATCACCCACAAGGCTGTGTAATCATTTTCTTTATTTTAACTCTGTAAAGAGTGGACAGTCCAGATATGGCAGCAATACTGCCATATCTTGGTCTAATCTTACCCTTGGAAAGATAGAGCATTGCAGCAAGAGTTAGGTATTTTCCAGAGTAATTAAGTTGCTTTTTCATCATAACAGCTCAGGACATCAGTCAATGATGTTGATTATCAATAAACAATTGGGATCAAAGTCTTTTGCAACAAAAATAATCATTGAAATATCTACAACGGTAATTTCCATGAATGTGCAATAATCAAGAGAAATATGAGTGGTGTATGCATGAGTCCAAGATTTTCAGAAAAACTATAAAAGTTAAGCTGAAGCAGATTGTTTTTGTAGGAAAATGTATAATAATAAAACTTTTATGCATCAATATGAAAATTAAAAAAGAAAAAATAATTACTTCCTATAATTTTGTAATCCAGACTAAAGAACATATCCTGACTGGTATGATAGACAAAAAAGAGATTTCACTTTTCCCATATGAATTATATACTTAAGTATATAATTCATGTGAGAAATATAATCAGTGGAAACCTTGTGATAACAGCAAAAAGAATCAAGTCAAAAAATAAGCCAAACAATCAGAAAGCCAATAAGTCAAAATAAAACTGTGCATAAATATTTCAATTTTTTTGTAAATAAAAAAATTGAGTAATTCTTTCTTAATATGCTTCCAAGTAAACTTAAAATTGACATGACAAATTAAAATTAAAAGACATGTTTGTATTAAGACATTTAATTTCTACATGCAAAATGCTTTAAATCTTTAGCAGGGACTTTAACTTCAAATTTCTTTGTAGTCTGGCTATCAGTAGCTGATAGTAATAAACATCTACGCTCTTTCAGGTTGTAATCTGCAACCTACCATAGAATTAGAAAAAAAAAAAAAAAAAAAAAAAAAAATACTGTCAAACTGACAATCTAGTTCCAAATAAAAAAATACTTTAGAAAAATTGTTTGAATGTATTCATAATTGACAAAAATATGCATAGCACTTTATAAAAGTTATACTATTAAGCATAGACAGGAAATTGCCCCCCAAAATCATGAAAATATATAAATTTAAATATATTGAAAAATAAGTTACCTTTAAATTACATCATTAAAGGAAAAAAAAAAGGAATATATTTACAAAATCTTGCCTGTTTTTGTAGAGCCATTTTAAGAAAAAAATTTGTAGTAGTTTGATTTTTAAGTTTATATACATTGGAAAAATGCTCAATGTTAGTATTTAAATTCAACATCAACCATCTTTTGACCTTGAAATATGTGTATGCAAAATATTAGTCATAAACCAAATGTAGCCCTTTACAGATCAAATTTGTAGGTAGCATTGACATTGGAATGCTTCTATAAAATGAACTTAGCATTTTTGCTGACTACTTCTATTTTGGAGGAATAAGATTTAAATTCCAAACTCACAAGTTCAACATTTAAATCCTTACAAAATTGTTTAAAAATAAAGCCCAATTTACCAAATGCCAGCCAAATTCAAGAAAAGCTAGTTTAAGCCAGTTTTAAAAAAATTGAAGAGAAAAAAAAAGTAATATGCTATATTAACTATACAAGTGAAAAGTTTAAATTAATTGATCAATTGTAAATTCACCATTAATTTTTAACTTAAAACATTTGTGTAACAGAGCAAAAAATAAATGTGGTTTATTACTAGTAAGATGATAAATGAAGAGAATAGATGTTTACAAATTAATTTATTCACTTGTTAGAAGCCACCAATTTTCCTTTGAAGCTTAGCTGTCTAGTCAACAGCAATAATCATTCAAGCAGTTCAGCTCTATTGCCATCATAGCTTCATGTTAATAATAACCTAGCATAAGGGATTTTTTGAAGGATTTTTATTCTTGATAGTCTTTGAATATTTACATAATCATCTATGAATGTTGGTGGAGAATTGGGATTTTTCTTAATATAAATTTCAGCTTAAAACTGATGAGATTTTATGGAAAAATACAGAGGTTTTTAATACAGTAAGCCTAATTTCCCTATTAATTTCATGTTCATACAGAGTGATGTTATTCCTATTATATAAATAATAGTGGATTATTATGTGTAAGCCAGTAAAGATATTAAGTTTACCTATTGCCCAGTTCACACTCCTTTCCTGTCTGTTGAACAGGAATAGAGGTTTATCCCTTGTTTCCCATTTAAGATTGGATTTCTGGTTCCTCCTAAAATCTTCTCATTATCTTTCACTCCCAGTAACCTCTTGCATCTTAGTGGCATTATTGCCTTGCTTGGGGTGAACTGATTAAAAAATAAATAAATAAATTTGGAATAATGTAAACACTGAAAGATGATGTTGATAATTTAAAATAGATTAAAAACAAGAAACATGCCTTCTGGCACAAAGGTCTGTTATCAGTAGTCTAGGTAAATCAAAGAAATATTTTTAGCTAAGTTTTGAACAGATAAAATTCTGAACATTATGATTAATACTAATGAGAAAAAAAAACAAAATTACTTACCAGTGGCAGATGATACCAACATGCTTAATTTAAGTAATCAGCAGAAAGTAATGACAAACAATGGTAAAATTCTGTAAAAATAAAGGAAATCATTTGATAAGTGTCATTAAAACTATATATTTTTTAATGTACAAAACTGAAACATTTACCTTTTAAATGTTAAAAACAACTGAAATTTTCTCATTTTATAACCCTTCTCTTCTTTGGGGAAGTAGTAAATTTAAAAAAGATATCTTTTTAGTGATTTAAAATAATTTTAAAACATTCTAAATTATTCAAATTAAAAGGCAGTAATAAAGTTAATCTTATTAGAGCCACTCTGAAAACTGAAGTTGAGTAAACCTGGAATTTTTACAAAAAAGGATTAAAGTAGAAGTGTAAAACCAGACAGTATTGAGTATACACACACAGACACAGACAGACAGACAGACAGACACACACACACACATATCTCAGCATGCAATGTGGGTATAGAAGAATCCAAAGGAGTATCCAATACATACAGTGGTAGTATAACTCTCTAAGAGAGCTCTAAACATATATGCATAAAAATACATATAGAGCAAATATAAGAAAAATTAAGAGACATTATTTTATGGTGAATCGGAAGTATAGGCCTATTTCAGGCGAACCATCATCAGCTTCTGTCTTTATTTTACAAAGGATTTTACATGAATCTAAACATGTTATAACCAAGTTTTGTTAATCTTCATTAATTTCCATAACATGTTTACATTTGTTGACATTATGATACATTTCAGAGTAGATATGGTTGTTGCGATAAATCGAAAACTGTGTTATATAGGCTAGATTAAAACCTCATTTAGACTGATGGTCATTCATGGTCGAGAGATCTAAGACGTGCCAGATCATATGGTAGCTTCCCCTATGTGGATAGGGGTCGCAGGTTTGAATCCTGCCGAATGACACATTTCCGTCATAAAAATTTATCGTAAATAATCAGGCCAGTAGATATAAATATATAATACTGTTTAATTAAAAACAGAATATCTACAAAAAATAATGTTCAAACAAATCATTTTAAATTGTTGGTTGTTTATAACCAAGTTTCGTTAATTTCCGTAATATATATATAAGTTAACTCATGAACTACTCAAATGCATATCAATATTGATAATATTTATGAAGTAACATTTACTTTTATGAAATAGTTTGCCCTGTTTTAGAAATCTGTACAAAAGGTAGGACATATTTAAACAAATTTGTTAATCATTACTGCTAATTACACAGCATTCTTTCAATAAAATATTTTGTTATATGAAATGTGTGTGTGTATAATGGCAAGATTTAATAATATTACATGAATCGTGGCCAAAGATGCTAGTTTCATAAAGTTTGTCATCGTAAAGACACAAGTAGGAAAAATTACTTCAGTGTTTCTGAAAGAAACAAGTTTTGAGAATAACCCGGGACAATGATTTTAAGATAACCATTTGAAACATTCAGAAATAAACGAGCAGGGAGATGAATAGATTGTTATCAGAATTACTTAAAATTTGAGAATAACATGGACATCAAATTTTAACATATACATTTACCAAAATTGCACAACAATATCTTGAAATACTAGAATAATTTATTCAATAAGAAGGCCATTGGCTTCAAACACTGTTTTTAGATAACTTAATCTTAAAACTTGACCCTCACAAAGCGAGCGGTGGTGACGGAATCCCAACCATAGTCTTAAAGAAATGTGCCCCTGAACTCTCCTCTGTCCTTTCTAAGCTCTACAACCTCTGCCTATCTGCTTCCTGTTTTCCTGCCTGTTGGAACATTATCATTAGAAGTAGTACAAAGTAATGGGTTGGTAGTCCACTGTTTGTAGTAATTTACTTTATTAAGAGTGCTCAATACTTAGCAGAGCATTAAATATGGTAATTTTTTTTATTATAGATTTTTAATAAAAACAGTTTGCTACAATACAAGAGCTGTTGTGTTTTGGTACTATTTTAATAGCACCTCTGCCTGAGAAGATGCTTTAATAAGATAGTGCATGCATGCATACACACACACACACACGTTAAACCCACCACCACTTAATAATAAGAAGTTAAATCATTATTTTCGGGCAAACAGGAACCCCAGTTACAGAAAATCTGTTCTGAATCATAAAATTAAAAAAATGCAATGACTAAGACATTATTCAATTAGAAAAGCTTTTAATTGCTTTTATGTATAAAATATATTTATCGTTTTTTTAAAAAAATTTTTTTTAATGCATAATGAATTACAAAAATTATTTTCATTTTTAAAAATTTTAAATTTCAATAACCTCTAATATTGTAAAAAGATTTTTAATTAGTTTGTGTGTATTTATGTGTCATTTGATACATGTATACTTAAATTAGAATTATAACACTTTCTCTATTGTAACTGATAATATACCTGATAATACCTCGAGAAAAGTCAAATGTAAACAAACAAAAACATTGGCAACATTAGATAGGTCTTTCATAAATTGCTTTGCATATATGACAACTTATATACAAATTGAGAAAATGTCAAAAGTTTAGAGACAAGACATGTGACTATTTTTAACTTAACACTCTACCACTGAACTATCACACTGAACCTAAATTATGATATAATTTCAAAATATACATGAAAGTAATTGAATCAATGAATTTATTTTAAGAAAACTGCACACAGAGAAATTGCTGTTATATGGTAATGAAAAGTCAGTTGATTATAATGATTAGTTTTTAATTTTTAATTCTTTTTCAATAATTTCTAACTTTAATAAAGTGGATGACTATTGTAATCTAGCTTGTATTTTTCTGAAGAAATCTGTATTGGTCAATTCAATTTGTAAGCCACTATTTTATAATCTCACTAACTAGTGGACTGAGTTTGTAATGATTATAGTGACTACTGCCTTGGATTATATCAATGACTATATAATATTAATAGTAATCAACACAAAAACCTGTAATTATAACTAATTGAAAGCTAAATTTTCTAGTAATTGTAACCTAACAAACTATAATAAAAGCTATTCCATTAGCAGTTATTGTAGTCTTACAACAATAGAGAGTATTATTTGAGAGCTGAGATTGAATAAACTACACTGAAATGAAGTAGTCATTCCACTAGCTTTTCAAAGAACAATCATGTTAGTTTACTTTTTAAAGATATCAAAGAGAAAAGGTTGCAGAAAGTTGCAATCACATAAATTTATGGACAGGATAAAAGAAAAAGACAAAAGAAATTACTTAAAAAAAAAAGAAAGTTTACTGTGCATTCAATCTCTAATTTTCAAAAAAAGAGAAGGTGCTGGGAACTTCTAAACACATCTAATTTAGGATCATGAATTTTATATGAAATAGATTGATGGAATCTTCTTTGTGACTCCCCCCCCCCAAAAAAAACCATCCCTAATATGTGATGATATGTTCTATTAACCATGCACTGAAAATGTAATTTTTAGGACTTGCGGTCGTTAGCTCAATTTAATGCTTAATTTATGTGCAAGCTATAAGTATGTGTACCAACTGGATAAAAAAAAAAAAAAATTAATTAATCTTACAATCAAAAGACTATTCACTTATTTTCCCTCCAAATTTCAAATGATATTTTTGCTCACTTAGAGGCGTGTGTGTGTGTGTGTGTGTTGGCATGAAGGGGAATAAATACATAGTTTATATATATATATATATATATATAGATAAGATTTGACAAAATTGAAAAACACAGGTCACATACCAGAAATAGTAGTTGTGCTACTAATTCTATTTTTGGTTACTGTTTATAAGGAAAAGGAGGAGACTGAAGGGTATTCCAAGGAATATCTAATTAGAATGGGGCAACCATAACTAACACTGATTATTGATAATGACAACAAAAGATCATTTACACATTGGTAATGGTAACAGAACCATAACTTTTATAAAGAGTAAATTATAAATCTTCAAAACACTTTGCTAGATGTGCTTGTGTAAGGAATAGTAATAGCAATGGCAGTGTTGTTAGCAGCAGAAAGCAGAGAGGTGCTGACAACATCACTAAAATTACAAATGCATGCACACAGACATACTCTGTAGCAGTTAAGTTAGCTATGAGCCAATAATCACATCATTTATGAATAATGGATCATTATAGCATTCATTTACATTCATTTTGAGGCTGGTAAAAAGTGGAAGATTGAGCATCAAGCATTCAGAGTCTGATTCGAATAAGAAAAATTGAAATGATGTTAATAAAAGGGAAGTAAAATAGGATGAAAATACCACCAAAATACTGTCAAGAGTTCTACAGTTATCTAATATTACCTGATACCAAATTAGTGAGGTTCATTATCAGAGTAAAGGAGAATTACTTTTGAAATTATACTAAAAAGCTTATAAAAATTTGAAGAAACTGTTGTAATGATTCAATTTTTGTTAATATAAACTATATAAACAAAACAAAATAAATAATCTAATGGGGTTACTTTACTGGTGTTAGTATAGTTTTAATATTTCATAAAATATTGTTATAAAAAATTGTTTGCTATATCAAACTGCAAAGAGAGGATTTTTATGCTGAAACTGTTTTTAAAACTTGTTTAAAAAATAAATCATACTATGCAAATTTTATAGGCCATAATATAAGTGGCAACAGAAATTTATAGAACTTAGTGTTCACTACGAGTTAAGCATTATTCATCCACAGAACAAGCAAGAGCTAATTTGCTAGGATACTGTCACATACACAGTGTATTAAAAATCAAAAACAAAAAAATGTTGAGTTTTATGTTCAAATGATTATAAACCCACTTTCACCCCAAGCAAGGCAGTTTCACTGCCGCTGTTGCGCAGGGGTTTACATAGGGGAAAGTGATGAGAAAGAGGGGTAGGTTATAGGGGAAGTCAGGAGGAGGGTAATAGATGGATGAGAATACCGGTGTAATGGAGGTGGAGTGGATAGAGAAAAGAGCTTGAGAGAAAGGATGCAAACTAGTGAGATATTGACCTTACATTTAAATTCCTAGAGATTGTAGCTGTCGAGGAAGCAAGTATACAGAAGGGAATTCCACAGGCGGGAATTGCGAGAAAAGAGTTAGAGTAGAAATTGTGGTTACATTTTATCGGTTTCACCGTAAAAGGGTGGAACCTAGTTGCTAGTCTAGTGGCTTGTGTAAATTCATACATAGGGGGCACCAGTGAGCTAAGTTCATTGGAGCAGAAGCCGTGAAAGTATTTGTAGAAGAGGCACAGGGAAGCCACATCAAACTGATGAGAGAGCTACTGCAGCTGAGCTGCCAAGTCGGTGTCGATTCTCTGTTAGATTTTGTTAAGAACCCCCAGGTGAATAACGGGCACCCGACCAGATGTGGCAGCAATATTCAATACACAAACGGATGGTAGATTTATATATGTGCAGGATGGATTCAGATGGGAAAAGTTTCCCTGCACAGTGAACCAACCTTCTTAGCAGCGGATTTAGCTATGGATTCGATATAGTCATTTCACTTGAGGTCTGCTGAGAGTGTTAGGCCAAGGAGGTGTAGTGTTTTGCTCTCAGGGAGGCTAGCCTGGTCTATGCTAATGGGAATTGTCTATGATGATAATAGAGCGATTGTCTATGATGGTTAATAGATAACAGCTTTGTTTTGGAAGCGTTAAAATTTATGAGCCATTTTTTACCCCAGTCCACCACAGATTGAAAGTCCTTTGGCAGCGAGGTTCGCTTTGTCAACCTCAGCAGACTTTTGATTGAAGCGAGAGTAAATGGTAGTGTTGTCAACACATATGCCTACTTAGGATCTTATTACATTGGGGAGATCGTTAATGTAGATCAGGAAAAGTGCAGGACCTAGAATAGAGCCTTGAGGGACACCCGTGTTCATATGATAGTATTGGGAGGCATGTCCGTTCAATACTACCTTCATTGTCTGATTTGAGAGAAATGACTGAAAACAAACATTTGTCCAGTTATACCATAGCTCCACAGCTTGCATAGAAAGCCAGCATGTCAGACTGTCAAACACTTTGGAAATATCCAGAGTAACAGATGAACATCGCCATTCTTGTTGAGATCCTGGTATATATATTCGTGTTAATTATAACTTTGCCTACAGGGCTTTAAGTAATGTTTATCTATAGATGTAAATTTTCTAAAATTTGAACTAGACTATTTTAAAGAATATAAAATTATAAATTTGAAGAAAATACATTTTTAAAATTATCAAAGAAATAAAATAATATATAAGAGGAAAAGAGCAAACTATACACAGCATCTCATATTATTAGACACTTCCTGTTTTATCAATATACAAAATAGAAACTTCTTGAAATCTAAAGAATGATACCAACATTTATCTACACATTTAAAATGAAAAATGTAAAATGACTTTTTCTGAAACATCTTAAGTTTTTAAAATCTCAGATTAATTATCAAGTTTAAAGCTTTAGAATGGTTTGCAAAACTTATTTGATGGGTAATAAAAACTGTTTAATAACTTTAAAACCTGCAAAAACTAAAATAAATTGCAAAAAAGGATTGGCATGTAGCACTGAATTGTCAGGAAGTTAATTGAAGATCCTGAACAACTGATATAAGTTGAGGATTATCTTGCCAATCTAGGTCTTAAAATATCTGTCAAGTTATGGCATTTTCTGGCATTCTAGTAGCAAGGACTATCAAAAGTAGAAGATATCAGGTCCTAAATCAAGTGACAAAATACATGAGATTGATTACTAGGCCTCTTGTTAAAAATAAAGAAAATTGAATGAAATGGGTAACTGAATACATTAAAATTGATTTTTCTGATAGTAACATTTTCAAAGATCCATTTTGGCCATTGAAAACAAAGATATAAAAAAGGGAAATTCAGTTGATTATTCTTGAATGACAAGTTGTTATTGTACACTCTGAACATTACATTATCCAAAAGATCACAAATTAAAGATAAGAAGTTGTTAAAATAAACTTCAAAACAAAAACAATAATGCTGAATACCATTTTGATCAATAGTCACAACAGCCATAACCACTAGTTACCATGAACACTAATTGTCCAATCAAGCAATCAAGTTGATATATTTATTTAAATATATACAATAATAAAATGTTTTTTTTTTATATACATAATTATTAAAGCCTAATATAACATATGAATAACTAAACATAGTATTGGAAATTATTTAGTCTACTGTTCGGTTACTAGTATCAGATGGGTAAGAAAGTTCATTTTTTATATTTCAGTCACCAAACTTCAGTTTTATAAAACAGATATTGGCCACATTTAATTGGAATGAACCAGGAATTAATACTAATATATAAATACTAGCATTCTATGATATTGAAAATAATTAAACTTTACCAATACTGGTGTTGTAAGTGATTTTATATATACATATATATATATATATATATATATATAAAAGCCTGAAATAAGCCAGAAATATTAAGCAGTAGTAATATAATTAGATGGATAAAAACAAAAATGTTTATGTTAAAGTACATTTTAGACAAATAAGACTGAGATGTTATAAATTTGACAATTTTAAACAAAAAATATTAAATCCTATAGAAATAGATATTTTTTAAAAATATCTTTAATAGAAGAACCAGAGAAAATCTGAGATAATATATTTGTTCTTGAAATTAGTTATTGTCAAGTAGAGGCATCTTGACTGAAGACTGAGAAGTGAACAGTAAGCAATTTCCTTAGCCCTACAGATCATCACTAATGTTGTGAGTGCCATCTAACAGTGGATGCTTCACATAAGGTAAAGTTTACAAAAATAGGCATTATCAACAACAGAATTATTGTACCTCACAAAAATAGTACTAAATATTTTCCAATAAATTAAAATATAAACAAGTATTGTATTTTTTGCTTGCTCAAGGCATTTTTTTTTTCAAAAGAAAAACTTTTTAAAGAATTAGTTTTTTATTAAAAGGTTATTTTATTCTTATTTAAAAAGGTTATTGAATTAGGAAAAATACTTTAAAATTAGTACTATTGAAATCTACATAGAAATGACATATATGGCTTTAAGTTATTAAATAAATAGAAGATCCCTTTCAATCTTTGAATCACTGAATTAAAAATTAGGCTTATTAATTCTAATCAGTAAAATGATTAGTATTAATATAAAAACTGTCACTATTTTAACATCTTTAGTATGAGTGCAGTAATGAAGAAATATCTGGTTATTTGCAGATAAAGAATTCTAGTTGGGTTTTCTAAATTTTACAAGGGAGGAAATTAAAGATAACATTTTATTGTAAAAGCATTTTTGAGATCAAATACCAGTTATCAGTATGTTTTAGCAATACATTTAAATTCAAAAAGTCACAGAAGATTCAGAAGAGGTTTTCTATTGCCACTTTGTAACCTTGTCTTCTATGTAATAAAGGCTACATTTCATAAACATTTAAAAGTTCATTAACTCAGAGCAATAACTGAATACAAAAAGTACTGTCCAAAACAAGTTTATGAACCCATACAAGTATACAACAATAGCAGCTAAATAACAATTAAATTATAGATAACAGTTCCATCAAAACTTTGGTTAAGAAATATATGTGAGAATATCTTTTTAGCTAAAATAAATTCAACTCATCAAATACATTTTAGTAAATTACATTTCAGTCAGTTAAGTGCCATACATGATATATGTTTAGGTGATCCATGACTGACTTGGCAAAAAATTTTTCCTGCAGTAGGTTGCCAACCAAGGCTATAGAACCCATTCTGTCCTGTTATTTAACCTATAGCTGGAGGGAGAAGGGCATTTGCACATAGATGAATCCCACAAATTCAACTAGAATTTGAACTTGGTTCTCCGATTTCTTATTCTGAGTTGATATCCACTGCACCACAATGCATTTAAAAGATCATAATTTCATTAAAGTAGTTAGTGCCAAAGATTTTGTAAAAAAGAGCATACCATGATAAAAATAGAGCATACCATGATAAAAATAGAGCATACCATGATGAGAAAATGACCAAACTTGGTAAAACAAAGTTTTATTGTCATAATGTTTATATTATTAAGAGGAAAGATTAAAGTAATTTTTTATTATTTTATTAAATTTTTTAATCCTTTCTAGAACTTTCAAAATTTTGGTTAAAATCTTGTTTTTCTTGTGCCAGTGAGTGGGATAAAGATTGGCATTGGAAATTTTAGCATCTTTTTTTTTGGCATCGAAAATGCATAGTTCTTCATATCTATATTAGTTAAAAAATCTGGACTCCTTTGAGAATTTAAAACATTAATTTGTTTTTGTCAAGCAAAAACACCATTTACTGACACTAAAAGATGCAATAAAACTGATATTATTTAATTAGAAAAACTTTTGCTTTTATAAGATATATTAAGGACATTAAGAACATTTTGTCTTAAGAAGATAAATAACGAATGTTTACAAGAACTGTTCTCACTTTTTTTCAATACTAATTAGAAAAATTTATTA
This sequence comes from Ascarosepion bandense, assembly GCA_037127315.1. Lineage (NCBI taxonomy): Eukaryota > Metazoa > Mollusca > Cephalopoda > Sepiida > Sepiidae > Ascarosepion > Ascarosepion bandense. The sequence continues at coordinate 2,211,831 of JBBBDQ010001382.1, read as the reverse complement.
AGTTTTAAATCTTTTAAAATTATATAAATTCAGCCTTTTAGATGATGTTAAGTGAAAGCTATATTCATTAATCATAACTGGAAAAGGTTAATACAAATCATCAAACACCAAGATTTTTAAAAGAATTTTGAATTTTTTTAATATGTGTATAAACAAGCCCATTTTTATAAGTATGGGCAAACATACATGACATTATTAGAAAATAAAAACCATAACTATAATAAATTTAAAAGCAACATTTCTAAAATTCAAAATATTAGATTACAGAATATTTCCTAATTCTTTAAGATTACTGAGTACTTAAAGAAAAACTATATAAAAAGGGCATTCACATCATTTTTTTCAATTACATTTTACAAATAATGTCTTCATAGAAAAGCATTAGATATGTCATCACATCAACAAGGCTACTGTTGGTTTAAAAAATATATTTTTGCAATATTCTAAACTTAAAGTAAATATTTGTTTCAAATCAGATTAATTATATTTTAAGTCAGATAATATTTCTTACAGTATCAGAAAAGTCTATTTTATTTTTGGAAGATTTTTTTAATAACAAGAATTACATTGTGATGAAAGAAGACTAAAAAGAGCACTAATCAGCTATTTCAAGGAGGGGAAAAAAACCCTTCAAGTCAATTTAAATTAGAAAAAAAGTATTTTGACATGAAATATTGAATTTAATCTATAAGCCTGAAATTAATTCTAAAATAAAAGTTTCAAGAAAGATTTTTCATTTTTTAAAAATTTATTTTAAACCTTAGCTATCAAGTTTTTTTGGAGGTCCCTATAAGTTATTAAACACAATGCAGATTCATTAGAAAATCCAAGACATTTGCTATGCATCTAAAGATAATTGCAGAATGAAATTAATATTAGTTAGGTACAAAATTTATATTAAAATATATTTCTATTCATCACAAGGATTCAGAAATAATAATAGTAGTAATAATAATAAGAATAAGAAGAAGAAGAAGAATGCTAGCCTTACTAACAATAATCTTAATCCTTTTTGATCTGTTAATTATAAAGGCAAGTCTTTAGCCATGACAATATTACAATATAAAAATATTTATTATTAAATGGCGTAGATAATTTATTTGGATCTATACTAGATGCACATATATGGAATTTAAGTGTTAATGTTTGTGGTATATCAGCTGAAGTGGGATTTACATAGAGAAAAGATAAAAAAAAAAAAAAAAAAAAAGAGGAAAAAGAAACAGAATTATAGTGAGCTAGAAAAACAATCATACAGTGTCTGACTGGATAAATATAATATTCACTGACCAAACTGGAATTTATATCTGGTGCTGTCCAAATGAAACACATTGTAAAGAACTAGAATAGATGTTAATCATTACCTCAATAATCAATACACTAATGATACAATGAAAATTTGGATATTTTTCTCATTCTATCAACATAATATTTGGTTTGTTTACAAAGAAGTTATTCTTCAGAGCTAAGAGTATTAATTCTCTTCTTCAGAAACATATATGACAAGGAAAACAAACAGCCTGGATCTATGTCCAATTGAAAATTTACAATGGATGCCTATAAGAAGAGGGTCCATGACAAAGCCACATCATGTAAAGCGGATTTGCCAATTATTATTTTAGGAAGTCAGAAGCCGATTTTTCATTAATGAAGTTCATACTTGAAAGAATTCAGTTGTTTTGGAAGCCATTCACATCTAAGAAAACCACCATCAATAAAATTTGTTTTAATCTATGAATTGCAAGGGTTAAAAGCAAGTTATTTAAGTCAAGTGATGCGACAGTAAAATTTATTGCAGTTATTGTATGCAGGCCTCAATCAGTCAGGGTTGACCATGGGTAGCATCCTAGTTGTCTGCTTCACTGGAACATCAGTGTCTGTGACTGTAGAAGCCAATGCAGGAGTGACAGTCCCTGTTGCAGACACTGCATTTATTTTATGTTTCTGGTCTGTCACTTTACTTTCTGCAAAACTGCCTCTCCATGTCAGCCGCTCCCTCTCTTATTTGAGTTGTTTGGTCAGGGTTTCTCTTCACCTGGACTGGTTGACTGCCACACTTTCCCATGACACTGTACTGATGCCCACAGCATTAATGTTGCATTTAACGATGTCACAATACTGCAGTTGTGGGTCCTCTTCCAGAAGCCAGCTCTCCATACAGGAGGTCTTTTGGGATGCGGTCATCTGGCATGCAGTGGACATGGCCTAGCCAGCAGAGTCTGCACTGTTTAAGGAGTATGAATATAGTGAACAGAACCACATGAGACAGGACCTCAGTGTTGGGCACCTTGTCTTGCCATGATATTCCCAATATATGGTGGATACTTCTTATGTCAAAGGTGTTCAGAAGGCTCTCTTGCCTGGCGTAAATTGTCCATAACTTGCTACCATATAGCATTGTACACAGTCATCTTTGTCTTCACTGTCAGCTTGGAGTTGGTCCAAACATGTGTTGTGACATGTGCAATGTCAGTGGCTGCTTTCCCAATTCTCTTGTCAAGCTCTATGCCCAGGGGAAAGATTGTTAGTGATAATGGAGCCAAGGTAGGTAAACTGATGGACCACATCTAGCTCATAGTCATAGATGGTGATGACTGATGGTGCTGCAGTACCTTAACCCAGAAGGTTTGTCTTTTTCAAGCTAATGGTCAGCCCAAAGTCTCTGTAGGCCTAAAGAAATGATCTATCAGTGACTGAAATTCATGCTGAGTGTGGGATGCTAATGCTGCGTCATTAGCAAAAAACATGGCTCTGATAATGACTTTTCATATTTTGGTCTTGGCTCTGAGATGGGTGAGATTGAAAAGCCTGTCATCTGATCTCATAGGTAGGTAAATCCCTTTCCATGATGTGCTGAATGTGTGCTTCAGAAGCAGTGCGGTGATTCCGAAGAGAGTGGGAGCAAGGACACAACCCTGTTTTACCCCGCTGCTGATGCTGAAGGACTCCAAGGTGCTGCTGTTGAACTGCACAGTCTCCTACATGCCACAATGGAAGGACTCATTCAAGCTCTGCAGCTTGGGTGGGCAGCCAATCTTGGACAGAATTCTGAAGAGGCCCTCCCTGCTAACGAGGTTAAATACCTTGGTCAGATCGATGAAAGCGACGTACAGGGGAATCTGCTGTTCTCGGCACTTCTCCTGGAGCTGAAAATTCAGCTTGGACTTTGGGTAAACATGTTCAGCAAGTTTCTGCAGACGAAACAAGATGACCTGAACAAAGACTTTGCCCTCAAAGCAGAGCAGAGAGATGCCACTGTAATTGTTACAGTTGTTTTGCTCGCATTTGTTCTTGTAGAGGGTGATGATTGTAAAATCCCTTGTGTCCTGTGGTACAGTTCTTTCTATCCAGCACTGGCAGCAGCAGGATAGTCTTGCTGAGTTTCACTATTGCTATAGCATGTGAATCCATATTCATTTTTAAACTTTCACTGTTAACAACATAAATGCTACATTCTACTATCTCCCCACTTACTAACTTCTTTCCTTGAAAACATACACTGATGATAGAAAGTACTGAGAACATAGTATATTATTTAGGCAAATTTCTGTGTAAGTTCCCACCTAATATCAAACAATTGATTCAACACCAGGAGAAAAATCACTGAAACACTTAAAATACATTGTCTGATCAATTCATTAAAACATATTTAAACAAAGAATATATATATATAAGTTGAATATATGGATCGTAATCCAACAAGATGAATAAAATAAATAAAGAACAAGTAGAGAAAAAAGTGTCTTTAATCTAGCGTTTTACTTATAACAAGCTTCTTCAGAGATTTAACAAGGACAAATGATTTAAAAATCCGAGAGACAGCATTTTTAAATGAGGTCTAGTTTCAACGGTCAGATACATGTCACATGTTATAAAGCAATGGATGAATATTAAAATGTAGAAGATAAAACTTGTTTGCTTAACTGTATATGTCAACACATTTTTTCAAAATAAAATAAGAGAAAACAGTTATGAATGTATGTGTTGGGAGAAATCAAATGATGAAACGATTTTCATTCTAAACGTGAGAACCACATATGAATCATAAACGAAATATATTTCCATTTACATTCTAATGAAAATAATGTTAACAGTTAGAATCTTTTAATGAAATAATAAATTACTAAATAACCTTAACAGTTAGTATCTTTCAATGAAATACAATATATATCTATGTATTAAAATTATTATTATAACATAAGTAATAATATATAAATAAGAACCATATATGTAAATTATCATAAAAATATTAACGGTTAGAATCTGTCAATCAAATAATAAATTACTAAATAAAATATAAAATTAATAATAATAATAATAATAATAATATTAATGAGAAAGAAAGAATGATAAAAAACAACTATAAATTATATATAATGATAGTAAGTAAGAAAACTATTACATTGTTAAAAATTTAAGGAACTATCTATAACTATTTAATAGTATTTACTTGTATTTTGGATTAATTATTATTTTGTGAAAAAATTTGGAAGTAATATAATGTTTTAATCGTGTGTTTTTAGTTGATAGTAATGTTATTAATATGTTCCCAAAGTACTTCCTCCTTAAAGGGTTATGTTCTTTTTTAATTAAACCGGCATTTGAGAAATCAAAATTGTAACCTGTATTATTTCGATGTAATACAAGAGAGTTGGAGCGTATGTCCAAGTGTAGGTCTCTTTTATGTTTGTAAATCCGTGCTTTTAGATTTCATGATGTCTCCCCAATGTATGCGTTATTGCACTGTAGACACTGAATTTTATAAATTCCGGCATTCAAATTGATGTTTGGTGTCTTATTTGATCTGACCGTATCACTAATAATTTTGGAGGTGGTGGTAATAATTCTGTTATTTTGGATAGTTAATTTGTTGGAGAGGTCATATGAAAAGTTATTATATTATGAAATCTGTGTGATTTTGGGTGGTATTTGCTTTTTTGGTTTTGTGTATTTTATAAGGATGTTTTTTGGCATTAAGGATGAAATAATGTGGGTAGTGGAGAAGTTTAAATGTTTGTTCAATATATTTCTCTTCCGGTAATTATGGCTGCATATTCTGAGGGCCCTAAGGTAGAAACCTATAATTAAACTAGATTTAATTCTATTGTTGTGGTGAGAATAAAAATTAATAAGATCGTTTTTATTGGTAGGTTTATGGTAAACTTTAAATTCTAATTTATCGTTATTAGGTATTAATAAAATATCAATGCATGGTAAAGAATTGTTAGTTTCAAGTTCATATGTGAATTCAATGGTAGGTTCTACTTTGTTGAGTTTTATGACTAAGTTTGATATGGTAGTGTCATGGAGGTAAAATAATAGGACGTCATCTATATATCTTAAGTAAATAGAACCGTTAGGTATAATATATTTGAAAGAACTGGATTCTAAGAATTCTAGAATACAGGCAAGCAAGAAGACAACTAATAAGAGATCCCAATGGTAAACCAAATTTCTGTTTAGAAAATGTGTTGTTAAAAGAGAAATAATAACGGTTAGTGATTAATGTGCATATTTTTATGATTTTTTGGACAAGCAGGAGGAGCTTTACTTTGGATTTCTTAAGATGATTTCTAAGAATGTTTAGTCATTTTTTAATGGGTATTTGTATAGAATGATTTTATATTGAAACTTGGCATAGACAATTTTAATTTCTAATTTTATAGAGTAAGTTGCCTGAGTGCCTGATATGTATATATCTTACAAGTAGTACAAACTAATAGGTTGACAGCCCACTGATTGTAGTGATTTACTTTAAGAGTGCTCAATACTTAGTAGAGCATTATATATGGTAATATTTTTATTATAAGCTTGTGTGTGTGTGTGTTAATTTTTTTCTTTATTTTAAAATTAATTTACATTGTGATATGGAAATTTCTGGTTTGAGATTTAAAGTTTTTATCATCATCAGGCAATGTTCAGTAACTTTGGTGAAAATGATTTACATTTGAAAATAAAAAAACTATGTTTATTTATTAAAGAGTTAATATGGAGCATGGGGGGAAAAGACAGGAAATTTAAACCTTATGGGTGTATTTAACTAATCAGAATGATGGTTGACATTGAAATTTTAAAATATAGGTGAGATGTTTAGGGACGTGGGGTATTCATACATGTCTAAGAAAAACTGTCATGTTTGCGGTTGGACTGCTTACTTTCAGCAAAATGTATGCATTTTAGTTATGATGAAATACTCTTAGAGTTACATGTATCACTGCTCTTTTGTTTTCTTAAAAAAAAAAACTTTATTTTAAACCTGTCTTAAAGGAACTTTTGGTATGATTAAAATCTTATATATATATATATATATATTGTTCAGAGTACATTTCTTTATCAATTTATCATATATTCTTAACACATATCAACAAACTACATATTAACTAAGTTTATATAAACTATATTAAAATTAAACATTTATTTTGGCTTGCAGTACATAACAAAAAACATTAACTGACTATACCATCACCAATGTTATTTCCATTTAAATATAGTAAACCCACTTTTGCTCAATTTTAAAATGTCTGCTGCCTGCATGTTATTGTGAAATTGGGTTGATTCTTCAGTCATCTTTTTTAATTTAAAATGATCACAAAACCACTTTTTTTTTTTAAATGAAAGAAATTCTAATGATCTACACTAACAAAAACATGTAAAACTCTTATAAATTCACACTTCTCTTGCAAAATTATTTTTTTAATAATTTCAACAGCTGACACTAAAAAGTAATGGATTCATTCACAGACACTCAAACATTTGGCAATAAATAGAATAAATTTTATTCAGTTTTCTTAATAGATATTTCAAATTTTTTTCCTCCAGTTACCTTTTAAAGAATAATGAAATTAAATAAAAATGTACTAAATCATTTGAAAGAAAGCAGAATTTTGTTAAATAATACAAGAATAAAAACAAATAAAAGGAAATACCTAAAAATTCCATTTCCTTGAAGAATAAAAATATTTTTGAAAGATAAATATTCCAGCAATCTTGGACCTTCATGTCCCCCACCCCACCTCAATGGAGTGTCAAAAAGATGCTTTTTTCTCTTTGACACTGATACTAATTTAACTACCTTCACTACTCAGCAATGTTTGTTTTAAAAAGTGATTATAATTTTAATAAAATCTAAACATATTAATTTAATTTATTATTTTAAAACATAATGATTAGAATTGTAATATAAACTAAACATATAAAACTGAATTTATAGGGATTTTGTTCAAGTTCACTTTCTAAAAATTAACAGTTCAAGGCATAAGCAATGGAACTTCAGAATAACAATGGATAATTATTTTTAAAATTATTTTATAGTAAGGAAAATAAAGTAATAATACATGATTAATTAAAGTGGAGGTTTTTGCATTTTATGTCTTCAAGGTTAGCAATGTCAACTGACATAAGCTGGGTGGTTGTTTTTCAGAAACAGTGTAGCCAGCAACCTCACGAATTTATGAATGTTTTTAACTACGAGTGAATTTGAAAACTTAATTCTGCACCACTATTTAGATTAACAAAATTGTCATAGTATAAACAGTTCAAATGCCCATATTTAAATATTAGGGAATAATAGAAAAGATAACTGGAGAAGCAGAAAAAAAAAAGTTTTCAGCTCCACAATATATTATATGTGGTTTGTGGTAATTTATGCTAGAATCAATTATGGAGATCTTTAAATTTGTAGTGACAATTCATGTCACTACAAATTCAGCTTGGGGGAAAAAAAAACTCTCCCACATGTCAGTATTTTCTAATATATAGACATGAAATAAATATGAACCTGTGCCTTTCAGATGCATCATGTCATTTAGGTAAATCCAATAAAAGCATTTACATTTTTTATGCTGAAACAAGTGGGAACATCTATAGAGCAAGAAATCCAGATTCCAATTATCTTTCATAGCCTATATTCTGTTAGCAGTTTTTCATTTCATAGATGCAAAAGTTATCAGCACAATTTTAGAAAAACATTATAAAATGACTAAAACCTACACAGATTTTTATGACTTCTGCAATCAAACTAATTAAGTTTTATCAAAAAAATTAAGAATAAGGATTTCATATGATGGAAAAGAATATTAGCTTATATTAAATAATTTATTTACACTTTTTGCTTGAGACATGGTGAAGAATGGATTTATTACAAGAATCCCAAATGAATTGTGGCAAAGCTCAGGACTATTTCCAACATCTTAACAGAAATGTGAATTGTTAGATTCTGGACAAACTGTAACAATTGACTCATTTAATCAGAAAAGGCCTTTTTTCTGGATGATAATGCCTGTCCTTGTTGCAAATCTGATCTAGAAAATAATGTAGATAGGATGGGAAGTTTTTCCACATGTGACACATTTTTTAAACTTGTCAGACTATCACTTGTTATATGCTGCCTACAACATTTCTTGGTTAGTGCTTACAAGATATTCAAGATCTTTATCAAATCATAACTAGAATTGTTATTTTATAATAGAATACACAATTTAGCTGAATGATGGCATAAGTTCCAAGAAACCTAGAGGAAAATCAAAGTATTCAATGGCTGAATATGGATGTTTTTGTAACAACATCAAATTAATGTAAAATCACCTAAAATGCACAGCTTAACATCACTTTTCAAATTCAGTTAAGATTTAATATGAATGCTATTTTTATTGATTCAGTCAGTGTTATGTACTCTGATCCTTATAGCAGAATCAATAAATGATTGACTTCCAGGAAAGGCCAGTTATAAAAGCTTTAATGTGGCTTGGCTCATTAACAACTCATTTTATTGGTATTTATTTCAACATTAATAAAAAGGCAGATGGAGTAAGAAAATAATTGCAATTGTGTATTTTGAAAACAGGTTAGCTATTCTAACAAGTAATTTTAATATATCCAAATTGAGAAAATCATATTCCTATAAAATTAAGTTTACATATTATGCATTCATTTATTCAGTTCATGCATTTTACATCACTGTGATTACCACTCCTTTCTATTGGCTCTCTGTGCAGGGCCCGGAAATTCTTTCTGCCTGAATCTATCCTGCACTTATACAAATCTACCATCCGCCCGTGTTTTGAATACTCTTGCCACATCTGGTCAGGTGCCCCTGCTATTCTCCTCGAGCTTTTTGACAAAATACAGTGAAGAATCTGTAATGTGATTGATACTGACATAGCTGACCGCCTGCAGTCACTCTCTCACCAGCGTGACGTGGCTTCCCTGTGCCTCTTCTATAAATACTTTCATGGCTTCTGCTCTGATGAACTTAAATCACTGGTGCCCCCTAGGTGTGAGTTCACACAAGAAACTAGATTGGCAACTAGGTCCCACCCTTTTACAGTGAAACCGATGAAATGTAACCGTAATTTCTACTCCAACAGCTTCTTTTCTAGCACTTCCCGCCTGTGGAATTCCCTTCCGCATGCTTGCTTCCCCGACGGCTATAACCTCCAGGAGTTTAAATGTAAGGTCAATAGACACCTCCTAACACACTAACCCTCCCATTCTCTCCAACTCTCCCCCATGTACATCCTAACTCGTCTTTCGTCCCGTGTAACCCCCTGCGCTATAGTGGCAGTGGAATGCCTTGCTTGGGTGACATGATTAAAAAAAAAAAAAAATCTCACAATTGTGGTTCATGGTGATATTCAAAGCAGAATAGAGCAGTGGCTTACTAGTCCCTGTTGCACAAGGGATGTTGAGAAGTTAAAGAAGTAAGGCCTACAATATAGCAGATGGTTTGAACTTTGAGTTTTTCTTATAGACTGCCAATCATATATAGAGGCTGTGTACTGCCCAGAGTACATAGATACTCCTTAGCTGTACCAACAAGATCTAAAGGAATTTAGGGATAGTTTGGCTGCAGTAGTTGCCAGAAAGATGTCAGTGTTGACAGCCAACAGGGCACTACTTTAGGTTTTCTGTCTGGCTTTACCTTCATAGCCTTTTCTGTAATTTAGATATGACCACAAGACAGTGGAGATTTAAAAACAGGGTTTTTGTTCCTCTAGATGAACTACTTTTCTGGACTGTCAACCTGAAGCAGCTGGTATTGAGGCACCAGTTTTCCGAAAATATTTGAGATGCATACCACAGAAGCATTTTATAAACAGTGGAAGCTGTCTCCACTATCACTCCCGGCTATGACAACCTATGGAACATAATGTATGGATATAAACATTTACATACAGTATGTGTTTTAGAAGCTCATAAAAAAAGTTTTGTCTTTTTTCTTCTTCAAATATATAAAACCAAAAATACTAGAAAGCAAGACAAGTTACAAATTAGTACATAAACAAACAAATATAGAAAAGTTTGTTAATTTTAAGAGAAAGATACCAGAAAACAAAATGAAAATATATATCAGGTTTTAAGCCTAAAATATTCAGAGATTATTAGTTTTTTTTTTTAACATACAATAAAATCAGTTATACTGCCTTTTTGACAGTACTAACACTGAAATTATCAACTAATAAAAAAAAATGAACAAGAGTAAAAAAAAATGCAAAGTTAATAAATCTAACTTTAGATAAGCAAAACCAGAAAGTAAAAAATAAGACAAACGATCTTCAGGTTTGTTGTACAAAAACAAATAGATACTAATACAGATAAACCCAGTAACTGTTGAAAAAGTTAAAATATTAATAAAAAATATGTAACTTCAAATAAATAATCATAATTAAAAATGAAACAAAATAAATAATAATTGCAAATTATATTAGATTATTATTATAAAAAAATAAATAAAAGCAATATTTACATTTTCACTTAAACTTAAAAATCAGACATTTTTAAGCTTCAACAAAATGTGTCATCCTGCCTCAAGTTTGGAATGGCATACATAAGAAAAATGAAAAACAAAATCTGAATTGAATCTAAAAATGGATTCACTTATTGTGTTATTTATCTTAACTGATAGAGTTCTATAATTAAAGAAAAAGAGTAGAAACAAAAAGTTATTATTACAAAAGTCACCAATTACCAAAGCAGTAGTAGAAATAGATAAATCTAGCCTGTCACTTAGATACAAATGACCTTTTTTTACATTTAAAGAGAATGTTAATTTCACACAACCTGTCACTACAGAAGAGATTAAATTGAAAAACAGTTTGTTTTTTGAAGGGTGTAGGGGATAATTAATATAATTTAAGTAAGTTGATATTTTTAATCTCTTATAGCTTTTAATACATTACATCTAGAAATTATAAACATTGTGAAAGTGATAGATTTCTTGTTGAATTAGATTAGATGAGGTGAGTGGTAATCCACTTATACAGAGTGAATAGAGTCCTAAGGAAGCTTGACAGCAAATAATACAGATAAATAATACAGAGTTTTTTACATTTTTAAATGTAAAAAAAATCCCAGTCTTATTGTATAAAACTATGGAAAAATTTGAGAGAAGGTGTCATTGTGTTCATTAATTATTGAAATTAAATGTAGAAAAATCAATTAGGCTTGAGAATTTAAATGGCCTTAGGAACTCTTAATGAATTAAACCCAAATATTAACTTGCAAATGTTTTAGTAACTTTATATAAATGGGTATGGCTGTGTATCCATCTACTAACTACACTCACTAAATTGGGCAAAAATGATAAGAACTAAATTATTTACTTGATTGAAATTAAAAAAAGTTTCTAAAAATCCTTGAGATTAAGTTGTCTACATCAAGAGCTATGTATTAAATTGATTTGGTTTCTTGCACAAATAATTTTGGAGTAAAAGGAGTTTTGAAAAGAAAAACACCAAAGTGAATGAGCTGTATAGTTCAAATAAAGACTGGTTTTATAGAAAGAATAGTTATCAGAAAGAACACACAATGTGATTGTGACACACCATGAAAAAGACCAGTTTCTCATTTAAATAGGTGTTTGGGCTTAGAAGATTAAAATGTGTGTATGTGTGTGATTGAACAGTAAATATAACTAAATAATTGTTTTATTCTGTGATTAATAATCAAATTAGTTCAATTTTGTAATTAAATCTTATTTCCTATTGTGCAACAACAATTGTGAATTTGATGCTTTTAATTCTAAAGCTGAAGAGCTACCGAAAAGATTTTCTGAAAATGCTGAAAGATTTCTTGCTTACATCAGAATTAAAAGTATAGCAAAATTGGGCAAGAATTATACTATTCCAAGATGCCTACTAATGCTGAAGAGATACCTTCTATAAAAAAAGGTACAGGGGATGTTGAAAAGAACACAAGAAATAGATAGGAATCAACGAGACAAAATATGGCAACTGACATTGCATTTAAACTTTTGGAGAGTGTAGCTATCTGGGAAACATTCAAATGAAAGTGAGTTCCACAAACAGGAAGAGTGAGGAAAGAAACTGAGTAGAAGAGGCAGTTACATTTAACCAGTTTAGGGTGAATCATAGAAATTAAAATTTTTGAGTGGGTTAAAGAGATGCTGTCAAAAATAATCCAGGTCAAGCAAATATCAAAATTTTCCACTCATAAAATCTTGTCCAGTAACTCTCATGCAGTACCAGTGTGAGCAAAACTGAAAGAATATTAGCATAAACATTACAATGAAGCCAGATGCTAGTAGACAGAGATAATTCTCTAAAAGTACTTTGATCTATAGAATGTGATGTGGGCAGAGGAAAAACACTTCAATTTTAATGGGATTATTTATTACAGCTTTTTTTACGGAAAGATCTTTGACAAGAAAGATTGTAAAGGGTTTCTTGCATGTTTGGTTATAGACATCTACCATCCGCCCATGTATTGAATACTGCTACCATATCTGATCGGGCGCTTCTGCTATCCACCTAGGTGTCCTTGACAAAATCCAACGGAGAATCTGTAATGTGATTGATCCCGACTTGGCAGCTCAGATACAGTCACTTTCTCACTAGCGCAATGTGGCTTCTCTGTATCTCTTCTACAAATACTTTCAAGGTTTCTGCTCTGATGAACTTAGCTCACTGGTGCCCCCTATATATAAATTTACTTGAGCCACAAGATTAGCAACTAGGTCCCACCCTTTTACTGTGAAACTAATAAAATGTAAACGCAAATTCTACTGCAGCAGCTTCTTTTCTTGTACTTCCTGCCTGTGGAATTCCCTTTCATTTACTTGCTTTACCGACAACTACAATCTCCAAGAATTTAAATGTAAAGTCAATAGTCATTTCCTGTCTTATTAACCTGCATCCTCTCTCATATACTCCTTTCTCAGTCCACTCCACTCTCATCCTTCTCTTACCCACTTCCTGACACTCCCTATAACCTGTCATGCTTTCTTATAACTTTCTTCCCACGTAAACCCCTGTAAAACAGTGGCAGTAAAATGCCTTGCTTAGAGCAATATGATTATAAAAAAAAAAAAAAATAGCTGTCTTTATTGACCATAAGATATGCTATCTGATTGTTCTTAAAAGAACTTTAATATCACTCAAGTACCAAGAAATGTTAAAACACAGCATGATTCCCAAAGGTACAAATATAGGTGTCATCAAAAATTCACTAAAAATGGGCATACCATGAGGAAAAAATGTCTCAAACTTAATAAAAACAGAGTTTAAATGTCAAAATCTTTGGTATTATTAAAAGGAAAGACCAAAGGATTTTTTAATCATTAAATTATATTTTTTTATCCTTTTTAGAATCATTGAAATTTTAGTTAATTTCTTTTTTGCATCAGCAGGAGCTCAAAGATTAATGTGAAATTTCAGTGTCTCTTTTGTAGTGAAAAACACATTGATTTGGCAATTCTTTAAAAAAGAAATCAGTTGTCAGTCTAGTGGAAATTTCAGAACTAAATCACAAATTTTAGAAATTTTTTTTTCTTTTAGAAAATCTTGGTAAAAAAATCTTTTTACAATTTTTATACCACTTAATGTTTATATTAGTTATATGCAGAACTCATTAGAGAATTTAAATATTTTTTTTTTGTAAAAGAGGACATTGTGTTAAAGAAAATCTGCTCTGAATCATACAATAAAACTAAAACATTATCTAATTAGAAAAGCTTTTTTTAATTGCTTTCATGAATAAAATATGTAAAAAAAGTTTTTTTTTACTGAATAATGAATTTTTAACAAGAATTTTCATTTTTTTTTAAATTTTAAAATGCTGTATTAATTTGTACCAGTTAGGCGATATTGCTATTAAGTAAAAACTATATTTACTAATCAGAGATGGAAAAGCTTACTACAATTCTGCTACCCACAAAATTTAAAAAAGAAAAAAAAAGAAAAAAAAATTTGTGTGTCTAAACGTGCTAATTTTTGTAAATACAGATGTCCATACACAACATTATCAGAAAATAAGAGCGGTAACTAAATTTAAAGCCAATAAAACACTTGATTATGGAGAATATTTCAGGTAGTTAAAAATTATATATATATATATATATATATATATATATATATATATATTAAAAAAAAAAAGAGCTCATGTAATTTTTACAAATGTCTCCCAAAGAAAAAACTAGATAAACTTCTGGCTAGCAAAACCTTAAATAAACACCTACACCCATGTTAAAAAATGCATTTCTGCAATATTTCAAAGTAATATTAGTTTCAAATCACATTAATTAAATGTTAAATCAGCTAATATTCCTCAAATAAAGTTTTAGAAAAGTATATTTGATTTTTGAAAGATTTTTTTAAAATAAAATTACGTTGTGGTGGGAGAATTGTAAATGGCTAAAACCAGATATTTTTAGCAATTCAAAAAAAAATTCAATTGATTTAAATTAGTTTTGAAATACAGCAAAATATTTTTCTTATTGGAAATTTTTAAATGAATCTATTAGTTTGAAATTTAAACTAAAATATAAATTTTTCAAGAGAGATTTTTCATTTTAAACCCTAGGTATTGCATTTCTTTGGAAGGAGAAAGTTGGTCTTTCAGCAAAACAATACAAATTGCCATTCTGTAAACTTTTGTACCTCAGTGATCACTTTCCATTTATAACAAAGTAGCCTGCCTTGCTTCTAGACATCAATCCTGTTGAAAATATTTGGAGAATGGTGACAAGAAATGAGTACACTGACAACACCCAATTTTTCACTTTTGAAGAGCTGAAACACGTTATTCAGAAGAAAATCTCTCAATTTACAAACTCTAAGTTGGTAAACTTGGTACAAATCCTACCATTCAGGTTTTGAAGGTACAAAGTGCAGCTATAAAATATTATTAACTTTTTGATAAATAATGTTTTGCTAATAAAATCTATTGAGCGCTGTAATGTTTTTATAATTCTATATTAATTCACATATTTAAAAAAAAGTCTAAAATTATAATTTATAATAATGCAGAAAATAGTTCAAAGTAGAAAAATTGTATAAAAGTTTGAACTTAAAAAATTAAATTTAAAAACAAATTCCACTATTTTCTTAAAAATTTATGGTGTTTGCATAATTTCTAGATGGAGTGTACTCCATGAAGACAACCATTTGTACTAAAAGAACTATGTAGTTTATAGATATTTACTAAGCTATATTCTGCAATATGGTCAAATGAGAGAGTAAGAAAATTGTTGTGCATATATTCAAAGTGGAGAGGAGTCTACTTGTCTTGAAAATTTATCTTTAAATATTTCTTCTTTTTTTTGGGGGGGGGGGGGTCACAAATAGAATATACACAACATCCATACAAATTAAATCATGCAGCCCTGAAAAGTGTTTTTGTATATATGCATCATGCTTTTAAAAACACTATTCTATTTTTGTATCTCATCAAGAAAATGTGTAAATAAACAAGTGTCGTTTCATACATTACAAATCTGAATAAGGCGAGTATATTTCTGCTTGCATCAGCAAAAACAACTGGACCAATGAAAAGAATTATGAGACTATACCAAAAATAGTCTAGACCTTTGAAGAGTGGCTTTTATCAATAAACTTGGACAACAATTATTATAGCAATAAGACTGACATAATATTTGTAAAACATGTTTATAAAGTGGTTACATAAATTTTATGGTCCAAATACATTATAAAATAAAAAATATACCAGAAGGTAGAAAGTGAATTAAAAACTTTTAAACAAATCTTTCTAGAAGATTGCTTCTATATTTCATATGTAGCATATTTATACACATTATTTTCTTAAAAATAAAATTTAATGAAAATGTGCACAAGAATTAATGAAATTTTAATCACTAGACACTTAACAATTTCAACATAGTTATTTCCAACTTTTCTTTTTGTTTTATTAAAAAATGCTGATCAATACAAGGGTTCAAAAGAGGATATTCTCTATTTATTTAAATGTAAATAAAGAATTTTGTAACTACTAAGAAAAACTGTATTGAATATAAAATTGTAAAATTTTGTTTAACAATTTATAATTTAGCAACTTTTGAATTGAATATTTAGGTTTCCTATGAATCTAACAAAACTATCATTTCAGTAAACATTATTTGAACAGTTTAAGCAAAGTCTTTGATAACAAAATATGTAATCATTTTGGATCAATGTGCTCCAAGTTTTCTTCCTTTCATCACTAAATTTATTTGATATGAATTTACAATTACTTCAATTAGAATTCTAGTCAAGCTACCAATCAGCAAACAGAAAATATATTATAACAACGTTCTCTAAAATAGGTTCCAATTATAATATTTTAGCACTGGTGTATTTCAAACAGAAATTATATTGAATGAAATCTAAAACTTTTCAATTTTTCAGCCATTTTGAGC
Source organism: Ascarosepion bandense (assembly GCA_037127315.1). Classification (NCBI taxonomy): domain Eukaryota; kingdom Metazoa; phylum Mollusca; class Cephalopoda; order Sepiida; family Sepiidae; genus Ascarosepion; species Ascarosepion bandense. The sequence continues at coordinate 2,195,183 of JBBBDQ010001382.1, read as the reverse complement.
TATAGACACATTTGTTAATTCTTGGTTTTAAAAATCTGTAAAACTAAAATATACATCTGTGACACATTACTTTTTGAAAATTATCAAATTTTACAGTTAAATTAATCTGATTTACACAAGTATTGCTTGTTTATAGCATGAAATTTAGAATAAGTTTTTCTTAATCACCAAGGTGCCAACTGAGCAAGGTGTAAATGATGGATGACAGCCAGATATCAAATGACAACTAAGTATGGTTGACCAGAATTGACATAATTATCTAAATTTTTTCCTATAAGAGGAACAAATCATGCAACACATAACCTTTTAATATAACATATGAAATACCATACTTAACAAAAACTTCCTATATTTTAAAAATCTATTGGCTTGATGATTTGTATTAAACTTTTCAATTTGTAAATATAATCTTCACTTAATAACCTAACTGCAACAAGGCTTTGTAGAATTTTTTAAAAATTTGAAATTTTATAGATTATTATAATTAAAAAGAAAAAAATAGAAACAATTCTTGTAAAAATTAATTATTCATTGAAAATTTTTCTTCTCCAGAAAATTAGCAATTAAAAAAATGAGCAATTAAAAGCTTATCTAATATTAAGCAAGTTTTATTGCATTTTTTATTTTACCATTCAGAGCAGATTTTTGAAAAAACGGTCAATTGTTTGAAAAAATAATAGACGATTTACATTCCCCAAGGAGTTCTGCATTTAACTAATAAAACAAATTTACGTGTGGAGGGGGGGGGGGCGGTCAGTGTAACTGATGTGGAAAAAAAAAAAAAAGAAAAAAAAAAAAGTTTTTTTTTACCAAGATTTCTAAAAATTTCAATCATTTGTATACAAGTCATGAAAGTTTAATTAAAATATAACAGTTGATTTTTTGAAAATATGCACAAAATTGATTAAATGAGGCTATTGATATTAAAGCATTCTAAGAAAGTTGGTGCTAAATCAATTGTCAGTTGTGTCAGGCAATTTCATCTCCCCAAACGGTTTGCTTGTCACTTTGCTGCCCTGAAAACCAAGTTTCCTAATCAATCTGTCAGCATCATAACAGATGAAACAACTGACTAGTGATCACAGCATTTTGAATGTGATTGCAAGCATTCATGTAGAGTAATTTCTTATTGATGCTGTAACCCTGAAAGAATGCAATTATCAAACAGCAAGTCAAGTATACATCCAAGCCATAACCCATATTGATATTGCATTTGAGGATATTTAATTTGTAACAGATTTTGAAGCCTATTGTAAAGGGCTCACATATTTTAAATCTTGTTGAAGTATTTTTACACTGGCCAGCATTTGCTATTAGACAGCTCACTACTTTCATCAAGTCATGTTTTTTGCTTTTAATATCCAAACCTGTTTCTGCATATGGTGATAAACTACATCTGGCAGCAAGACCTTTGAATGGCAGATTCTGAGGAGCATGAAACTGCTGTTGTTCCCAGATCCATCTTGACCTGGGGTGGTAGCACCTGTTAGGATCTCAGCTATAGGCAAATAGTTAACCCCCAAACTGGGGTCAATACACTATGAAAGCATAAAAATAGATTTTATAGTAAAAGTACGAGCAATACATTAATATTTATATATATATATATATATATAAAATTTTTCAAAAACCCTCTTTACAAAAATACATCAATGAAACCTGATCTACAAACTGATTTCTTACAAAGAATACATATTCTACTCATACGAACATATCTTAAAAATCTTGTCAGCATTAAATAACCCATTGAGGTTAATATGTCCTAAAATAAAATAAAAACTAAAAATCCTGGTTGAAAACGACAATGCTTTAAATGGCTTGGAAGCCCTTTGACTAAGGAATAAATAAAACTGCCCCCTGTGCCAGTGGTAACCAGATGGAATTCTTGGTTTAATGTGGCCAAATTCACTCATTCTATGTAGTTTTATGAAGGATTTTTAAGCAAGAAAGAGATTCATAACTTTGCACTAGATAGGATTCTATAATTATAAGATGTATTATACCATAATTTATGCCTGAATTTTCATTTTATACATGAAAACTGCATCCGTTTAATAATTTTGAAAAGCTTACATGAGACTAAGTCGCCACTTGCATGTGATGTATATAACATAATGGAGGATGTAAAACTGTATTTGCATAGTGGTACATCAAAATCAACATTTGGTTTAGAAACTGGCTGTCTTTTGTCTGAACTATAAAACACAGAGGGAGAGGGTTATCTTGAATTTTCAAGATTTTTTCAGCATGTCTTTCCAAACTGAATACATACCTGGAGACCCACCCTGTGTATAAATTTTACAAGGCAACTTGTCTGTTTGATCCTAAACAAACACCTCATATAAGCCGCCAGGATATTGATAGTTTAGCATCTGTTAAAGATCTTGCTACCGATCTTCTTGAAGAATTACAAATTTACGAGAATAACCAAGATAACTTATCATTAACATCCCAGCATTATGGAATGCAAATAAGAGAAGATTTTTCTCTTTTAAAACAGATTGTCAATAAGCTCATATGGATGCTTGTCACTAGTGTAGATGCTGAATGCTCATTTTCTTAGTATAAGCATTTACTCAATAGTCAACATGAAAATCTTACTCCAGAGAAAACTAAATAGCTTACAATGGAGATTTACAGAAGAGATCTGAAGATCTGATTAAAAGTTCTACCTCGAAGATAATTATGCACTGCCATATTCCATTGTTTTGTTGCACAGTCATGTTACAATTTGTTTCTTGATTTGGATAAAATTCCCCCAAAAATTTATTGAAGATATTTGCTATTACTTTTATAAAACTTTTGTTTTTGTTTTAATAGTAGCATATTTTATTGCAATCTCATGAAATACTAAAAAATGGAAAAACAAAAAAAAAAAAATTTTTTTTTATTAAAAGTGAAAACGGAATTAATGAAAATTTGAAACATTAATGAATGTAGTGTTATGTTACTAAGTATTCACTCTTAACCCACACAGCATTAAAAGTGTATACTGTCAATAAACCATCACTCTTTCTTTTTCCCTCTAACTGTGACAGCTACTCCTTCCCTCTCTCTGATAACCTTATGAAATCAACAGTTAAGTTAATGTATGCAAAGTTAAATAACTCTTGGAAACAGGATTGGCTGATAGCTAAAAATAGCACATCACATGTGGAGTCATGTGAATCAATATGAATAATTGCATGAGAGAAATACATTTAATCAGTTGGAATGCCGATCTTGAAAGATGAAGGCTCCTTCTCATGTTATTGTCAATCATATATCCAACTCATATATGTTAAGAGTTAAGCTGGATTGCAGAACCTGAAAACTGAAGACTCCTTTTCCAAGTCACTGACAGATTTGGAGGTTGCAAAATGAAGAGTCTAAATATTTTATCCAACTCATCTGCATTAATCCCATGCTGCATATTAACATTTATCTGATTGACTAAATAGTCACAAACCCAAAAGCAACAGTGAATCACCAATTGTGTTAATCTCTGGACATAAAAAAAAAAAAAGAAAAAAGCATGATTTTTCCAGTTAAAAAAAAATTGAGAACACATCAGTCAACTCAATGTTGAATTTTTACAACAGAAAAATAACTTTTATTTTTATGCTGTTGAAAACTGCAAGAAGGAAATGAGCATCACTTAGCAACAGAAGATTGGAACTTTAAAAAGTCAAAGCTTGTAGCTAAATGACACACTCGTTTGTGACAAAGAAATTAAATAACTGAACTGTAAAAAAAGAAGGGAAAAGAGAAATGTAAAATATGAGAGAAAAGAGGGAGAAAAAAAGAACAAGAAAAGAGTACATTTGTGGTTTCAGACAATAGACCAAAGTGATTTTTTTTTATTTTCACATTCTATATATTGCACACACCTTTCCACACAGACATGTTTCCTTGTATTTTTTATTTATTAAATTTTGTTAAGTTTTAATGTCATTTGTAGCTATTGGTTATTCTCCTTAACTGTGTATCTGACCCTGTGAAAGAAACAATCCACTCAGTGCCATATATGATACATGCTTGGGCGATCATGTCTCGAAAGAGACATGACTGACTGGGCAGAAGATTATCCTGCAGTAGGTTGCCATTGCTTTCTGCTGTAGACTGGTTGCCGACCAAGGCTATAGAACCCAATCTGTCCTGTTATTTTAATCCATAACTGGAGGGAAGAGACAGATTAATACCTTTCTCAAGGGTATTTGCGCATAAGTGAATGCAAGGAATTTAACTGGAATTTGAACTTGGTTCCCAGATTTCTCATTCCGAGCCGATATCCACTGTGCCACAATGCACATACTGAAATGAAAAACCTTGGCTATACCTTTTGGCAAAAAGTCTTTCATGCTGTAGTAATTTGGTTGATTAAATTAAAGCATCATATTTTTGAAAGAAGATTTGTAAATATATCAGATTAAGATTCAATTTCACACACACATATATATCATCCCCCAAAAACTTACTGTTTGGTAAAAGTGTATATCAATTTTCCAAACTAAAAACGGCAACTGTTTTGCATAAACTAGTTTTTTGGAGATTTTTTAGGGGGAGGGGAACAAAAAGTTCCTTTTCATTTTCATTTTCCAATTTATTTTCTAAATCTAAGGAAAGAAATGAGGTTTTCCTAAGACATATTCTGGAAACCTTTCCCAAGAAAATCCATGAAAATTCACCGTAATTAAAGAAATGAAAGCTATGGAGAGCAATGATCATCAGCATTCAAAAAAGAAAAAAAAAGAAAAAAATCTACTTCTAATAGTAAAGAGAGAACAAGAATAATTAGAATAATTGAAAAACTTTTCTAAAAGCACAAAGCAAAAAAGTGAAGGATGTGTAATGATTCTGGAATTTATTTCAGAATCATTAAATATTTTTAAAAAGTTATTTTAAAGATTCGGACTTACAAATATTATATTTGCTGATATACATACTAGAATTACTAGATAAATAAAATATAATACTTACATAGCAAAAATGTTATTGGTCAATATGAAAAGTTACATCAGATTTCCATTTGTCAAAAGTCAAATCCCAAACCAAAACCTTCAAAATAGATAAATATCAATTTCAGGCTAAGTTCAAACAAAGGATTAATAAAAATAAGACATTAAATAAGCTATTAAAATTATAGTGTTGGAGAAAAATTACCAAAAAATATATTTTAAAACATAAAAACCATGCAATGAATCTTTTGGAACAGTATGAAGAAAATGATACATAAATGACCCCCCCTCAAAAGCAACTGAAAATGTTTTTTTTTCATTAATTCATAATAATTTTGTATAAATTTTAAAAATGGCCCATTAAATACATATAAGTCATCTATTATCTCTGATAAAAAGATACTTTCTTCTGACTGAAATTTTAGGCAAAGTTGGTGAAGCCAAACATTTTTTAAATTCATTAAAAAAGTACAATATAAATTTTCATAAAAATCTTAAAAATTTTCAGAGTTAAATGATCAATATGAAAACTTCAAAAAACAATGTGTTGGGAATATTTTTTTCCCCCTTTCAATTTTACCAATATTCATATTTATTAGATTGTCTTCATATCAAAAATTTAGGAGACAATTTTTACAAAATCTTGTTGAGTAAGCCTGCTACAATCAGTAATTTTTCTATAACTAACATCCTCTCATGTTCTATAATCAATAGTAAATCAGATTACCCAGCAGCAATTATTAAAAAAAATTGTTGGAAACACATTTTCATTTATCTTGATAAAAACAAAAACCTTTTCAATTGTTAATAATCATTACAAATTATAGCATTCCATAAGAATTTCTCTAATGAGCAATTATCATTGACCTATTAATGTCTTTAGCTTGGTAGTTATAGCCACAATTTTGGGCATTGTATTCTCTGGCTTTCTTCAAATAATAATCAAGTAGATGACCATTAGTTCAAGTTTTGATAAAAGCAGTAAAAATCATATATTATGGTTCAATGAAATAAGCCCCCCCCCCCCCAAAAAAAAAGCAGCATCATTAAGAAGAATTAAGTGATTTAGAAAAGAAATACTTTCTAGTATGGATAGCAATATGAGAGAATAATTTATCCTCATGATCAAATAAAGGATTAGCTGAAAAATTCCCAGATGTTCATCAAATTAGGACAGATACTACAGTGGACTGGCAAGCAGACATTTGGATATTTAGCAACTTTTTTTATGGTTTGAAACTGAAATCCTTCAAGAACTTTTACTCGGATTTCCAGAATAGGCTCATTTAACTCCAAATATTTACTGAGTTATGCATGCTTGAAGTTAGGGAAAGTTTTGGATTTTTGTAGCTAGATAACATTTTGTGATTTGTTAATGCTAGAAATGGACCAAACTACATTTTTGCTGTATAAACAACAAAAATTGGCTAAAACATAAATCATGAGGTATAATGGTACCAAAGAGGCATACAAACAAGTGAAATAATAAAAAAGATTGGTTCACTAAGTGCATTTTGTGGCAAAATTTGTAATTGCATAGAGAGAGAGAAAAAAAAAAAAAAAAGTCATTTTGTTTTCTTTTTTTGTCATTTTAGTTCCTAATTTTGGTCCAACTGTCAAACCTTTATCTGAGATTGGGAAAAAGCCCCTAAAATGATTTTTTTGTTGTACTTTTAAACCAAGCTATGTAGACATAATTATCCAAAAAAATTCTCGGGAAACATTTTCAAATGTTTCTCTGAGGAAAATTTTGTATCTTGATTTTCCTGCAATTTTCCATATGAAATAAAGACCTGTGATTAAGCTTTTTCTGTCTACTGATAACAAAATGCTAATCTTTAGTTTTGCAGATGTTTAGACTAGTTTGAATAAAACAAAAAAAATGTTTCACCTATTGTCATAATATGAGTTATCTCCCATAGACAAGTCCTCTCTAATAAAAAGATAAAAATATTTAGGTACTTCCGCCCCACAAGACTTCAGTAATAAAATGGTTAGGTTAAAAACCATACCCTGCCTTCTGTGTCAGTTCTTAATATTCCATCCGTTTTAATCCAAGTACAAAGAATACTATTTCATGGTGGCAGCGACGGGATTTAAAAGAAATACCCACAAACAAAATGAACGCAAGGAAAACGGAGAATTAAAAAAAAAAAAAAACATCGTCACACAACAAGTCGTGTCTCTAAACGCACATGGTGACCACAAGCGCCATATTGAAAAATAAACAAATAAACAAAAGTGGATACACAAGGAAGTGCGGAAACCCCAACAAAGTAAGTTCGCCAATTTAATTCCTATATCATTATTCAAAAAAAAAAAAAAAAATTGTTATTAGAATAATAATAATAAAAAAAAAAAAAAAATGAATACAAACACATGCGAGAAACCCCTTATGCACTGGGACTCGGAAGATCTGGTCGACTCGTTCAGATTTTTCAAGCAGCGGTGTTCACTATATTTCTCTGTAAACAGTGTTCCCGTCGAGAAGCAGGTAGACTATATACTACTGCTATCCGGCGAGGAAGGACTCAGGCGATATAATACTTGGACGTTCGATAATGACTCCGACCAGACGGACCCGGAAATTATTTGGAAAAATTTTGAGGAACAGTTAGAGCCTCAAGTAAACTGTCGAATAGAACGTTTCTACCTTTGTAAATTTAAACAAAAACATACTGAAAGTATCGACGACTTTGTGGCGAGGTGCCGACTACAGACAAAAAAATGCAGGTTCAGAGACAATCAGGAAACTGAAGAACGTATCATAGAGCAGGTAATTACTGGCACAAAACACCCGGAGTTACAGAAACTTCTGCTGTCGAAAAGCATGGATATTCCGCTTCGAGAAGTCCTAAATTGTGGACGATTGCACGAAGCATCCCTCAACCACATGAAGCAAATGGCTGAAATTGGAGGCGACCGACAAGAAATAAACGTAATAAAAAAAAGCCAGTGTCGGCGGTGTGGAACTACTCACCAAAAAGAAAAATGCCCAGCCTGGGGCACTACATGCTCAGCGTGTGGAAAGAGAAACCATTGGGAAAAAATGTGCACTAACAAAAATGAGAGCACACGAAAATACAGCCAAGCAAGGGCGACACACAGCCAAAAACAGACACAAGAAAAAAAAAAAAAACGAAACAACAGAATATATTCAGTGAACTCCGAGCCTATAGAGATGTATAGAGAATTTGAGCAGTTAAGCTTTGATGCTATTCAGCAGCCAAAAGATGAGCGGACTGAAATCATCACAGAGCTAAAAATAAAGCTTCCCAACCGAACAGGCACCCATCTACTCAAGGCAAAAGTGGACACAGGTGCAGAAGGAAATACGCTTCCCCTGCGAACATTTCGTAACATGTTTCCAGACAGAGTTGATGACTTAGGACAACCCATTCCAGGCTCCACAAAAAAAGAGCACACCATTCTGATGGCGTACAACGGCTCCAACATAATACAGCACGGATCAATTTGCATACAATGCGGACACAAAGACAAGTGGAGAACTCTAAAATTTTTTGTGTTAACAACAGAGGGTCCCACCATAATAGGACTACCCTCCCTCAGAGACTTGGAGCTGATAAGCCTCCACTGCACCATACAAAAAAAGAAAGATCCGATTAACTCCGTCGACGATTTAAAAAATGCTTACGCAAGTCAGTTTGATCGCATAGGACATTTTAAAAATGACTATCATATAGTCCTAAAACCCGATCATCATCCCGTGATACATGCACCAAGAAAATGTCCCATCCATCTGAGAGATGAAATTAAAGAGGAACTAAAATCAATGGAAACCCAAGGCATCATCAGGAAGGTCACCGAACCGACTGAATGGGTCAGTAGCATAGTATACGTTCGAAAGAAGAACGGAAAACTGCGTCTATGCCTCGACCCAAAGGATCTGAACCGGGCAATAATGAGATGCCACTATAAGACTTCCACACTTGAAGAGCTAGCGCACAAGCTGTCTGGCGCTCAGCACTTTTCAAAACTCGACGCAAAGAATGGGCATTGGTCCATACCACTTGATGCAGAATCCCAAACAACGTTTCACTCACCATTCGGAAGATTCTGTTTTCAGAGGATGCCCTTTGGTCTGGTAATGTCCCAAGATGTATTCATCCAAAGAATGGATATGATCCTAGAAAAATGCCCAGGTACCATTGAACTCATTGATGACGTTATTGTATTTGGAAAGACGAAAGAAGAGCATGATAGCAACCTACACAGGCTTATGGAAGTGGCTCAAACTGAAGGATTATGTTTTAACAGCGAAAAATGTGCAATCGACCAAAAGCAGATTAATTTTTTTGGCGCAATGTACAACAAGGACGGCATAAAACCAGATCCTAATAAAGTAGAAGCGATAAAGCAACTACCAAGCCCTACCAATGTCACAGAGCTGCAAAAAGTATTGGGAATCATCACGTACTTAGCACCCTTCATCCCACATCTATCCGACCTAACTGCACCCCTGAGAGATCTGTTAAAGAAGGAATCAGACTACCAGTGGACTACCAGTCACCAGAAGGCAATGCAAAAAATTAAGGACGTGATATGCAAAGAAATGTCACTCACCTATTTTGACCCGTCCAAAGATACAAGCCTACAAGTAGACGCCTCAAACAAGGGTATAGGTGCAGTCCTCTTGCAAGAAGGAAAGCCCATTGCGTTTGCATCGAAAGCTCTAACAGAAACAGAGCAGAGATATGCCAATATAGAGAGAGAGTTGCTAGCGGTTGTGTTTGGCTGTGAATGCTTCAAGACATACCTGTATGGGAGCAAATTCCAAGTAGAAAGCGATCACAAGCCATTGGAAATGATCAGCCTGAAGAATCTAGTCGCAGCTCCACCTCGTTTGCAATGCATGCTGCTGCGCCTCAAGGAATACGACCTAACCATCGTATATCACCCAGGCAAGGATATGACCCTGGCAGATGGATTCTCCCGGCTACCAAACAAAAAGGCCAAAGAGGAAATCAACCTCAACATAAGAGTAGACTTCGTGCAATTTTCAGCAGAAAAACTATCACAGATAAAACTCGCAACACAAGCGGACCCCATACTCTGCGAGCTGAAAGAAACCATCGTACAAGGTTGGCCCGACACCTTCAGGGAAATCAACAAAAATCTACGCCCCTACTGGTCCTACAGAGATGAGCTGGCTATAGAAAATGAAATTCTCATGAAGAGCGGCCAAATAATTATACCCGAAGTCATGCAACCTGAAATCCTGCAAAAAATCCATTACGGCCATCAGGGAATGGAAAAATGCAAACTCCGAGCAAAAAGCTGCGTTTTCTGGCACAACATCAACAAGAACATAGATGATGTTATACAACAATGTGCCATATGTCAACAAAACCAAAAGGCACAGAGTGCAGAACCAATGATGCCACACGAGATCCCAGTGAGGCCATGGCAAATAGTAGCCACAGACCTTTTTCACAGTGAAGGACGCAATTACCTGCTAATGGTGGACTATTATTCCAAGTTCCCATTTGTGAGGAAGGTAAAGGAATTCTCCAGTCAGGAAGTAATTAGACTAATTAAACAAATCTTTGGAGAACAAGGGATCCCGGAGAGAGTTATTAGTGACAATGGTCCGCACTACAACTCTAGCTTATTCAAGCAATTTGCAAAGGAATGGGGATTTAAACACCTCACATCATCCCCTAGATATCCTCAATCCAATGGACTAGCAGAACGCTGCATACAAGCCGTTAAATCTGCAATGCAAAAAGCGGCCTCAAGCAACCGAGACCTAGATATGGTATTGCTGTGTCTACGGTCAACCCCCATTGACCATGCAATTCCATCCCCGGGTGAATTGCTATGGAGCAGAAAACTCGTAGGCAACTTACCCATGAAATGTCCCAACAATTCGACCCAAAAAGAAGAAATAGCATCGCGCCTATATAAAAGGCAATCATACCAAAAAAATCGATACAATCAGCACACCAAAGTGCTGCCAGAATTACATGAAGGACAACCTGTTCGTGTATATGATCCGGACTCCAGCAAATGGTCCCCTGCTGTCGTCACACAGAGATGCGTCAAACCACGATCATACACGGTGCAGACTACATCAGGAAAGTCTCTTCATAGAAACCGTAGACATCTAAGGACAGATAAGTCTACAACGAAGTCGACCCCAGAATCAAATGACGAACCATCAATCAGTATACCAATGGATCGCATGGAAGATACCAACACCACAACATCTAATAGTAGACCCATCACAGAAACACCACACACAACACCAAACACTCATCCCGGAACTCATAAAACATCCAGATCTGGTCGAATAATCAGACCACCCAAGAGATATAGCTATGATGAAAACAGCCCTTAATTGGACAATTACACTACTGCATATAGTGTCACAGTTCCTGTGTTTTGACTGTTGTTTTTTTCTGTATGTTCCTTTTTGGAAGAAGGGGGATGTCATAATATGAGTTATCTCCCATAGACAAGTCCTCTCTAATAAAAAGATAAAAATATTTAGGTACTTCCACCCCACAAGACTTCAGTAATAAAATGGTTAGGTTAAAAAACCTTACCCTGCCTTCTGTGTCAGTTCTTAATATTCCATCCATTTTAATCCAAGTACAAAGAATACTATTTCACCTATGTTCGATGTTTTGTCTTGTTTAATATTTCCCTTTCAGATTTTTTTTTTAATATTTGTAACAGAAATAGATTAATGTTTAATTTAAAATGTAATACTGAATTTTTAATGTAAAATATTGCATAGTATTTTCACCCTCCTCCCTCTTGCTGCCTGTTTCTCTCTTTCTCTGGGTCCTTACATATTTCTTTTAAACTGAAGATTGGTCACTGAAGTTATCAAAAGGTGACAATGATATTGTCTTTGAAATATTTATGAAAATTCAAAGAGAATTTTAAGCTTTTTCTGTTACTGGTATTGAAATGTTAATGGGGTGGGGGACTACCTGACTTGTCATTTGAACTTTTACTAAGTACGTACTTAATATATATATAGGGTAGGTCGATTTTGGAACTGTAAAAAAATCGCACTTGAAGAAAGTTGCAAAATAATGTCAAGTTACCACAAGAAATTTTTTTCTTCAAAACTTTGTATTTATTTGAGCATTTAAACTTAAAGACGAAATAAATTGGAATTTTTATCGCGATATAGGTGTAAACGGAAACATGTGTCGCTTTAAATAAAAATAAGAAAAAAATACAGTACGCTTAATAGATATTTTAAGTTTAGTATTCTTTTTTTCTTAAGAAATTAAATGAAAACATCAAAATTAAAAAGAAATAAAAACACTATGATATTTAGTTTAATATACAAATAACTATTTACGTATGCCGTTTTATTTATTGTTATTTTTTATGGTCTTCACCTGTTGAAATTACCTCCCCCTAAACGATTGTTTTGACTTTGTTTACTCTTTTACGCTTTTTAATTATCACGAATATCTCTTGTATTTTTTTTAATAGTTAAGTCTTATTTTAATGAAAAATTAACTTTTATACTTATTCTGATTTGTTTATATTTTTAAAGTTAATATTTATTTATTTATTAAAAAGCCTGTTTACGCGCTAATCTCGGAAGTAACACTACTTTAAAGTAAGTAAACATTACTTTTAATTTAATGTATTTATTTCAAATTTTATCAAATTTATTTTTATTTGTGGAATTTCATTTCTGATAGTACATATTTTTTTTTTTTTTAGGTATTTCAGGATCGTGAATAACTAAAAGGATCAGTGGGGAAAATTAGGGTCTAAGGGCACTTTCCAGCTTGGACCTGTTGATTTAAAAAGTGCTATAAAAAAGTAAAAGGGAAAGAGAGAGGTTAAGAAAAAATTTAGTTTCATCACCAACAGCTTCAACATCAAATGTTCAAACTAATGTTCCTTCCCCCTCCTACTCATCTTCTCCAAGTGAAAAACCAGAAGAAGAATATTTGCAGCCAAGGAGGCATCCAAAAGGCCCTTGTAATTTCCAAGTTATGCTTTCAAGTTAGTTAGGGGGGACATATCTTCTAATCTTAGAGCTAGCCTTGTCAATGCCTTGCTCTTGGATTTGAAGGCTATGGGCCTTCTTATACCAAATATTAATATGAAAGATATTATAGATAAATGCAAAGTTGATAGAGCAAAGTCTAAAGTAAAAACAACTGCCCAACAAAAACATGATGAAAGTGTGGAAAACCTTATATGTATTGCAGTTGATGGGAGATTGAATAAAGACACATTGCTGTATGAGGAAATTGTGGAGGAAAATGGACAGAAAACTATGAAAAAACTAAGGAACCAGAACGCCATTTAACTTTTACAAAGAAGGCACCACATGAAAGTCATTATCTGATACAAAGAGTTCTCCCTAATAGTGGTGCAACATGTGTTGTTCATGCAGAGCAAGTAGTGGATGTTTTGCATGAATTCAACAATGAGAACACTATCAAGGCTATCCTTGTTGACAACACTAATGCCAACACAGGCTGTGAAGGTGGAATGGTTGCAATTTTAGAAAAAAAAAGATCTTCATGCAATTGCTTGCTATTTGCACCATAATGAACCACCTTTCAGAGCTCTTTTCAAAAACATAGGCAGTTGCACAAAAGGCCCTACAGCATTCAGTGTTCCTCTGGGGAAATTATTCTCAAATGAATTACCACAAACATCATTTTCCACTATGAGCAGTCCTCTGCATTCAGTTTTGAAAATTGATGAAATACATGATCTTAGTTGTGACCAAAGACTCCTGTATGAATACACATTGGATATTTCTAGAGGTAAGGTTAACTCTAGATATGCCTCCTGGAAAATTGGTCCTTTAAACCAGGCAAGGTGGTTAACTTTGGCCATCAGGCTTATGCATTTATTGAGTCGTGGCACATACCCACAAAAGCTCACAACAAAACTCCACAGTTTAATAAGTTTTATTGTAAATGTGTATACCACTTGTTGGTTTGAAATTAAAAGAAATAGTCAGTTCCACAATCATCAAGTGCACATTTTTAATATGATCCAGAAGGTCAAGAAGCAGCCTCATGAAATCCAACAGCTCACTTTAAGAAATATACAAGGAAGTACATTTTGTTTACTGTCTGAAAACCTATACTCCATAGTCAAATCTGATGAAGTTGAAGTAAGAGAAGAAGCTTTAAAAAGAGTTTTGGCCATTAGGTAATTAAATATTTATTTATATATCAATGACTCAATTATTTATTGCAATTTATAGAATCATTTTAAAGATTTTATCTAATTTCACCATAATTATTATAGTAGAGACTGGAAGTTTTCAAATGAATCAATAAATAAATTTTATATTCTTTCAGGAGTAGGGAGTCAACCAAGAAAAGGTTAAAAAGAATACCAACCATTAATTTTAATGCCACACCCTGGACACAATTGATAGATTTATCATTGTGGCATTTTTGAACCACCAATGACGGAAGGTTTTTCTGAATCTGAACTTCAGGAATCATTAAATGGAACCAAGCTTGACTTGCCAAATTTACCCCCACATTCCTAAGGCATGGAATGGGCAGTCAAGTTAACAACAGAAGCTTTGCAAACTGTATACGGTTTTGAAGCAAGGCATCAACATATTATAGCCAAAGTTTTGAGTCAGAAATTGAGACCTGCATTTTTGTATAAGGGCTCTTATATGGAGCAATTTGACTCTATATATTAAGCACTATTAAAATAGTGTTTGTTTTTCCTTATTTGTTTGTTTGTTATATTTTCACTTATAACAGAAAAAAATCATATAAGGTATTCAAATATCACTGCTTAATTTATAATGTTTTTTAAAGCAGATACTGAAGTGGGGGAGGAGGGAGATTTTCAATTTCAAGATTAGTCATTATTTCTTTAATTATTATCATTTTTATAAAATAAAATGACATTCTTTGATTTAAATACTAAAATTATTTGGTTTTCTCACTAATATTCAAGCCAAATCTTGCAAAAATGAGGAATTTTCAGTATATTTTTGTCTGTGATCTCTGATGCCAAACGCTCAAAAAACTGTTGAAGTATTTGATCTAATATTTTGTATCAGTACTTAATAGGTCCATACACAACTTTCGGTAAGTGAGATTTTATAATATTTAAAAAAAAGTGAAAAATCAACCTACCCTTATATATATATATATATATATATATATATATATATATATATTATTCCATCCCCCACCCCATTCTTATCCATTTTTTTTTTTTTTTAAATGTTAGCAACTCAGTAGGACAAAAATTGAGCCTACAAAAAGCGGAGGAACTTTTAAGGAGTCAACGGTCAGCAAACTAGAGGTGGTGTCTCAATAAATCACCATGGAGAAGGCGACAGGAAGACTTCACTATCTGTCCGGCGCACAATCATGGTTTTTCAAAATAGATATATGAAACCCAACGACGTGAAGGGGGGTTAATTCCATAGTAAGTAAATCCTTGCCCGGTAAGGATCAACAGGTGTCACCTGTCATCCAGTGACTGTTAGCACCAATGGTGTAAAGGGAACACATTTTTCCAAAATTTGTCCCTAAGCCAGAAAGGAATGATATAAGCAAGAGGAGTCTCTGGACTGTTACTCTGTGACTGTGCACAACAAAGAAAAACTTACTCTAGGAACATGGAATGTCAGGACGCTGAACAACTGTGGTCAACTAGAGAATGTCAAGCAGAAAATGAGCAGATTGAACATCAAAATTCTGGGGATATGCAAAACTAGATGGCCAAATAATGGAGACCAGCAGTGACAATGACAGGATCATATATGCCAGAGGTAAAAAAAAAGAAAAAAGTGTTGGCTTAATACTGGACAAAATGAAGAAATATGTTCTGGGATACTGCCAGTTCTCTGAAAGAGTTCTCTTGGTCAAACTGAAAGGGAGACTGTTTAACATAGCAATTGTAGTCCAACACCAAAAAGCACAGAGGAAGAAATAGAATCATTTTACTCCACTCTTGACAATGCCAAGGTTCAATTCAAAAACCAAGAAATTAGAATCATCATGGGAAATTAGAATGCCAAAGTAGACTAGGAGAGGCAAGGGGAGACAACTGGCAACTTTGGATTAGGAATTTGCAACAACTGAATGACAAGGTGATAACCAACACCTGGTTTCAAGAACATCTGAGACATTTATGAACGTGAAGAAGCCCAGGAGGTGACACGAAAAACCAAATTGATTATGCAACTATAAACAAAAGATTCAGAAATGCAGTGGCTCAATGCAAAACCTATCCAAATGCCAACTGTGGAAGCGACCACCTTTCAGTTATCTGCAAACTAAGGGTGAAACTTTGGAGACTAAAGAAGCCTAGGGCAGCAACCCAGACTGCAATACAAAACGCCCCTGAATGACCTTGATCTGCCAAAAAAAAAAATACACTGACACTGTGAGAAACAAATACGAAGAACAAATGGGCAATAGAAATTCAAAATGGGATGCACTTAAAGAAGTGCTAGTGACATCAACAGACATCATAGTCCCAAAGGAAATCAGACGCAAAAGAAAAAACAAGTGGATGACTGAAGAGATTCTTGACATGATGCAAGGGAAACAGAAAACTATGCCATGATATGGAACTGAATACAAAAAACTAAAAAAGGAAATAAGGACTAAGTGCAGACAGGCTAAAAAGGAATGGCTTAACAACAAATGTGCTGAAGTAGAGAGATTGCAGACTAATAAAGAAGAAATGCATAAAGAAATAAGAGAACTGATAAGACAAAGAACATGCTCATCAACAGGATGCATAAAATCCAAGGATGAAATGATCATAATGGAGAAAGAGAAAATACTCCCGCGATGGGAAGAATATATAAAAGATCTCTTCCATGACAAGAGAGAGCAACTGATAGTAAAAAAAATGATGTTAACGGACTGGAAATATTAAAATCCAAAGTGAAAGCTGCAATGGCCAAACTGAATAGGAAAAAAGCTGCTGGACCAGACTGTATTGTAATAGAGATATTGATAGCCTTAGAAGATATTGGCATGGAGAAAATTATGGAAATAATAAATGAAATCTACAAGAATGGTATAATACCAGATGACCTAAGCAAATTAATTTTCATAGCTCTACCTAAGAAACCAGATGCAATCAAATGCGAACTCCACCAAACAATCAGTCTGATGAGCCACAAAACGAAACTCATTGTCCAAATCCTGATGAATAGAGTGCGAAGCAGAATCAGACCAGAGACAGGACAAGAACAGTGCAGTTTTGTCAAGGACACTGAAACAAGGAATGTATGGTCATCAGCAAATGGAGGAGTCCAAAATGCCAATTACAGGTTGGGGATACTCAAGCAAGTATAAAAATTTAAATACTTGGGAAGTGTTCTAATGGAAGACAGAAAGTGCGACACAGATCCAAAGGCAAATTGGAATAGCCAAGGATGCATTTCAGAAGCTGAGCAGAGTATTAAGAGACAGGAAAATTATGTTAGAAACAAAGAGAGTACTGGATTACTATGTGATGTCTGTCCTTCAATATGGCAGTGAATACTGGACAATATTATCAAAGATGAAGGAAAAAATTGAAGCAACTGAAATGCAGTTCGACAAAAGGATGCTGTGAATATCACAGATTGAACATATAAGCAATGATGAGGTTTTAGAAAGGATGGAATTGAAAAGGAAATTAATACTGAGCATCAGGAAGAGACAGCTGAAGTTCTTAGGACATATAATGAGGAAGGAAGGCTTGAGAATCTGATACTCACTAGTCAGAGAGAGGGGAAAAGAGATGGGAAAGCAGCGGATAATATATTTGAAGGGCTTGAGCAGATGGATGGTAGAGTGGGGTTTGGGTGGGGTAACAGGAGAAAGTGTGCTAAGAGCCACCAGGGAGATGGGGAAATCATGAACGCCTGTCCTGAGGAGACATGGCACATAGAAGAAGATATACTGAAAATGGCATAACTGATCTTATCTTTAACTGAATGTTATGATTTATACCTTTATCTGTATGTCTTATAGGGTGCCAAATCCATTTCTAGCACTAATAACTTGATATATGGCAGTCCTGAGCATGTAACCTGCAATTTACGATATTTTTGGCCAATTTTCAGGCCAACAGTAGGTACATTTAAAAAAAAAAGTGCATGGAAAATTCATCAATTCACCCTGTAATCATCAATTTTTCTTAAGAGGATAAAAAAAAAAAAAAAAAATTGCGACAGTATATTAAACAGGGGATGGATATTTTTTAGTGTTTATAGGTTAAACCAAGGAAAAGGAGCATGAGGTCACTGGGAAATTCCCCAAAACTGTAGCGAATTTCCAGATGAATGTATTGTTGCATGTAATGCATTGTTGAATGCACTGCTTTGAAAAGAGTAAGGGTCATAATCCACTGAGAAGATAAATTCTCTTGTGAGTGCACTACCTAAGTGTCAATGGTATTAAAGTTGCCTGAAGTGCAAGATTTCACACTCATGGAAGTCATGCTGTTGATGAGAAAAGAATTTAGGGAGAATTGCCAAATAGCATCTAAAATCCAACAAGAAAGACAGAACACTCAATTTATTATCCAACTTCTTAACAAGTCTCTCAATATTGATGCAAATGCAACTATGTCTATGGTTACTTGAAAAAGGTGCACTTTTGTCACTGGTTTGGGAGGAGCATTTTGTTGTTTGTGCACCTGTAGCAAGGAATAATGCAGCAACGTAGACTGTATTTCATCTGGATTCAAAATTGGTCATTCTCTGGAGCAAATGCTTTCATTTTGTGACCAAGATCTACACCTTAAAAAGAATGGCAAAACTGGTGATTATGATGTACGTAAAGGTGTCACTCAGGAACCCATTAAAACTGAAGACATCAACAATTTACATCCCCTTCACAATTTGGTTTGGTTGGATCTTCAAGATTTGTTACCATGCAACTGCAGCACACCTTTCATGGTCAGAAGCAAAACTTGAGGTATGAAATCATGCTGCTAGAGCTCTAGATTTCCTAAAGAAAGTTAATAAGGAGATTCAAGCCAAAGTGAAGAACAAGCATCAATCACATTGGAGAAACCTGATCCAACTGGTCATGGTTGAACATCTACTATAGGTAACATAATTAGATTAGATAAATCAAGAGAAACACATTTAACTTGGGTAGTGGGGTAATGTTTCTTGACAGGCAACTGATGATTGTCTTTTTGTATGCATTCATATAATAAGTTTGAAAGATTTTAGAATGACCTTAAAGAAAATATGAAATGCATATCATCCCTTAAACTATGATTGGTACTTTAAACTCTCTTGATTCTCCCATATTTTAGTTAAAATCATTCCCTTAAACTCTGCCATATTCAATTCAAAAGTGATGAAAAACTGCCAAAAAATCACAGTTTTTAAGTTTTGGTCATAATCCCATTGCATGCATATTTACCACCTTTTACTCAGAAATATAAGATTTTGGGGAAATTTGGGATTCTCTAGACATTCCTGCAACCTATTTTGTTGCTCTCAAGTATTTAGCAATTGACACAAATAGATAATTTAATGGCATTCTCCACTATTAACCAAATGTCTGCTTAAAAGCCCACTGTAGATACATGAAGGTTGGAGAATACAAGAGCTGAAACATTGTACTCATAGTAACCAAGATAGTGAATCTACATAAAATAAGTCAGTGTACAATTATAAGATTAAAAGGAAAACATACAAAATGAAAAAAAAAGTCAAGATTATAATGGACCTTAAAATGATAGAAATATATACAACTCAAAATACAAAATTAACCAAGATATAAAAATTAAAAACCATAAGTTTCAGCCAATTTCAGGTAAATATTTACAGAGAAAAACTCCATTATTTCAAAATAATTATTATGCAACATATAAAAAGAATTACATTATTTAGTCAGATTCAATCCTCATCAGTGAAATTCAAACAAAAATGAAAAAGAATTTATATAGTCAACAGAGATTAGTCAAGAATAAAACCATCACCCATCTTACAAAACACATTCCATTAAGTTTAAAATTCAACAAACTTTAATCTTTTCTGAAGGAAGAAAGATTGAGTGAATCAATAAGTCTAGCAAAACTTTGAATATTTTATATTTTCACCACTGATATTTAGCTTTAAGCAATTAACAAAAAGAAAAGTAAATAGAAAGTAACCAAGAAAAAAGAAAAACCCAAAAGAAAATAACATAAAACAAGTAAAAGAAATAATTTTTCAGGTATCAATATAAAATCTTTAAAACACAATGGTTTTGTTAAGAGGGATGTGTATAAAAAAATCTTCTTGAAATTTATCAAAAAAAAAAAAAAAAAAAAAAAAAAAAACTTTCCAGAACATTTTTTTCACATTTGTCTCTAAATAAACTGTTGAAATAATTACAAGAAATGTAACTCAGGGATGCAGAACATTGCAATTGTATTCTTATATTCATATGGCTAGATAAAAAATTAGCCTTAACAAATTATTTAGTAAATATTTGCACAATTGTGTTGAATGTTTTTTTTAACTAAATTTCTTTATTCTCAATAGTTTCAAAATGTATTTAAATCCATCCAGATTGTTTCCCTTCTTTCTAACAAGAAAGCTTTTTTTTTTCTTAAAAAAAATGTGTTTAATTTGTTCTACTGGTTAGAATATACGTAATTTAGAATACAACCCCAAAAATTTCAATTACATTCATAGTAATTAACATTTAAAATATTTTACTGATATAAAGTTAGAAAAGCAACAAATAGTTTCTACTGTCAATGACTTACACTTTAAACTTTAACATGTCTTTGATTTAGAGAAACAATTGGAGTGAACTAAATAATTTATATTTCCTTTATTCACTTTAATGATTTGAGGGGAATATGCAAAAAAGAGAGAAATCATTAAAATCTGACAATAACATATTGTGTGTGCATGTCTGAAGGCTTAAAAATGGAGGGGACTACACTAGTTCTGAATAAGACATCAACATAATTTAGTATTTAATCTCAGATGAGTAAGTATTAATATACCTATATTTTTTTTCAAACTATTAATCTCATCTTAATTGATATAGATGTTATTATAGACACATTTCAACCAAGTATCCTCTGATCATCATCAGGTGTCCACTGATTGGCTGATACGGGATATCTATTGATTATTATCAACCAAGATGAGACCACTACATCAAAATAAATGTTTTCACCATTACAATAGAAAGTGATTAATTTAGTAATTCCAATATCTTTATACTTATTCTGAAACATATAAGGATATAAAAACATATCATCTTCGTAAAATGAGTTAATAAAAATAAAAATTTTTTGAGTTTCAATTGGTTTTTATATAAACAGTTACAATGAAAATAATTTACTATGAATTATTTCACTGTAAAATGAAAATTTTACAAACATACAAATAAGAATCATTTTTATTATTTAAAAATGGAATAACTTATTTCAGTTTTTGTTTTTTTCCAAGTTGTACATTTAAAAGGCAACATTTGTGTTTATACAATAGTCCCTCAAGCAATAATAAACCCCTAGTGTCATCTGATGCTTCTGTCTGTGAAAAAAAAAAAAATGCATTCCCAACCAACACTTCTGATCTACATGCCTGTTTGTTAGGTAGTGAAGAACAAACTAATATTTTAGGTCACCTCAAAACCGAGATCATGTTTACTGCAATCTAGAGTAGTTATATAGGGTGGGAAATCATCACTCAGCCAAATAAACCAGCTTTTACATTTAAGAAAGTAATCATAAAACCTCCCAACATTCTAATGTAGCTAACAGTGCAAGTTTTATCAAGTTTGGTAATGGAGATTTTGGTCACCTTCCACTTAACTATCTACATTGCCAGCAGCAAATTGAAATTTTCACAAATAATTCACTAGTACTCAACAATACACACTTTGAAAATCTGAATCTAAAGTACAAATCATTTTTCATCAGTAACAAAAATCCAAAGGTAGCTTGAAAAAGTGACAAAAAACAAATTTTAATTACAAAAGCAATAAAAATATAACCACTTTACTTATGGACATTAAGATCAATTTTCATTATTATAGTACAATTTTTAATCACTATTATATAATAATATTGTTTATACATTAACATATTTCAAAAGTTAATAATTGAAAATACTATACACTTTCACCATTTAATGGTTACAAGAATGTACAAAATATTGTCCAATAAACTTTTTTATGCTATTTGTTCTATTGATAAAAGAAGGAAAAAAAGCTAGAAATAATATCGGACTAATACACTTTATTGCTAGCACTGTTATTTTATAATTATAATTTACTTTAAGTAGGTACCTCTGCAGATTCGCAATACCTAAAGTATGAAATAAATTTTAAAAGCATGAAAAATCTTTCTTGAAGCTTTTATTTTGCTTTTAATCTTAAGATAACAGACTAAATTTAATATTTCCAATAAGTAAAATACTCTGCTGTACTTCAAAATTAATTTTAAATTGATTAAAAGAAGTTTTGTTTTGAAATTGCTAAAATTGTTGATTTTAGCACCATTTTTAACAACCTGTAATGCTATTCACTTTATTAAAAAGTCCATAAAAAATAATTGTACTAAGCTTTTCTATTTATGATTAGTAAATATAGTTTTTACTTAATAATAATAATAATAATAATAATAATAATAATATCTAAAGGGAGTGAAATTAATACAGAATTTTTAAAACTTAATAAATCATTCTAATTAAAAAACAAAAATAAAAACAATTATTGTAAAAATTCATAATTCATTGAAAAAAGTTTTCAAAATAGTGTCCTTAGTACAGTAAATTTTTGTAACTTTGTATAATATTTATGCATTACACCCTAATCTTTATTTAGTAAAAATTTAATTGCTAATCATGCATCACTTTTTAAGTAATACATATATATATTTATGTCTTTGTTGTTTCTGTTCCTTATATTATGGCTGCTACTGCATATGTTACTTATAAACACAATTAAAATCTTTAAATAATGTTTTAGTTTTATTGCATTTTTTATTTTATGATTCAGAGTAGATTTTCAGTGAAGTGAGTGTTTTACAAAAAAAAAAAAAAAATTCTTCAAGGAGTTCTCCTTTTAACTAATAAATATTAAAAGGGTAAAGATTTCTCAAAATTTCATTAAATAAGTGGGGGTAACAGATGTGGAAAAAAAAAAAAGAAAAGAAAAAAAAAAGAAAACTTAATTTGTGAATAAGTTCTGAAAGTTTCATAAAAATCTGACAATTATTTGATTTTTGCAAGATTTTCCAAATCACCTTGTTTTACTGAAAAAAAAAGAAAAAAAGTGCTAAATTTCCTATACTATACAATAAAACTGGTGATCAGACTGAATCAAAAATACCTTGGAAAAGATTTACTTTTGTTTGTATAAGCCTTTCCTTCTTGCCACCAACTATGTGGTTAATAAAGGATTGTTTTTCTGGTCATCAATGGTAAATGGGATATTTTGTTAAGCCAAAAGCTTGGTCACTGACCCATACTTGAATCACTACATTGGAGATATGCTTCCTGCTGGTAGATTCGAACAAGATCAAAACAAACTATTGTCCCATAATATGTTCTGATTTATCAAATCAAGTCTCTCAACCTCAGTCAAAATGTTTTTCAGTAGGATTCAGGTGAAGCAAAGATTACACAAATATGAAACGGTTCTTGGGATTTCCTTTGAAAAACAACAAAAACTGCTGTATTTAACATTACCATTCCAGCAATAGCTTTATTTCTTATATTTACATTAAGGATCAAAATTCCACTGAAATATTAGTTTCAAAGTCTTGAGCCAACCAAATGTATTTCTGGCAGCCCAAATAAATTTATTTGCTTTGTAACAGTGAAATAAAAGAAAATTGTGCCTGACTTAAATTTGTAAATATTTATATGGCAGGTATTGTACGTGTTTTTATTATTAGTCTCTGTTTAGTCAGAAATTGATTATGCCGCTATAGCAGTAGTTGCAATACAGCCATGATCTGCCCCCTGTCCTTACAGTCACTTTCTCTACTTATATCAAGAATCACCCAGATGTCAACAAAAAAATGTATTTACTAAATTAAGCAAATTTGTTGACACAAAATACAGCTATTTAAAGCCAGGTGCTCACTTGTTGTCAACCCAGTGTTTTGTGGGTAAAATTTCTATAAGGAATTAATGATTTTAGGTAAATAAGCTTTTCCACCTCTGTGTGGCTTTAGTGCTAAGTTTGAAGCTATCTAAGTTCCCATCTCAAAATAGGATCTTGAATAACTTATATAATTCACTGAACAGGTTACTGCAAACCCTTTTTGTGGAGTCAAATACCTCAACAAGTGGAGGGTCACCTTCACCCTATTACAGATTGCATTATCTTCAGTAAAAAGTTACTTCTTTTGAATATTAAAAAATAATTAATAGTGCATTCCTCATTCACTAACACCAGAGGATTTTAATTAAAAATAATGTTGAATACTTGAATATCAAACCAATTAAGATTTTATAATTTGTTTTAGAAGCATTAGATTATATGGTAGCTTGTAATTAAGTACATGAAATAACAAACATGTCTTATTAATTTCCCCAGATATCAGCAATTGTTTTCAAATGATGAAAGTTTACTACTAGAAATTCTTTTCAAATTCAATGATTCAGTACAAACTTCTTAAAAACACATTTCTAGAAAATAACAAACTGTAAAATAAGATTAGTTTCACACTATTTGATAATTCGGAGATTAAAGCACATAGTTAAAATTCTTAAAAATACAATCTCAAGCTTCAATAAATTTAATTCATAGTTATCTATTTACCTATAGGAAAAAAGAAATCAACTTTTTGGGTTATTTAGTATGTAGGTTTCAAACAAAATATATCTATGATACAAAACTGATTAAATTGAAGAAGGTATCTACAGGAGCCTAACAAACTAGTGAAATGAATACTTGCTTCTTCCTGAGTTGTTTCATCCAAAGTGGAAGGAACAACTCATGCCCTCTAGTATTCCAAGTGTGTAACGTATCAAAACATTTGGAAACAGGAGTGGGTGATAGAAATAATCCATTTATAGCTCTATTAGTACCAATGAACGGTATAACTCAAACTTCAACAGTATGAAACTGTTGAAGCAAACACCTCATTACATAAGTACTTATTCACTGCCCAAAATGTCATAGTGTGTCTTTTTTATAAACAATGATGTAAGTTGTAAACTTGAAATAAGTAGATAAGAAAGCATTAATTTTTATAAGCAACATTTAAAGTAAAATTTAATGATTAAAATATTAGATAAAAAGCCATTTTGTTTTGTAATTAAATTTAGGAGGTAAATGAATAAAAAAATTTAGGCACTTCCACTAAAATCGATGAAAAAACAGCATAGTATGAATAAAAAAGGCCTCAAACGTAATAAAAACAAACTTTTTCCATCAAAATGTTTTTATTATTATTAAGAGGAAAGATCAAAGCATTTTTAATTACTTGAAATATTTTTGAATTCCTTTTAACACATTCAAAATTTTAGTAGAAAATTTGGTTTTGATTTTAGTTAGCAGGAACCAAATCGTTATGAGAGTTTACAATGGAAGACGTAATATAACTCAGTTTTTTTTCCAGTGATAAACACATTAATTGGGAAATTCTTGAAAAAAAAATCAAATAATTGTCAGATTTTAAAGAAACTTTCAGGACTTATCCATAAATGAATAATTTGATAAACTTTTAATTGCTTGAATAAATAATATAAATTAAAGATATTATAGCCTGAAAAAAAATTTTTTTTTTAATTAATAATGAAATTATAAAAGAATTGTTTTTATTTTTATTTTCTTTTAGTTATAATAATTTTTAAAGTTTCAAAAATATTTAAAAAATACTTCAAAGATTTGTTGGGATTAGTTCAAAAACTAATTAAGTTTATAATATTTTATGTGTTTGATGTGTTTCAGGGTTTCTTCCTCTTACAGGGAAAAATTTTGTCACTTGTGATTGCCATACACTTATCTTGCATCTGTCAACACATACGGTGGAAAGGTCAGAAAATTGAACTTTGTATTTAAGAAATAGTTTGATTCCAAATTTCATGCTATGAGTAATACATGTGTAAATCAGATCAATTTAACATTAAATTTGCTAATTTTCCAAAAATAATGTGTCACAGATGTATATTTTATTTTTGCAAAATTTTTAAAACCGAGAATTAGTCTATATTTCTGAGATGAGGTAGTATTTACACTATTTACATTATTCAGATTATTGTCCTCATCTCGGTTGCCATTTGTACAACCTTTCCACCATTGTATACTCCGGTCTTCAGGTGCTGGGAATTTTTAACTGAACCCATTATTACGAACACTGGGGTATATCATTCTCATTTCTTGTACAAAGCCTTTTTTGGTCGTCATGCGTTCAATACCAGGCAGTGGTGAACAAGTAACTTAGAGAGTTGGGTTAGAGGGAGATAACTTCTGACTACCAAAAGAGGTTTTGCAGAAGAAATGAGAATGATATACCCCAGTGATCATGATAAAGGATTCAGTTCGAAATTCCTAGCACCTGAAGTAGGCCAGAGCATACAACAGTCAAAACGTCATACAAATAGAAACCAAGATGAGGACAATAGTCTAAATAATGTAAATAGCAAGAATTAACTTTTGTTTACAAATGTGTCAATCACTTAAAAATAGCCAAAAAAATTGAAAGATATATATATATATATATATATATATATATATATATATATATATAAAATTTAGATTCCAATCAATATAATTTCTGCTTGAAATACACCAGAGTATTTTGCTTAGTGGAAACAGTAAATTTAACCATTTAGTTTTCAATTAAGCTAAAATTAAAGTTTCAAGAAAAGGTTTCTTATTTTTAAAATTCAATTTAAAACTTAGGTATTGAAAATGGAGTGGAGATACCTAAAAAAATCCAATATTCTTTGAATACATTCGGTAAAAAGAAAATCTTTTTAAAAATATAAAAACTATATTTTTCAAATATACAAGGTAACCAAAAAAGTTCTGTTCGTTTTTAAAGGAAAAAAAAAAAGAACATGCTTCACAGCATGTGTAACTTATATTTAGTCTTTGAAGTAACTGTCATCAGCATCCAGCACCTTCTGCCAACGTGTCTCCAGCTGTTCAATGCCCTTGCGGTAGGACTTTGGCAGTTTTGACGCAAAGAAGTCCATGAGGGCTTTGCGCAAGTCTGCTTCATTGGTGAAGGATTTCCCACGAAGATGATTATCAGGGAGAGGAAGAGGTGGTAATCAGATGGCACAAGGTCAGGTGAATAAGGTGGAGGGCACAAAGTCTTCCACCCAAGTTGCTGTATGGTATCCCTGACCACTCGCACAGCCTGGCATTGTCATGGAGGAAAAGCACACCTTTGTGATTCACCAGTGCTGGCTCCTTCTGGCACAGTGCCTGTTGCACATGTTTCAATTGCTGTGAGTATAGGTCTCCAGTGACCATTTGGCCCGTTGTTAGCAGTTCATAATGAACCACTTGACGATCTGTCTACCAGACATAAAGAATAATCTTGCATGGGTGCATAGGCAGTCTTGTGGTGTGAGGGACAGCATCCTGAGGAGACAACCAATGTCTGGAACGCTTGGGAGTTTCGTACAGAACCCACTTTTCATCACTGGTAAGCACTCAATTGAATAAGGATGCAGTACGGTGGCGAGAAAGCAGCGATATGCAGGTTGCCACTCATTGACCTCCAACAGTGTTTGCAGAACCCACTTGCTCTGTTTTGTACGTCTTACCTAGACAGTGCAGGGGAAGTCTTAACTGTTTCATCAGAAATGTTGAACTGTCTTGCAAGTTCACCACAAGTTAGACTTCTGTTCTCTTCTGTTCGAATTTGAAAACAATTGCTACATGCATTTCGTATATATTTCAACTTCATTCAATGACTAATCAAAAAATGAACAGAACTTTTTTGGTTACCTTGTAGTAAAACATCTTGCACACAAAATGCATATGACTTTCAAGTAGACAAATTAATCCTCAGTGGCTGAGAATGGGGGCATTGAAGAGACAGTCCCCCACCCTGGTGCAAAATTACTTGGTGATTGGCAAGTTTATTGCTGTGACTGAGATTGACTTGCAAATGAAATGTTTCACTTACAATATTTTCACAAAAATCATGTGTAACCAAACTTATTTAGATGTGGTAAAAAATGAGGACTAATTTAGGTTAGGGTAGGCCAAGCTTTAACACATTTATCAGCAAAAATGTCAGAAAATTAATTCAAAAAGAGGTGAAAGAGGACCTAAATCTCCTTTCTTTTTATTTACTTTAATATGTTTTTTTTTAACTACCTGCAGATACTTATTTCATTAACAGCGTGTCATGAATTATTTTCGCAATGACACTTCGATAATGCGCAGTATGGATGGAAGTGTTGTTTAGTTCTATTTTCTCTCAATTGAGACTAGATTGCAAACTAATCCATATTAATGTTTTAAGATATATTCCTGGGATGGTAAACCCAGCATTTCTTTGTAAAATGATAATAATGGTAATTTTTCTCCTCACCTCAAGTGGTAGAGCACAGCATTTCAATGAATATATAAAAGATTTAGGCATAAGAATTTTATTGTATTTCGAGCCGATATCCACTGCACCACATTGCACATCCGCTGTATATGATTATACTACACTGAAAAACTCAATGAAGCTCTTTGAATTTTGTTATGGAAAATCATGCTTTCTCACTGAGAATATAAGGAAAAATGCTTTATTGCGACATATATATTTGGCTGTTAAATTAGGATAGATCCTGATATTGACCCTTTTTGTTTACTTCATGGTGGTGGTGAAATGATGTCACAGTGTTATGGCATTATTATGCTAAGGCTCCATGGTGCTGTCATTCGATTGACAATAAACATCCCTATGAAACAAACTAGCTCCATGATGTTTATATAACTGAGCTATACTTTTATTTTATGTTAGGCAGAAATTTTTAGAATGGAGTGACATGGGCAACAAAAGAAGAAAGAATCTGGTATGGAAAGAAATCAAAGGAAAAAAGAAAGCAAAAATCTATAGAAATCCAGTTAAGTTAAGAAGTTTCTGAAGATGCCCTGTCCAGATGGAGATAGTGACAATAGCATTGTTTCCCCACTTGTTCTTGCCACTGATTCTTACTACAAAGACACAGCACCAGGTCAGTGGAACAATTGTCATCTTCACCAGTGCTGCCAGCACCAATCAAACCTTTAACACCACTGCCTCTACCATTGAAGGCAAAGCAAATGGGTTTTTATTGGATGCTTCTAATCAGCCTTCATTTCTGGTTCATTGCCAATCTGATGAAACAAAATATGCAGTATTAACCAAGAAAGATGCGGGTTGCTTAAATTTTGATGTAAATTGTAATAAACCACAAATTTTTGATGATCTACACATAGAAATGATGAAGATAGGAGTTAAAGCTTTTCATAACAAAGATGGCCCTTTCAAAGTTACAAAAGATCGGGAAGTTATTGAAAGCTGATATGTCACAGAAGAGATGAGAAGTGAGACAAACACAAAACGTGAGTATCAACTGCAGCTTCATAAATTATTGCTTTCAAAGAAAACTACAGAATGGGTCTACAATTGCTGTACTCTATTAAAAATGATGCAGTGTATTGCTTTTGATGTGTGCCATTTTCAACAGCTCCAGTCAACCAAAGCATGCTATTCAAAAAATCTTGTGGATTTCAAAAATGCAACAAAATGCAACAAAAGAATACCAGAAAATAAACAGGGCACTCATCACTAGGAGTTATTTTTTGCATGAAAAGACTTTGAAAGACACATATCAGAATGGTCTACAACTGACAGGGTAATACTGAAGCATATGGAGGAACAGAAGCAATTGTGGAAGGATCTGCTCATGTGTTTTGTGGATTGTATCAGTTTTTTGCAACTCAACATCTGGCATTTTGTGGACATGGAGAAGTCATTGCAACAAGTAATAACCCCGGTAATTTTCTTGTGCTTGTTAAGCTACTTAGCAAATATGAGCCTCTATTGCCTTGTCACTTGGATTATGTAACATTTAACAGAATGAATTCATTGCGCTACTGGGCAACAAAGTATGTCAGACTATCCTACAGAGAGTCAAATGAAGCAGATACTATGGGATCATGTTCGACACACCTCATGACATTACTCGCAACAAACAAATGTCTGAAATTCTAAGGTTTGTCGATATTGACAATAAATCTAAAACTGCTGTTGTCAAGGAAGTGTTCATTGATTTTATTAAAATGCATAATAAAGACACTGAGAATGTTACAGAAGAAATTACCACAAATCGGAACAAGATTGTCTTGATTTGAATGAAACTTGAAGGAGTGCATGCAGTATCTGAACACATGTTTGCTATATTATTTTTTGGAGTTTTTCATTCATTGTACAATTTTTTTCTTCTGCTCAACAATAAGGGGGGAAAAATGAAGTGGATAGTAGGGAGAGCTGTAAAGTGGTCCCCTGATAAAAAAATGGAATGCTAGGTGTGATGCTGTTCAAGTTGTAAAAATGAAGTTGGATGACATATATGCTGCCATTCTGGGACGACATCCTGACTTCCAAAGTCTGATTACAGAAGAGACTTCACTGCCCTAGAATAAACTTCAATGAAACTCGAGCTAACGCTCAAAGTTTGTAACAATCCATTATGAGTGAACGGGATTCTTTCTGTAAAAATTAAATTACAAAAGGCGAGGAAAAATGCTTAGAATGGGGTATTGATGTCAATCAACAGAGAAGAGTGCATCATAAAAAATGGCTACTGTTATAGAATGACATCCTGACTTCCATTGACCAAGTAAAGAGACTAAAACAGTGCACTATAATAAACTTCAATGAAGCTCGAACTGACATTCAAGATCTGCAACAAACTGTTATATGCGAACAAGATTCTCTCTGTAAAAATCAAATTGCAAAAAGTGAGGAAAAAATGCTTAGAAGGAGCTATTTCCATGGGTCTACTGAGAAGGGTGTATTGTAAAAAAAAAAAAAAAAAGAATTGCTGGAGAGGAGATAAAAGATGAGCCTCTAAATGTGAGAGAAGAAATTGGTATTACCTTGAAGGCAGTACTGGACAGGTTGAATACAGAAGTAAAAGCTTGATTTACAAGGTTGAATCATTTATGTGAGCAATTTGGGTTCCTCTTGGATATTGAAAGCCGAATGATAACTTAATCGAAGACATGAGAGAAAAAATGCAAAGTAGTTGCTGCAGAATACAAGGGTGATTTTGATGAAATAGAACTAGGTCGCAAAATTACAAACTGTGGAGTGTTAATACAAGAAAGAAAAGACAGTGCCTTCATTAAACAAAAAACCACAATTGAGTTTTTTAATTTCACAATATCCTATGGTATTGATGTATTCTCCAATTTAGAAATAGAATTGCACATACTGTTGGTTGTGGCGTCCTGTGAATACTTTCACAACAAACTTAACACCTAAGCTATTTGTCTTTATTGAGCAATGAAAATAAAGAATTTGGGCATATAAATGTGAATGGCATTATTGATAATTTTTTGACCACTAAGCATGGTTTTATATTGTGGCTTTATGAATTCTAATAAATTAAATGAATTGCTTTAGTCTTGAGATCTTTTAATTTAGGTTCTGTCAATGCACAGTGCTTGTTGGTAAAGGAAGATCAAATAAAAATGTATTTGAATACATTTGTATCTGTGTAAATAATTTACATTTAGATTTTTGCCTCATTTCAGAAGTATTTGTATTTGGTTTTGTATTTTTGGAATCTGGAATAAAATTACTTGTATCTATATTTGTAATTACTATTATATTGCATCAATAATCACGAGAAGTATTTATATTTGAATTTCTAAAAAATTAGTATTGGATCTCTCCCAGCTTGTTGGCCAATGGTTGTGGTAGAAGATTCTGAGTTCAGCTCTTGATCCCTTCCCCAATAAAACCTCAGCACAGCACTGTTAAACCTCTAAGATATTTCTATTTTTAAATCTCAAGTCCTGACCAAAGTATTACAAAATTTAAATATATACTGTTACAAAAATTGATATATCACAAAAACCATTAAAAATCAAGTATTACAAGGTGTTTTTTTTTTATATGAAGGTAAATTTACACTATTTACATTATTCAGACTATTGTCCTCACCTTTACTGCCATATTTATGATGTTTCAGCTGTTGTATGCTCTGGCCTTCTTCAGGTGCAAGGAATTTCAAACTGAACCCTTTATTACGATCACTGGAGTGTATCATTCTCATTCCATGCATGATGCCACTTCTGGTAGCCATGTAGTTATCTCCCTTTAACTTTTTAAGTTATTTGTTTACCACTGCTGTAGCCTGGTATTGAACTCATAACTCTTTCGGTCAAGTCACAGGAACTAACCAACATCTACATTCACTGGGCTATGTGAATTCCTGGGGCTTATAAACCTAATGTCTCAGTAACCATTTTTTTTTTTTTACCAGAGTTTATATTGCATTCTTTGATGCTAATGATTTTCTCTAGCACTCCGTATTACTGGTTTCCATATATTCCCAGAATACACTGAGAAACTGGTAGCTATAGCAAGGTAAAGAAAGACCCATGTTGAAAACAGAATGACAGCTGTCACAGATCCTAATCAAGAACAAAGATATCTTCCAGCCTAAGACATACAGGAAGTTGTGTCAATGCTACAACAAGCTACCTCACATGTATGGTCTACCTAAGATTCACAAAGACTACAAAGGATACAGCAGTGGTGAACAAACAACTTAGGAAGTTAAAGGGAGATAACTACATGGCTACCAGAGGTGGCATCACACATGAAATGATTTTGATATAATTCAGTAAAAGGTTTGGTTCAAAATTCCTAGCACCTGAAGAAGGCCAAAATGTCGTAAACATGTCAGTAAAGATTAGGACAATAGTCTGAACAAAGTAAATAGTGTAAATACTAACTCATCTAAATAGAGACAAATACTGAAGATAAATTTTTCACTTTTTCAAATTATACTAAATTTAGCCTCTTTCGTATTATTGGTTGAGGTGGGTTTTGGAAATCTACAAGTGGAGTATTAAAATACAGTGTTACTCAATGAAAAAGCATTCTGGCACTCTTAGACTAAGTATCACAAACTGGCCTAGTTTAGTGTGCGAAAACTGGTAAATATAGTAAAATTCTCTTCAATTACAACTTGTGATATCTCACTTATTTTTGGGAATATTTTGATAAAGTTTTGATGTAAACAAAATTTTATGTTTTCTTTATAAAGATATAATTCTTTCTCTTGTGTTATTAATAGTTTTTTTTGCAGGCCATTTCAAGTTAGGTCTCCATTTTTGGTAGTGGCCACTTTATTTCTCACGTGAAAAAAGTTGGCATTTTTTAAATTTTGTGTGTAATATTGTGTCTCTTTAAACATATGAAAATAGTCACATTTTAAAGAAAAAGAGTCACTTGTCAATGTGGTGTGCTTAACATAATGTTTTAAGTTGTCTTTCACAAAAAATTCAAGTTGAAAACTTTAGTGGATGAAATACTGCAGAAATTCAATTTAAAAAATTCCGAGATTTACAGCATTTTGTAGATAAATATTTCATCTTTAATAATTTGTTGGTGTCATATTATTATCAAAGAGTACTGCAAAAAGTGGGCATACCCCACATGCCAAGATTTACATGACAAAATAAGTGAAAATTTCAACAAACCACTTGTTTCACTATGGATGGATATATTGCAGTTTTTAGGTGAGTTTAAATTCTTTTTATATTTTCTTTGTTTATTTCAAAGTTGTAGAAAGAAAATACTTTATTGTTGAAAATAACAAATTGGAAAATCCTATATTTTTAGTTATTTTTGTTAGTTAATAGAAAAATTAAAATGTAAAATTTAAAAAAATGCTTTTCAATTTCTTGTTTAAATTCTCGGTACCTATTGGTTCTAACAGGAATTATTAACTTGAACTTTTTTTAATTAGACTGAGTACATTATATATATATATATATATATATATATATATATATATATAAATAAAAAGAATACATTTTTAGTTGCGATCTGTGACAGCCAATAAAAAAAATAATTGTCAGTAAATGTGTATCCCTTTCGCCTTTATTTAATAAATTCTTGGAAGATATAGGTTCTAGCAGGTATGAATGTTTAGATTTTTGCTTTTAAATTAGACTCCGATGCCATTAGATCCCAAGTAGGCATGTACGCCGATGACACAACAATCTACTCTCACATCGATCAAAAACCAGGTGTGGGCGACAAAGCGAACCTCGCTGCCATGCTTGAAAAGGACCTCCAATCCGTAGTGGCCTGGGGTAGGAAATGGCTAGTAAATTTCAATGCTTCTAAAACGAAGCTGTTATCAACTAACCACCATAGACAATCGCATCTACCTCCCATTAGCATGGGACAGGCTAGCCTCCCAGAGAGTAAAATACTACGCCTCCTTGGCCTTACACTTTCGGCAGACCTCAAATGGAATGACTATATCGAATCCATTGCCAAATCTGCTGCTATGAAAGTCGGCTCTCTGTGCAGGGCCCGGAAGTTTTTCCCACCTGAATCTATTCTGCACATATACAAATCTACCATCCGCCAGTGTATTGAATATTGCTGCCATATCTGGTCGGATGCCCCTGCTGCTCTCCTTGGGCTTCTTGACAAAATACAAAGGAGGATCTGTAATGTGGTTAATACTGAATTGGCATGATGTGGCTTCCCTGTGCCTCTTCTACAAGTACTTTCATGGCTTCTGCTCCGATGAACTTAGAGTACTGGTGCAGCCTAAGCAGGAATTTACACGAGATACTAGATTAGCAACTAGGTCCCACCCTTTTACAGTTAAACAGATAAGATGTAACCATAAATTCTACTCCAACAGCTTCTTTTCTCGCGCTTCCCGCCTTCCTTCCACAAGTCTGCTTTCCCCGACAGCTACAATCTCCAGGTGTTTAAATGTAGGGTCAATAGACACCTCCTATCACTCTAACTCCCAATTATTCTCAGAACACTCATCTACCCAACCCTCATTCTCGGTATCCTTACCTGCCTATCACCCACCCTCTGACATTTCCTATATATAACCATTCTCGGTATCATATATATTTTTTAGTTGAACTTTTGTGCATCAACAAAAAATTAAAAAGTACACAATTTTAATGTTAGTTTTTTTTTCTTTTTTTGGTATTGTTTACCTTTTTATCACCCAAAAATATTTTACTTTTAAGCACTTTCTTTAGTACAGTAACTTTCAACAACTTAACAAAAAAAGTGAAATCGAGAAGTTTTTATTAAAATAAAATTGAGAGGCTTTTATTAAAATTTACATGTATTAAATTAGCATAAACTTTATTACTTAATATTGTGATTTACCCTTTTCTTTTCATTACTCACTGTAAAAGGCAGCTATAGAACAATTGGAAATTCCTGTTATTGAATGTGGTCCCTTGGACAATCAAACAGAAAATGTTATTTCACAAAAGCTGTCATTGTCATTAAGAAATATTCTTAAAAACTATTTCCTGTTTCTTTTGCCACTTTTATTTACAGATTCTTTAGATGTCAAAGGAGCAAATGAATCAACCAATGAAGCAGTTCTTCAGCTCCAGCATTGCTTAACGAAGAATAATCTGAAGTTCAGTAAGATGATCATGTGTATAAATCAACTTCTGTTATCCAATTACAGTGAAAAGCATTTATCCTCAACAATAAAAAATCAGTACAAGATAATAAATTAAGATGTAAAAAAAAAGGGAAGAAAGCCCCCAAGAACTGCAACAGTTTTTGACTTCACCCTTCCAAGAGTGAGTTAGCCTACCTTCCCAAGATGAATCAGCCACTACTGAATACCTATCTGCTTCACAAGTTAAGGCACTGGAAGAAGACTGAAACTTTGTATCCAAGAAAGAATTACAGAAAATGGAAAGCAAAAGAAGGAAAAAGAGTGTCAAGCTGCTGCTGCTGAGAAACAAAGAATCATTAATTGTATTATCAACTGTATCAAGCATGATGGTCTTGTGAATTTTGTTAAAGAGTGTTAAAATTGATTTCAGGAATTTGCTTGAAAACACTGAAAGACAAACTGAGATATCTCAAGGTTGTCTTAGGTGTCAAGAACAACACCAGTGGAAAAAAAGTTCAGTTGGAAGAAGCTCTCTGTGATTACTTGACAAGAATAAACCAGTTGATTCATCTCCACCTCTAAAGCAACGACAAAAATGTCCAGCAGTTGTGAAGAACCATCACAAATTATTTTCACTTACAAGCCCCAAGGACAATGAGTTGCTGTATATTATGACACCAACTTTTACATTGGCCAAGGTATTGATGTTACATCTCCATCCAATAAAATTTTTAGTCCTGACTAAAGGTAGAAATGATTATTTTTGATGTCCTTTGTCAGATGATATTGCGCAGGAGAGTCAACATTTGTTTATAGATGGGATTTTTGATGTAATGCCAATTTCAAATGATGGTAGGAATTGGAATGTTCCAGATCTAGTTACTATAGCAAAAGCCTGTAAAAAAATTCTGACTGCAAATCACTGAGGAGGAAGAGGAACTACAGGAGAGCCAT
This sequence comes from Ascarosepion bandense, assembly GCA_037127315.1. NCBI lineage: Eukaryota > Metazoa > Mollusca > Cephalopoda > Sepiida > Sepiidae > Ascarosepion > Ascarosepion bandense. The sequence goes on along the minus strand of JBBBDQ010001382.1, from coordinate 2,158,721 downwards.
TAAACATGCCTAGAAAATATGTTCTGTTAAAAATATTTTTTGCTCATTTCAAATTTCAAAGTTTAAAGCCATACAATAAAAATTGCTTGAAGAAAAAAAAAACTTATGATTTTGTATAACAAATTTCTAAATTTTGTTGTCAGGCCTTTTTTATCAAGTTGAAAACTGCATAATTTCACCCAAGTTAAAATGTATCTATGACAAAAAGTTTTGATATTACAGAGAAGACAAATATTGTTTTTTGAATTCCCCATCCAAAAATGAGTAAAGTTACAAATTTTCATGCTTGTATCTCTAATGAATACTTTTTGACAGCAAATTTAGTGATGTATACTTTTTATTTAATTTTTTTTTCTTCCCTTTTTTACTATTATTAAATTGTGTTTCATCCGTTTTTTACATGGTCCAAATAAGATATTTTTTTTATTGATTTACTATTAAAAGAAAAGTTTAGCTTGATCTCTAATGTGCTATGAATCATATTAAGATTCAATGAGTTAGCTGTTGAAATGAAACTTATATGAACAGTCAAAGCTACCCTTTTGTGTTATTTTTGCACTTTTTCAAGAGGAATAATAGGATTTTGTTTAATGTTAAGGCTGGTTTGATCTAATAATTAGTATTAGTATTACTTTTCATTTACCACAAGATGACAACTGAGCTACTAAAATAAATTTGGTACCATTGTTTATGTTTTGCAAAAATCTATATGCCCATAGTAAAAGTTTTTAGATATAATGAAAATGAAATTTTAATTTGGGATACCTGCTCAAACTTTAAGTATGAAAAACTTGCTGATGTATTTGTGTTCCCCAACCTTAAAAGGCTAACCAAGCCATAAGTTTTTATGGTAAAAATTAAACAACAAGTTCATTGTAACATTCAGGGGGGAAAAAAATTTTATCTAAAATTTGCAATCATTAAATGTAAAAAAAAAAACAAAAAAAAAACAAACAACCCCAAAACAGGTTATTTTTTCAACACACATACAATATATATATATATATATATATATATATATATATATATATAGTTAAAAAAATAACTTGGCAATGCAAAATAACACGGAACAGGTACACCAATATAATTTATCTCTAATATCTGCTTGAAAGTGCGGGGAGGGCAGACCTCATAGCAAGCATAGTTATTTATAACTTGCTATCTTTAATACAAAGAGATTTAGTTTTTCTTGTATCAAAAATCAATTTTAACTTAATTAAAACTCGGTTTAGAAAGTTAACTAATATATATTTTCATAGGTCAGGTTTCCAAGTTAGTTCCTTTTCCTTAATCTGCCATTAAATTTTACTTAGATGTATTGATAATTATAAGATACATATACACAAACTCTTCCTTATTTTGCATATCCCCAAACAGTTTTTACTTTTCATTATAAATATCTTCAAAAAATTGTTTACTTTTGAGATAAGCATAATTTGTAAACAACATAACCTATTCAGTACCAAAGAAAAATATTCATTCATAAAATTCCCTTTTAGTAGAAAGCATCAATTACTTATCTGTTATAAATATGTAAACAAGATCTAAACTTATTTATAAATGGAACTGTGTGTGTGTGTGTGTGTGTGTGTGTGTCTCCGTTACCTATAGAATCCAAAACGGCTAAACCGATTTTATTGAAAATTTACACAGTTGTACTATAAGCGTCTGCAAGTGTTCTTAGCTAGGTTTTGTGTCGAGGTACCCCTGATAAATATCGAAAATCGATAATTGAAAAAATCGGGTTATAGAAGGAGTGGTCCAATTTTAATCAAATTTGATACACTCATAGACAAAGACATAAGAAACGATATTCAGAAGTTTCAAGGTTGCAGTTCTTACAATAGTGCAGAAAATCGATAATATATATATATATATATATATATATATAAAAGCTTTCATTACACCCGAGCAACACCGGGCTATACTGCTAGTTTACAATAAATGAAACTTCTAAGTTCTTGCCATACTGTATGGACGAGATGTGATTTTGCCAATAAACAAATTGTTAAGGCCCCACAGAAAGTATATGGGAGAGTACCATCACCAGTTGATAATTGAACAACAACATAAGCTGTTCACCCAAGCCCAGTGAAGGATAAAGAGGACACGGAAGAAAAGAAATTAAATAGTAAATAGAGGAAGAGACAAGGTAAAATTGAGGATCAGAGACCCCCGTGTTCTATAAAATTCAGAGAAGGAAAACTGGACCAGAGATGGGAACCCTATCATAGAATAGTAGAGCAGATAAGTCTAGTGCCATCTGTAATCTCGGGTCAAATGGCAGGGCAAGTTAAGAGGGCTCATGCCAATGACCCAAAGTTAGCCAGGATAACTGATTGAGGAGCAGCTGACAAAAAGGACAAGGATTGAAGAGAAAAACCTTTGTGGAGCTGAAAGACATGGCGCTAGACAAAGACTCATGGGAGGAAAAAGAAAGAGAGTTAGGACAACAGCCAGTAGAAACTGTCAATGGCAAACTGGACGTAGAGGGCATCATGATGTCACTGCCCAGTTCCATAGTCATACTATAAGAAGAGCAAAGAACCCCAAGGTTCTGACTCAAAACTTCCAGAAGAAAGGGAAGAGCTGAATGAATGGGAGGAGGAAGATTTGATACCTCTTTTCCAAACTCAAAAATTGATTAAAAAAAGAGGGCTAGAAATTGAGCCAGAATTACCCCTTAAGCAGAGACTGGGAGGGGTGGAGAAATTGAAATCTCAATAAGAAAATAAAGCAGTGAACAATGGAAGTAGATGTGTTCGGTGTTGGTGTGCAAGAGCAACCCTATCAAGTTAGAAACCCTATCAAGTAACCAACAGAAATAGCTGTTAGGAGAGATGGAGGTGTGGTCAGCGTGATACAGAGGGTAGAGGAAATTAACTGGTGCTGTTGTTGGCATGCACATGGACGCATGTGTATGTGTCCAGCGATAACACTGATGGACCTTTGGGGCAGAAGCACCACACACCTGTCTGAATTCCATCAGCCTACTAAAGGTAGTTTAAGAGAAAGAAAAAAATTTAAGTTTAGAAGTTAAAAGAAGGAAGCAGTAGGAGTACTCTAGAAAGATTGACTACGCAAATATACAAACAGTGAATGGTTAGAGGAATAAAAACAAGGAAATGTTGTTGTCCTTGCAGGAATGGTTGGTATATGAGGACTGATACCACTGATGGTGATGATGATGGTGGCAGGATCTTGGAAACACATTCAAAATGCAACTCTCAAGAAAACAAGTGAAGTAATAACAACCAGGTTGAAATGGTTGGTTACCCTTGTAATAGATTTGAACTCATACAAGTTGTTGTTAAACAGATTGGAAAGTAAAATAGGAAAGCTCAGTGTGGCCAGAGTTAAAGTAGCACAGAAATACCCAAAGGAAAAGAGATATCTTAGACTGAAAGCCCAGTAACGAGATATGAGGAATTATCTGAAAGGAATGGAACTACTATAAACAAGAAGAGAGCTTTGGTCCCTATTGTTGGAAAAGCGCTAAGTGTCCTGTTTAGAACAGTCACTGAAGATGATAAGACTATAAAGGTGAAAACTGGGAGAAATGGAAAAGAGTCAAAGAGTCCTAGCCAAAGTGGAGAGAGAAAAATATAGATACTAAATGCGATAAGGCTAGAACTGACAAGGAATAGGGTGAGTATCAATGGGTTGATAAATAAGCTACGAGAACTAAAACAGGAGGTAGCTAATAGTTCGGAGACTGTGACAGCTGAGTTACAACAATTGAGTGGGGTTATGCAATAATATTTCCAGTTAATGGCCATTACTAATGAGGTATGACAGACTAGTCAATCCCTGATAATCCTGTTACAGCATGTGAAAGCCCAACTGGACTTGTTGTCATTAAGACACCTGTCCCCAAGCATAGTAACCCCTGGTCACTTTTTGAAGATACAGACTGAGTTGCTTCATCATTTGAGGTTACCGGTGGACCCACCAAGAAACTATGTGAATACTACAATGCTCTAAGTTGTATACCTTGTTGAAGAAGGGAGATTGCTGGTATTGATGTCCCTTTCACTGTTGGATAAAGGAAAGTATTTTTAAAGTATATCAAATCATAAATTTGTCTATTCTCTGCTCCAGAGTTGATCAGAGCTTAGGAACAGTTGCAAGATACCAAATAGAGATGAAGTATGTAGCTTTGAATTTAGCTAAGACAAAATTTCTGATGCTAATGACAGAAGCAAGGAAGTGTGGGGACATGGCTTTGTGAATGTGTACGAAGCGAGAAAGCCTACATAATTAAAAATTTCTCAGTTCAAGAGATTGTCTCCTTTTTTGTCACTTGTTAGTGCTGGGGGGAGGGGGTGTGAAATGATAAACCACAGATGTGAAAAATGACCACACAACAAGGTTTGATAGGAAAGAGATTTTGAGCAGTAATTAAGATTTAGCCATTTGGGCTGGACCACACCCATCAAATGGTAATGGTAAGAGGCACCCACACAAAGCAGGAAGAAGAGGGGGTTGATCAGATGACCAATGAGAAAAAGACCTCGTATTGTTGGTAATATTTTTCCTTCAGAAATGTATATATTTCTATAAAAGTTTATTTTTATACTTTCATAGTGTTTTGACCTCAGTTTGGGAGTTAACTATTTGCCTATAGATGGGACCCTAACAAGTGTTACCGTTCTGGGTCAGGGTAGACCTGGGAGCAACAGCAATTAAGAGGTGCTCCTCACAACTTCCAAATCAGAGGCCTTGCTGCTGGATACAGTTTACCATCATTCCCAAGTCTGATTGGTCATTTGAAAATGCTAGCTTACCCAAAGTATGTCATACCTACCCCACTGGACGTGAGGTACAATGCAAGCAAGAGTTGGTGGGTTTTCAGACAGTTTGAGAGTGAGAGTTTGAAGCTAGAGTTAGACCAGTATGGGTCAAGTTAACATGAAAGATGTGTTGTTACGTAACTGCCTGCCTTAAAAGAAGTTCCAATTTTAGCCTGGTCCCAGACCAACTGACTTAGATAAAGTGTTACAGCCTATAGAAGCTGTGGGTTGGAATTATAATTGTCTGCATGCAAAAGTGATAAACTCAAACCAAATACTGTATCGAACAGAATGTGTGTGTGTGTGTGTGTGTATATATATATATATATATATATATATATATATATATATATAAATAAAACACATTATTGTTAATTTCACAAAGATTTTTTTTATTGTAGCTCCCAGTTCTGTCTTGATCATTGATGCAGCTGATTTCTGTGACTTATGTTTGACCACAAAGCTGGTTTGGGTTAAAAACCCAAACCAGCTTTGTGGTCAAACATAATGTGTGACAGGGTCAAGTTTGGAACAAAGTGATCGACTATCAATCAGCCACAAAGATTTGGGTTTCAACGTGAAGGATGCAGGGGAAGGTTCACACAAGATTGTTTCATCAAAGACTTTGGATATATTTCTTTATATTTCTGACACAAAGTACCATATTTACACTATATTGTATGGATTGTTGTTCTCATCTTTGTTGCTATATTCATGATGTTTTGGTTGTTGTACAAGCCTGCCTTCTTCAGGTCATTGAAATTTAGAACTTAACTCTTTATTTCCTTCGCCAGGTTAGATTGTACTAGTAACAAATAAAAATAAGCCAAATTCTTTTACTTCTATTTTTTAAATAATTTAGAATTTAATGAAATTTAATGAAAATGTTTTCTTCTTTCTAAAAGTTTTTTTTAAAAAATATACCCCAGCTATAGATAAAACTTACAATAAAACATTAAAAAAGATGATACCATTTGTAGAGAAAATGGTTGTGTTCTAAAAACAGGCAGCAAGAGAGACATTTGCAAAAACAGCACTAGTTCCCTTTGAAACACTAGGAGTATAATAGAACAAAAGGACAACATCTGATATTTACATAGTGAAAATTAACTAGGCTGAAGATATGATTGGAGCCTTTGACAGGAAGAGATATTAAATAGTGGATAAAAACTTGACATAATTGCAACAGGAAGCACCAAAACTAGCATATAGTTATGCAAATGTGAATTGGCATATTTTATTAGTAATACAAGCAATAACAAACTTGTAGGATTTACATTTTTAATAGTAAAACAGATTTTAGTAGAAAGTAAATGCCTTAATATAAAAGGTTCTCTCTCTCACTCAAAAAAGAAAAAAAGAAAAAAAGGAATTTGTAAACACTTGCACTCAAAACTATCATTAAGTGATACATCTGATAACAGTGACCAAAATTGAACAGAGACTAAAGTAGTGAGATCAATAAAAAAAAAAAAAACACAAAAAAACTCCATGACAGAAAACACATCATCCAAAGGGTGGGATGAAAAGTTCTCAGCTTGACCAAAAAGGGATTTTAAAACAAAAAAGCCTGATGTCTGATTTTTGGAAGTAAAGCTGACTTGTCAGTAAGAACTTATATTAAAAACTTCATGCTCATGAAAAATTATACATTTATAAAGTACTGATTATGTAATATTTTACAAAACAGTTATACTGTTTATATTTAGGACTAGAGTAATTTTGAACAAAAATTTGCCTGGAAGATTTTTTTTGGCAAATTAAAGTTGAAATTATTTTCTAAGAAATTTGCTTAAATTTTAAAACTAATTTAAGTAAAAAAAAACAAAAAAATAAAAACAACAACATTTACAAGAAAAGTATTTTTGTTAGGTTGCCAATTTAAAGAAAAATAACTATTTTAAATGAATAGCATGTTAAAATTACAATGCCAGAAATGAAAAAATTTCTATTGATTAATATTAAATTTTTTAAGAAATTTAAAAAAAATTAATCTTATGTATTGACTCAACAGAAATGTACCATCTCTTTTCTCAAACTGCTTCAGGTGTCAAACATCTTTCAGGAGTTTATTTAAGGGCATATAAAAAATACATGAAAGTTGTATTGATGAAAATATGTACAAGTGTAATTTCAACACAGCAAATTTTTATTGTAATTTTCATATTGTTCTATAAAAAGAAATTTAATTTGTTTAAAGTTGAAGCTTTAAAACCAATGGTAATGATGAAAAAATAAATATAAGCAAAGTAGTTTAAATTGATATAAATATTAGCATAATGTAACTTATTTTATTTTTTCAAGCTTTCTTTTTTAAAAAAAGAAAAGAGAAAGTTCAATAAGGCATGTTTTTAAATTTAGTTCCACTGTCATATCATAAACTAGTATACATAAGCTTTACATAATTTTTCAAATTTTATTAATAACCAGATTTTGATCCATTTATCTAATATTCTTCAAACAACAAAATAAAAACAATAAAATGAAAAAGCAGAAACAATGCCTCTAATGCCATTTTGTTAATACCATGTGCCTTTAGGACACCAGTGATCATGACTGTCCACAGATCAATTTTCTTTATTCTCTGTGGATTACCATGAATTATTTGAAAAAATAGTGCAGTAGTTTTCTGTTGCCTTCTCTTCAATTTAGAAATAAGAGTTTTCCTTCTCTTGGGCTGGTTATCACCCAAGACTAGAAAGCTCAGTCTACCTGCTATTTATTTAATCCATAGGTGGTGGGGAATGAAAAGAAGAAAAACTGGATTCATATTTTTCTCAAAGGCATACACTTTTTCCACCAATATCTGTTACCCTACTCATCCAGTACCAATTGTTAGTATTTAAGTTCATATAAAAACCTAGCATTAAATACATAACTTTATAGCAAGCATAGTTTCTCCCCAAAGTTTGGAGTGAACGAAATCTTAAAAAACTAAAAATAATAAAATACTGAACAAGTACTGAGTAAAAAAGAATTTATATGAGGTAAGGTGGGTGGTGACAGAGGCAATGTAACAGCAACTATTTTATGCCAGATTTATTAAAGAAATAACTTTATTAACACGTTCACTACTGTGGATGTACTTATTTCTTTACAAAACTTACAATGGATGTTGTAGATTTTCATGACATGTCTGTCCCTAGCATTTGTGTTATAAATTTGTTTAATACTTTTTCTAAACCAGACCTATAGTAGCATACAATATGATCTATTTTGACATATTTTTATTATATTGGTGCTGAGCATCATTTAGTTTAGTCTGTACTGGTGAGTATCTAACCGAAGCCAAAATGGCAGCATACATAAGAAATACATAAGAAATTGCCATCATTGTCTTTTTTCAAGTAAATGACAATTTCTTATTCTTTTCAAAATGAACCAGTACAGCCAAGAAAAATGCAGTAGTGAAAATGTAATTTCTTTAAGTGTAAAATGTAATTTCTTTAAGTGTAAAATTACATTTTGCTACAAACTGAAAAACAAAATCTTTGATTTTATTTCGAGTAACTTAATTTTTTTGTTAATTCTTTCATTGTTAAAACTGTGTATGTAAATATATAGAGAATGTGCCAGGTATTTGTGAACAGGCATGGCAGATAACCAAATGTGATTTTACACATCATGCACCAAATTTTAATATTTGCATTTTTCTTTTAAACATCAAGAACATTAATATAGTAGAGGAAATGAAAAGGATGCTAACTACCAACCACAGTGACTTGAAGATTGTGTGAGATTATTAGAAATAACCAAGTGAACAGTCAGGGTCAGTGCCACCACCTATACAAGATCTGATGAGAGTGGACCTACATGTTCCAATTGGACTGTGCTCCCTCCCACACAGCTCATGTGGCAATAGACTTCTTGAGGTGAGGTGGGGAGGAAAGGGCCTAAGAAGATTAATCAGGAACCTTACAATACCAAGGATTTGTTGAAGACTATCATTGTAAACATTGAAGCCTAACATGAATGAGAGTTACTTAATGTGGGCAGAATACAGTCACTCATGTGGCAATCATCATGATTGGAGGCAGCTTTTTATTTAATAACACTTTTGTTTTGCTAAACTGAATATGTTTACAAATATTTTTGAAAATATACTTGTCTTTTGTTTATTGAATATTTTTGTTTCACCCTGCTTTCAATGATAGTTTAAGGCTGTCTTTTTCAAGTCAAAAATGCTATTTAATTAAAACTCAACATATTCACCTTTGATAATTCAGGAGTTGCATCTTTATATGGATAGATGTAGCCATGAAAATAACATTTATTTTGCTTCTGTCAAACAATAACTTTAAAAACCACACAAGTATCTATAACATATGATGATGATTGGGTTGAAACTTAAAAGGAAAAAGTTAAGAGAAATGGGAAACAAGACAGACTAAATGAACCCAATCGACTTGTAAAATAAATAAATAAAAAAATAAAAAAATTAAAATAACAATAAAACTTGTTTGCAGTCTACTTTAAATTGTTTGAATTTGAATTAAGTGGTGTACTTTGCTTAATACACTCATTAAAGAGTCAGGTAGACAACAAACATTTGGCTGATCACCACCATATGAAAGTACAACAATCAACAGAATATCCACTCATTAACTTTAAGGATATCAATGTATTTGTACCTTAAAAAAATTTAAGCCAATCATTAATTCAATACAAAAAAAAAATCAATCTAACAATTTTAAGAGTGTAATTGTCAGTTGATTACAATGCTGCAAAAAATAAAATTTATATATTTTAAATGTCCATTTTTAGGTACAATATATAGTTTTATACAACCCAAATTACCTATTTTTTTAAGATCCTTTACATTTTACTATGAAGTATCTCAAATAAATATTTCATTATTATATTTTAAAAAGTCAAGAATTGATACAAAAAAGTATTTTTTAAATAAATACATTTTCTCAGAATGCATTACTTTGATTATAATAATTAATGGCAAGAATATGAAATATGGGAAGAGAAGAAATTTTTACATTACACAAAAGCATTAAAAGATTATATTTAAGCTATATTTAACGACTTATAAGAAAGTATAAAAAATGTAATTTCTCTAGTTTCCCCACAAAAATAAAAGATCAATTTGTAGCCACACACATTTTGATGCTATTTACTGATTTAATGTGCATCATTTGGATATATTTAATAAAATTAATTCAAACACAAACATAAGAAACATTTGCTGTTAAAGATCAACCAAGTTCTCATTAAAAACTTAATACATTGTTTTAAATTTAATTCAGGCTAATGTTTATCATTTCCCCATATTTCTAACACATTGAAAATCTTAGTTATTTTTAGAAAAAATAAAGATACCTTTTAAGAAAATGGAAAGAGACTAAATTCTATTCTTTTGAAAATTAAAGCAATTTAATACATCCATTCATATAATAAAGTCATTACTAAATGTCCTCTTTTAAATTCCTAAAATATACTGGACTTTTCAAATAGGAATCACTGATAAAGCACTGAAGAAAACATTTCAAAGCAAGTGTCTCAATTAAACTGATGTTAATAAAAACAATGAAAAATGATTAGAAAATGGAAAAACCAAATACAACTCTTATTACTAGTTGATATGTAAATATTAATTCATAAGGCTAAAGTTCTTATGAAAGCAATTTATTGGTTTTGGTTTTAAACAATTTATTACTACAAAATTTCTATATATTTCCTGAAATATTAACTCTGAAGATTCTTCTGAAAGGTTGTGAGAAGAAGACATATTTAAACAAAAATAGTGTTTAAGTAAAGGAAATCGGTATAAAAATGGCAAAAATAGAGAAAGCTTTTATGTAGGAAAAGCAAGCATGAAATGAAGAAAAGTCAATTTGTTCTGAAAGGAACTGTCAGGATGAACATTAATAGAATATAGAGAAAATGGTATTATAAGTAAATAAAGATAAGAAATTGTCAGAGTAGTAAACTTAGAAAATAGCCTGTTTAATATAAGGTTTGTTTGATGTGTGCCAGAATTTTGCTTGGGATATGGTCCAACAGTTGAAAAGAATGAACATTACTTGAAAACTTTGATAAAAAAAATCCTTTTTAGACAAACTTTGGTATGTGAATAAGAAAAAAACTATTTAAGCTGGAACTTTAACTGTTGTAGATCTTGATTTAAAAAAAATAAAAAATAAAGCTTTCATTTTCAACATCATTTATTTACTGTTTTGTTTCAATTTCTTCATCTCTCTTTCAGGAAGCTTCATCCTCTCAGAAGCTATCTTTTTTGCCCTTTGTAGTTTTTCAAGGAATTGAAACTCCATCATGCAATTTTTTTTAAAAACCAAAATAAATGATAATCCAAATATGCAATATCTGCTGATTACAGAAGTGAATGAAAACTTTCCAGCTAAATGTAAAGGGAAAAAAATAAGCTGCTATTATCCTGATAGCATATTATTCAGAAGGTTTTTTGTGAATTGCTGCCTTCAGTTTGTCTGATTAGAAGCAGTACTTCTTGAAATTGATCCTTTGCTTCTCCAGGAGCTCATAGTAGAGAACTCATTTCCAGTCCTACCATATATACACATATATAATTTTTCAAATGTCATCAAGTTGAAAAATCATCAGGCCAGGTTCAATCTTTGTCTTATTTTGCTTCTAGTCAGTCAATCAGCTAAGTGACATACGTGATACACACTTGAGCAACCATATCTTGAAAGAGACATGACTGACTAGGCAGATTTTCCCACAGTAGGTTGCTATTATTTTCTGTGATAGACTGGTTACCAACCAAGGCTATAGAACCTAATTTGTTCCTACTATTTAACCCATGGCTGAAGATAGAAGTAACAGATTAATACCTTTCCTAAAGGTATTTGTGTATAAGTGAATGCAGTAATTTCAACTTTTTTTCTTTTTATCCAGAAGTGAATATCATCAGGTCATAATTTCAGCTCTCTTATATAGTAGTGAACCTAGATATGGAAACAGCAATATCGCCGACTTCTCCTCCTGGCATAATATAAAAACTTTATTTACTCCCACCCCAAATGACCATTACTTTTCTTCATCTTATTTTTGGTTAAGAGTTATTTTCATATTTGATTTTCTGAATGTATTTTGACAGGGTGGTGTTATTACAATATATTTTTGTGAACAGTGTTACATGATTATTGTACCTCTTTTTAAATGCATCTTCAGTTCATCATAGGGAAACCTAGTTCAGCTCGGTACACAACAATATCAGTCACACACTGCCTGTTTAAGGGGACAGTATCACTCTTTTCAACAATTACATATTTTTATATTATTCATTGACTTACCCCTTAGCACTTTCTGTTCATATCTCTATATTGGGCATTGTGTTTTAACTAATTTTTATTGTATTCTTGTTAAAGATTTTATAGAATACACTATTTACCTGAAAGTCTTATTCAACATGGTGAATAAATTCTTGCCAACTTTAGCTTTCACTTGTAAATTAAACGTTTTACAATTAAAAACAAAAATTGGTCAGAAATTCAAGTGGTTTTGATATCTTTTAAAATCTACTGACAGGTTCTTTTAAACATTACATGTTTAAATATACTAAAAACCTATTCCTAAATTCCTAAATAAAAAAGGGGGTGTCTGATATGCCTATGGATTTTCTAAGCTGTCAAATATTGTGTGTGTGTGTGTGTGTGTGTGTATATATATATATATATATACATTATCCTACGTTGATGGCATGACTAAGAATTTCATGCATTATGCATGAAATTATCAGGTGCACATTACGAACTGACTATTTAAAAGATTTGAATTTAAGCTCACATTATGTTCATGGGAGTTAACTCTTATAATGTTAGGGTACTATTTTTTAACTTATCAAGAGTAAAATTATATGAAGATAAAAAAATTATTAAAATGCAGGGAGATGAATTCAAAAGGGTATAATTTGCAATTATTAATGGTATATTTGCGGGGAAAAGTAAGGAAGTGAGAAAGAAGAGACGAACATATAGAGGAATCTGTATGTATCAATCAGGATCTAAGAATTTAAGTATTTTTTTTCTATGGCAGCATGTGGTCATTAATTCACTTTTTTTTGTTAAATAGATTAAGGTTATGTATGACTTAAGATGACAAGTTTTTCTAAAAGACATAAGTTACATGTGTCTCGTTTTCTGTTACAAGATTTGGTTTTAGCAACAATATTCCAGGTAATAATTTTGTTGTTGCTATTTTTTTTTCATTTCCAATAATATATGGATAAAGCGGTGCTTTTGCTGTATTTACTTTGTTTACAGACAACATATGGTTATTGAAATGATATTTTCACATATTAGCAGTTGCTCCAAAATAGAATTTAACATCATCATTCAAATGGATGCGAGTTCTATAAATAATACTTTCAGACATACACTGGCCATTCAATGGGTAGGTTTTATTTTTTGGCAGTTGAAGTTATTTTTAGAAGTGTCACTATTCTTAGTAGTAGAGTAATTGATATTATTCAGGTGGGCCAATATATGATATTTGATATCATATTATTTTGTTATGAAATATATTTATCTATGTTCTTAATGCAACTATAACTAGCTTTAACATTGTCTTTATTGAAAATCTTTTTAGTGTGGGTGAATAGTAGAAATGTTTGTGAATTAAATATAGTAAGAATTTTCCAATGTTTTTTTGGACATTACGGCTGAAGAATGCTTTAAACCAAATAATGTTATGTTTATTTAGTTTCTGTTTATTTCTGCCTACTTTATTTTTAACAAAATATTCTAAACTAGGGATGAGTGTACATTTTTCTAATTTATTAATGTATTTAATTTTGGACTTGTCAAAAACATTTTTTATTACTTAAACAAAATTGGATTGATTTATGCAAGCTATTGGCGGTAGTATGGTGGTGATTTGATTCCCTGTTGATGTATTTATGATAGTGTGAATCTTTAGTGTACAGTTTGTACAGACCATTGTTTGCACACACAAAGGTGAAATGACTTTTACAGTTAAAGTTTCAACTTGAAACTTTTCCCACTGTCTCATTTCTCCACTTTTGTTTAGATACTAAACTACATTCTACTAACACACACACACTTATGTATCTACATACACACACCACAAACTTTCATACAGTAAATATTCAAGAGACACAAAGAAAAAAGTTTATTGTATCATAGTATATATTTCAAAATTATACCATATATAGGTTTCATCTTTACAATAGTAAATGTGAGGGAAAATACAATCAACAAATACATTTATATAAAATTATCAAAGATTTCAAAATGGTGAATCAAAAAGAAAAACAAAAGATTAGAATCAAACAGTATTTAACAATGAGTGTATTGTTTTCTTATTAAAAACGAACATGTTTAATTAGACTGTAGACAATTCACAAATACACCTTAATCTATTCTATAATTAAACCATATACAATGTCTGTAGGCTTTTTAATTTCTACTTTCATAAAATATGTCTTTACTTTTTATATTTAAGTATTAAATGTGTTTATAATCATTCTTTTTACAGAATTTAAATACAAGTGAGCTTTATCAAAATACATCCTAATTTAAGTGAATCTAACTTCAACCAAGTAGTTTTTCATTACACAAGATTTAAAGATTTTACATATCACTAAGAATGTACATCTGAATGCCAAACAACCTAAATAAATGACAGCTATGACCCATACATTAATGAGCCAAAATTTGGCAATGTACATTTAATATGAGTAGAATAATCTACAAGACTAAAAAGAACATTTAAATCTCTTGACATATTTAAAACAAAATAATAGTATTCTCTTTCAGTTATGAATATTGTAAAATTTGAAATTGTTTTATCTGATTAAAAAGTTTGTTGTACAATTTTTATCTGATTAAAAAGGTTTGTAATAAAATACAACTGGTTATTGTGTTTTACTGAAACTTTACTAAAAAAGAACTTTTGAATAGATTGTGATAGCTGTTATGTCAGTGAATATTTTGAAATGGTTAAAATTGATATATTTTTTAATTATGAAAATAGAAGAAAATGAGCAACATTTCTGGTATATTATACTTTTTTAAGGTAAAAATACATTTCAAAAGCAAAAATGACAAAGTTTATATGGAAAGTCCTGAGAATAATTGAAAATTTCAAGAATAAATTTGGTCAGATAGACCATTTGACATTGATAGTGGTGCGAACAGAAGATGAGGAACTTGAAAAAATAATCAAAAAACCTAAAATATCCTAATCAAGCATGGGGAATTATTTGTCATAGTTTGATTATGTTTGTCACTTTGATGTGTAGTTTCCACATAAGTGAGAAAAAACTACTGGGTTTACAAATCAAACATTTTTTTTCAATATTTCTGAATGAAAAATAAATACTTTATAACAATACAGAGCAAGCAAAATAAATTGTCACTGACTGTACCAAAAGACAATTTTCATCCAAGCAAAGTGATGATGATGATAGATATTTGGTGGGATATGAAAGAAATTCTCTACACCTTTTTTTTTATTAACATGACAAAACCAGATTAGTCCAAAAATTAAGTATATTTATAAGTACGAAGTAATGCTTAGACTATTTTAATGCAACTCAAAAGAAAATAAATAAAATTTCTCATTAAGGTTATATTTTAAACATAAAATAAAACTCAAGCTTGCAACTTTGCTAAGCATAACCAGGCTCAGTTAAAATTAGTTGATACTATAAAGAAAAAAAGTGTAATATGGCTCTTACCAGAATTTGCTCAGAGAAGTACTACTTTTATTTAGACTAACTGAAAGGGCTAGTGCCATAAAACATAAAAGTATCCATCTAGAACTAAAGATTAGAGAAAGAAATCAATATTTAACCAGCACTAGGTTAGATTGAACATTTCTTTGGCAACCAGGTAAAAATTCCAACAGATTGACTAAGAAGTTTCTATTTATTTCTTGTATTTAGCAGATATTGCACATCTAAATTAAATTTTTTGAATTCTTTGGAAGACTGCAAAAAGTTTCTATCTAGAGCAATTTTTTTGGCAAGAAAGACAAAATAGTGAGAGAATACTCACTTCTCCTGATCTGACCATTTTCTTAAAATTCCTTCATGCATTTCAGTAACCCCACCCCTTATATGTTGCTCAATAAAATCATTATACTGTTTTTTATTTAATTGATAAACCAAATAACCTTTTTGATTACAAAAGTTAGGTATTTTTTAAAGATTGATAGAAGACAGGTGAACATAAAAAGTACAGCTCAACAAATGTCAATGATTACATAAGAAAAACCTGTGGACACTAGAGAAAACCCTAAATGTTCATTACCAATAGGCAAGAAAGGGAGTGAAAAGTAAATGTAAATAAAATGTCTGCGTGTCTAGTAAGTACCACTACTGTCAGTGTCAACCTGATAGTTGTGTGCTAGGTTCTGTTGAGTTTTGTATTATGAGGCTGCATAATGTGGGTTAACTTGGCCGCCAGATCAGTCAATGCTGAACATGTAGTAGTAGTAGTAGTAGATGAACGGAGGAAGCTTTCTTTATAGTGTTGAAAGCTGACTGATTAGAAAAAAATGAGGGGAGGGTAGAAACTGACACATCAGCAGCAAACCACTCACCACGGAAACCATAGAGACTTACAGACATGTTAAAAAAAAAAAATTAAAAAAAATAAAAACTCAGAAATGTGCTTTGCAGACAGTGAATTGACTAATAAACACCCTAGAATTTTTAAATCTTCAAACTGAAACAAGAAAAAGTAGTGAAATGAAATAAATTTGTCTTATTTTGCTGCGAGCTAAGAAAATTTTATAGAAAGTGAGATTAACGATAAAAAAGTACAAGTATGTAGTGAAAAATTCTTGACCCAATGCACTCACCATCAAAGCTGAAATTTTTTCAACACTCCCTCATATGTTAATAATTGTTAAATGAAATGTTAATCTATTTCTATTTTCTTCTCCCATTAAAATTTTAAAATAAAATCTAAAACTAATTCTTAATTCTTCTTTTTTAGTGCAAGTTTAAAAAAAAGTTGCATTTAATTTTTCTTTTTTTATGGCTCATTTGGTAATTTCGGCTAGAAATTACACATACAAGCAATCTTTTCATTCAAAATAAATAAAATCTAGTTTGAAGTTATTGTTGTTAGTAATTTTTATTTTATTTTAACTTATTCATGTCTTGTGGGCATGTTAATGTATCAATGTTGTGAAGAAACTACTAACCATTAAATTTACACTTACAGTATATACAATTTTTTAAAAAAAGTATTCTATTTTTTTACTAAGAACAAGTGTGTATGTGTATATATTTAAAAAAAAAAAACAACAAAAATGAAAGTTGTTCTGTGTTTATGTTAATTTTTAATTTAATTATAACCTGAGAGCTGATATTTGAAAAGATTTATAGATTATATTGACAGCTTCATGTTGGGGAAATTTAACTAACTTGGAGGACATATTGGTAAAATAAGTACTTCCAGTTTTTTGTGATAATTCGCGATACCTAAATTTTAAAATGAATTTTGATAAATAAGTAAAAAGTATTTTTCGAGACAATTCATCAACCCATTCTTGAGCTTCAAAATGTTATAATTTCTGGGCCAATCGCCAGATGAGCGAAAACTCAGCGTTGCTGAGATAGTCGGTACCTGGCGCCCAGGACCAGAATGAGTGAAACTCCTCCTCCGACAAGCGAAGCACATCATGTAATGTAATGGATCTATCGTGATGCCCTCCACTAACCCACGATAGAAGACTCTCCTGGGCTGTGAAAGGTCACTAGACCGTGGAATGGCCCTCAAGGCCACCAAACATTTGAGGAGAAAACTCGATCGCCCCCAAGGCTTATGGCACCGCCTTGAGATGGGGAGAGTGATAGTAAGGCTAGGGAACATGTCCCTCATGATCCCCGCCAGCAATGAGTCTTCCAAAATTGCACGCCTGTGAAAAATCAACCTTGAAGTGACATTGTGGCCCATCAGGTACGGTATTCCCAGACCCCCATGACACAGACACTGGACACAGACACGTTTGTTAATGTGATGTTTGCGTCCTCTCCACAGAAGGGAGAATAGCAAATGCTTGATCACCTCCCTACGCTGTCTACAAAGTTGAAGTACTGACAACCAGTAAAGGATAATGGGAAAGACCTATATAACACAAACCCTTTAAGGACAACCTCCTTTGACACCAAATCTCGACCAACATGCCGACCTTTGCCAGTACTTCTGACCAATTTTTCTCCAACTGGAGGTCGGGCCCAAACCACACCCCAAGAATGTGGACAGGGCCATCTGTCCAGTCAAAGGGCCCCAGGAGGGTAACACCCTTCCAGCCACCTAACTGCAAGCTGGATGACATGTTGCGATTAATCTTGGCCTCTGTGACATGTTCATACCGTTCAAGCACCTTCTGTACCACCTCAATATCACTCCAGGAGGAGATGAAAGTAGTGATGTCATTGGCGGATGCAGAAACCCTAGCTTGAGCACCATCAGGGAGTGATTCCACGTAGGGCCGGACTGCACACCCTGTCCCTTAGCTGGCGAAGGAGGAGATCCAATGCCAAGGCATAAAGTAGGGGTGACAGTGGACAACCCTGTCAGACCGGCCTAGACAGTGCCAGAATGCCCGACAACTTTCCATTCACCTGTACCACAGCCACGGGGGATTGATACAGGAGGCTAATCCAACAGTGGAAGTTGGTTTGAATCCAGCAGCCTGCAGGACAGCCATCAGATAACAATGGTCAACCCTATCAAATACCTTGTACTGATCCAAATTGATCAGCGTGGCTTCTTCGTCGTCTTTTATCCTCTCTATGATCATGCATATCAGATGCAGGTTGCTCTGAATTGTTCGGCCTCTCACAGCACAAGTCTGCTCAGGTCCCAACAGAGACTCGGCAACTAATTGCAAACGATTTGACAAGATCTTGGCCAAAATCTTTAACTCTGTGTTTAGCAAAGCTATGGGCCGGTAACCCTCTAGCACCTGCCCAACATCCTTGCCTTTTCTCAACAGTATGATACACTCACACTCTAATTTGTATGCATTTACAAATTAATCTAAAACATTAATCATTTTTAGATGAAAAACAATTTTTGTGAGAATTCATCCATCCGTTCCTGAGTAGTTTTTTTGAAAAAGATGGGATTTCTACAAGTTAACCCAAATTGAAATTTATGACCACAGACTTTAACATTAAAACAAAAAAACACATTTCAATAAATTAGGTACTGCCATCGACTTTCTACAGAAAAATAAACACATTTGAAATAATTCAAATGTCTTTAAAGTTAAGTTTTAGTTTTATTTGAAAGATAATAGCCTAAAGGCTTTTGGCTAAAGCTAATCCTTTAATAAAGTAATTCCCATATTTAAATAAAGCTTTTAAAATATTTGCATATTTACTTGTCACTCATTAAACCACCATTTCATTTATAGACAAATGTAAGCAACAAATAATGAAATAACATTTATTTACGCACAAGTTTGTAATAAGTCTAATTTCACCCAATTTAAAGTAAAAATTAAAGAATTATCTAAAACTAGCAATACAATAATTAAGAAATTTGTAATTATGTTTAAACTCGTACAACAAATAGTTTGAAAATATATTTTTTATATTATACAATTTTATGAAAATAATTATATTTTTATATATTAGTTTTTCTTTTTTAATGATATTTGAGTTTAATTCATAGCTTTTTTCAATTATTTTCTTACCTGTTTAAGGTCATAAAATATTTAATTTTACCCAATATTTTTAAATATTCTGATTTTAAGAGTTACTTTGTCAAAAGAGAAAAATATTCAAAGGTAGTAATTCAGAATTCTTTGAGAACATCCATTAAAAAATCTTTTAAAAGTGGTTCACACTCTAAAATGGCATTAAACTACAATTTTCAATTCTTCAAGCAAGTCTTTATTTAATTATATATATATATATATATAAAAAAAAAATCAATGCATCCATTTTGGTTGTACTTACTGTAATATATTGTTTGAAAATTTAATTGTTAAAAATACATGATACAAAAATACATTAAATTTTAGACGTTTTTAATTCAATTATGTTCATTTCAAATTTACCCTATTATGCCATATTGATTTGTTTGAAACAAATTTAATTTTAAAATCTATAAAAAAATAAAATAGTTGGCCATAAAACAGTCAATGAAATTTAGCAGTTACTGGATTTTAGCACATGGTTTACTTTTTACTTAAAATATACTGAAAAATACATTTGTTTAATGTAAAGTGCCTATACCTGTCAACACAAGTCAAAAAGCCCACTTTAATTAAGCATGTCTTGTGTAAGCACTAAGGTATGGATGATGAAAAACATGTTTACTTTATAGTTGAGCTATAGCAACACCATATAATTAACAAAATTGTAACTAACAAGCAAAAATAAAGATAACACTTTCTACTGCAATACTTTTTTACTGGTAAAAAATCCATGTTATTATTGCTAAACAAAAGAAGTCAAGAGCAGCATCTTTGGCACAAAAGTAATTGCATTTTTTTTTTTGGAATAAACATTTATTTAACTACGTTCATGCAATAAATCAATTCAAAGTTAGGGTTGTACTAATGACTGTTTAACTTTTCATTATTGCTTATTTTAGCCTCTCAAAGAGAAGAAAAATTTGAGCGATTTTATTCCAGGAGTTCAAAATGGGATATAAAGCAGTGAAAGTGCTCACAATCTCAGCCAAATATTTGGTCAGGTGATCATCATTGAATATACAGCTGTCCCAAAATTTTCTTAATGGCGATGAAGAGGGTCACAGGCAACCTTCAGTGATTAACAACAACCTTCAGTGATTAACAACAACCAACAGAGGGCCATTAATGAAGACTCACACAAAATAACTTAGCAATATTATACTTTTGTGTCAAATAACTAAATGTTTACTAGTTAACAGTTGCTCAATTTTCCTACCATAATGTAAAATATGTATCGGGTTTTCATTCATTCTCAATTATTTTTAATAGAGTAAATTGTGAATTTTAGAATGTCGATTTACTTTAGTAAAAAATAAATTATGATTTACTTTATTAAAAATTATTAAAATCCGCTTCATTTCGTTTTGCATTTTATTTAAAAAGTAATTAAAAACAAATATATTTTATTCAATTAATTTCAAATTTCTTTAGGATTTACTTTATTAAAAATAATTAAAAACCAAAAACTGGTTCATATTTTACACAATGCCTTTTCAAATGTTTTATTTGAAGAAAAGTTTTCACTAATTAAGGTTTTAATCTTTAATAAATTTTATTGTTATAAAAACAAAAGTTTGTTTTTCTGGTGCTGAGTTGTTCTGGCACTCAATTGGCAGTGTTGTGTTATCCTGCATCCTTCTTGATAGCATTGATAAAAAATCATGCACAATTGGTGAACTGAGATAAAACATCAAAGCCCCTCCCCAAATCAAAGCTGCATGAAAAGATTATGGTCATTGATTGATTATTTATTATTAAACAGAATAATCCACAACTTTTTGAATCATTGTGAAATCATTACAGTATATAAATACTGCAAGAAAATCAACAAAATGCACTAAAAACTGTAATTGGTCAATCAAAAATGACCAATTCTCCATGAGAACGCTTAATCTTGTCTTGTAAACCTTATTCAGATAACAGAACTTCTTTCTAACCAATTATCACTTTTTCACTCATCTCAAAAATTTTCTACAAGAAATTGTCTTCAACAACCAAGCACCTCAAAATATCTTTAAAAAATTAATTTCTTCAAAAACTCTAGAATTCCAGGTTACCAGGATTGTTTATTATATATAAGCAACAAGCCAATGATTCTAATATTTACTTTTCTAATTAATAAAGCTGAGTTTTACCATTTTAAAATTGGTGGTTAAAATCTGAAAATATTTTTGCACCAAAAGTAAGAATCATCCTGATTGTCCATAAACATTTTTATTGTAAATTTTTTAAAAAATTATTTTCATAATTCATTTATTTGGTATTCTAAAAAGATATATTCAATGAAGGTTCTTCATGTATTGCTGACAATAGTTTTTAAATTACTAAGAGCTTTAATATATAATGATTGCATAACATATATAATTAATAAAAATAATTCTTCTAAAAACACACAATTCACAAAATGTACACTACTATTTTGGGACACTACATTTCCAGATAACAAAAAATACCATTATATAAAAATAACAATTTAAGCATTTAAGGAAGATAAATTTTTTAAAAAAAAGAAGAATAATTTGATTAAATTTTTTCAAAATCTTTAAAATAAATGAAGATCAATACTTTTTTCATTATAAGTCTACAATATATTTTAAGATAAAACTAAAAAGTTGCTAAATAAAAACAATACTTTTTATTCTATTGCAGTTTTAAATTTTCCGATTTAGGGCATTCATTAATCCACTGCTAATTAATTTTAGAAAAAAAGAAAAACAAAATTAAATTTATTTAAATTCTTCAGGATTTATCTTTTTTACCAATAAACACCGATAGGTGTTTGACTGGCATTTATTTAGATATAACATTAAATAAGAAAGGCATTGAAATCTGACAAAATGCTAGAATAAATAAAGTCTGTTTGTATATAAATGTAAGAATTTTTATATCAGACTTTTCTTCCACCCTTTTTTAGTTATAAAATTTTCTATGTGATTCAGTAGTTTCTTTGTCAATGGCTGTCAGTTTTGTAAATAATTCCTTATTTAACCAAGTTTGAATTAAATGCCAGCTTTTGCTGAATATTTAGAATAACCTATTTTATTTGATAAAAAATTGTTGCATCCTGATTTAAATTTACAATTATGTTCTTGACAGTATAACTTTATGCCAATGATTAACTTTCACAGAATTAAAAAATAAAAATACCAAAATATTGTTAACTTGATTAAATTCAAAATTCCCACTTAAAGATGTATTAGTTTGTATTTTATGTACATTGTTTTGATGGCATTTAATAGCTGCTCTTATTCATATTTTCACCTGCCACGTCAATAAAATCCCTCCCAAAAAGAATAAAACATTTCATGACACTAATTTCACATAATTTTCTCATAACTTATGACCGGCATCTTTGACTGAACATATTACACATGCCAATTCAAATTTAAAACTTGTGTCAAATCAAGTTTATGAAATTTATAAAGACTGAAACTGAAAACTTTCTAAATTTAAGTAAATTTTGTATCAGGCCTGCACAAAATAAAAAAGCATTAAGTGTTGTATTGATCATAGAAAATTAGCTGCAGGCCATAAGAGTGAATTCTTCTTGTGTGTGTATCCTGCCTCTTCATGATGTGGGCAATTATGACTCTTCTATCTTTTGTAGCTCTTAGTGATATTTGTCCTCCTACTTTCCTTCTCATTTCCTGTTTTATCATCCATTTACACAAGCTTGTTCGGTAGATTACTTACTGCTGCTCTTTGTCCCTCTTGCCTTTAATGTTTGGTAAATGTCTTCTTTAATCATTATTATGTCTGAGGAATTTCAGCTGGCTCTTTCTGATTCTAAAAGTTACCTTTTTGTTTCCATTTTCCTTAAAACTTCTTTGTTGCTTACATTCTCAGCATCCTTATGCAGAACCACATCTTTCTTGCCTCAAGTCTTCTCTTTATCTTTGAGGAAATTGTCCAGTATTCACTACCATATAGAATTGATATTACATAGCAGTTCAGCATTCGTTTTTGCAAAACAAAATTTTCAAGCAACTTAATACTTTTAGTTTTAAGATATTTTTTGATATTCAAATGTGTTTTCAGAGTTCTGTGTCACTATCACCTGTTAACTCCTAGATATTTAAACTTCTGTACTTGTTTGATTTTGATATTTTCACTTTGTAGCTTGAATCCAAGGCTGTTCTTCTGCATAACTAGATTCAGTCTTCTTACAACTCAACTAATGGTTAGTTTTTTTTCTTCTTCCTTTTCTTTTCTATTTGGTCTAAGAGTTCCTACATTTTTCCTTTTTTATCTGCCATCAACACAGTGTAATTTGCATATCGCATGTTGTTAAGATCGGTCTCACTAATAATAAATTGTGGTAGGACTTATAATTCTCTTCGGATTGCCTCACTGTAAAGGCTGAATAAATCCAGTGAGAAGATACATCCTTGTCTTATGACCATTTCTATTTTTTGTATTTACTGAATTCATTTTCTATCCATATGCAGGTAGTTTGCTCTCACTATAAGTTTTGGATTATTCTAATATCTTTCCTAACTAAATTAAATTTTCTTATTAGTTCAAATAGGTTTTTGTTCTGTACTTTACCAAATGCTTTTGCATAGTCCAAGAGAAATACATACATATCCTTCAGCATTTGTATTGTTCTCTTCACTATCATTCTGACCATAAAATTTTAGATTTAATTTCTGATACTTTGACACACCTTTCCTTAGCATTGGCAACTGTTTATGTAGTATATATCTATTTTAGATATTCCAATATTTAATATTTTTAAAAGATTTGTTTGAAATCAACATTGTTAGAAATACAAATTACTATTAACCTCAACTACTTCATTTACAATCAGAAATATAAATATATTTACCTAATATAATTAGCATATAATTGAAAATACTGTGCAACACTTTTATTCTTGTTTCTACTTCCATGAATAACAAAACTGCTGAAATGTTTTCAGTCAAATATATATTGCAACTCAAAATTGTAGTGCAGCAAATGACTAGAACTATCTAGTGGAAGAATGATAAAAACTGAAAACATGTTAAGTTCAAATGCATTTAATATTAAAACATATCTGTGATTATGGTTTCATTTTCATCCCCCTTCAGTTAGAATTTGACATTATATGCAATTATTTTGGGTGAAGGAATGTCTTAACAGATTTGCTTAACCAGTTTAGTATGAATTAGGTAAGTATATTAAGATTTAAATCAAAGGTAAGAAAGTAATTTGATAACAATATACCTATCGAGTCATATAACATTGCCTGATCGATTTAATGTAAACATTGTGTTAGAATGTGTAGTAAATTAATAAAATAATAAGAACAGAGGATATTGTATTTTAAATAAAAAAGAAGGAATCCATTTTAAGAAAAGAAATGATTTCAACAGTTCAACAAAATAGCATCATAAACGGACCTACACAACTAAATAAGATACACAAACACAAGAAAAACAGAATTACACATGTTATCTCTCGAGATAAGAATGATACTAATTCCAAATTACATAATCATAAGTAATCAATATTAGATTAACAAACAGTGGTGAGCAGCACTTTAGGTAATTTTTCAATGTTTATTTTTATCACCTTCATCTTGAAAGAAAGGGAATATCCTTGACAAAAATCAGAAAATAAATAAGCAAGTAGACTCAATAACATGTAACCAAAGATGTGTTGGATCCTATAAAAAATCAGTAATTGTATTTATTAAAGATTGTATGTAAATTCATATCAAACAATCTTCTTTCTCCATTAAATATAAACATGCTTCTATAATTAGAATACAAATGCTAAATGTTAACTAAGCTCTTATTATAAACAAGATTCAAATGAATTGACAACTATATGCATTATAAAGAGTTTTAAAGTAGCTTAAAAGCAGTAGAAAACTTATTGTGACTATGAATAGGAATGCTTTAGAAACTATTCTCTACATATTCATTCAGTTGATAAATATACAATTATTGTCACTAAATATTTTTATGCCTGCTGTCTAAATCAACTGATGCAGTCGTATTTTTAAAACCACTTTTCACATATGCAAAAGTTTATACACAATTGACAAATATCCTTTCACAGGGATTTATTGAAATGTTTATTACAATAATGACAAATAAAAATATTAATTTGCTATTAATTAAATCTGGAACCTATTTTTAATTTATAATCAACTTAAAAATTATTACAAAAAATTTCTTTATTTGAAACTATTTTAAGATTATAAGTAATATAAAATAATTTTGTAAAAATTCAGTTAATTTTTTTGTTATATAAAATTTTTAAATTTGAAAACAAAACACCTGCACTGATATTAAAATTTCTAGAATGTTTTTAAAAAAATATTTATGGTTTGTTTTTAATTTTAGTTATCTGAGAAATGTTTAACATAACGTGTTGCTGCTACAAGTAATCTTTTTAGTTCAGTTATCAAATTCATAATTGTTTGATTTTTGATAGAGATTTTACTTTATTTTTTGTGAATACAAATAAAATGTTTGTAGCATTCCTTAACATGTCTATCTACAAACATTAGCTTTAAAATGTTTATACTATATGCTTAAACAATTTGTTCTGAAATCGCAAAAAAAAAAAAAAAAAAAAAAGAAAAAAATCTAACTACTAAAAGTATTTGTATGTTGAAGCTTTTAATCAGAAAATAAATTTAACAATGCGTGGCTTTTATGTGGAAGCTTTACAAAACTTCCACATAAAAGCCAAGCATTGATTTTCAACAAAAATCTATTCTCTGTGATGTACCTTCAGCTTTAATTTTGAATGAAAATTGAGCCAATACACTAAGTAACAAAATATGTTGTATCCACATAACTACCTAGCTTAGATTTAAGTAAATCATAAAACTCATTAAAAAATAAAATAAAACTTTAAATTAAGTTTTCCCCATAAAATATTTCCATTTTCTAAACGGATAGAAGAATTACCTCCCCCTGAAACTTGTAGTTGTTTTCTCAAATTCAAAAATGTTAACTTTAAAAAAAAAATTTAACTGAAAACTAAAAAGTTCAAAATACAATGTTAACGGTGTAGTAAACAAATGTTTTTATTGAACAAACCCACGAGATTGCTATTTGTCACACAGAAAAATTAAGCATAACCAAAACTACAGAAACTGATTAACCAAAAACTGAAAACAATACTTTTAAAAGGGGGATTACTTTTTTTTTGTGGTCTAAGTTTAGTAGAGAGAATGCATAACTCAAGTCAATAAAGTCAAAACTAAAAAAGAAAAAGAAAAAGAGATACATTGAAGAAACCAAATCTTTTTAAGCATCCACATGGCAATACGTCGAGACAAATCTTAAAATGACACTTGAAAAAAAAAAAAAAAAAACTCCCACACACACACACGTTTCCACATCGACAATACGTAACATGATTGGCTGGTTAACAAAGTAAAAAAAATTAAATGCAATCATCAGCTAATACATCGATTTTAGTTTGTAACATCTTTATAACAAAAATAAATAAAAATTACATAGCTATTATTATAAACTGATGAGTAAATAAAATCAATTTAATCAATTTTTATACACTTAAAAAGTGGTGAAAAGTGAATGCTTTTACAACTTCTAAGGGCTACAATCCATTTTTTTTTAGAGAAAGAGTAGGTGGTCATGAAGTAGTAAGTAGGTATGTCTGTTGAGCGAGGCTAATAGAAGTAGGTTATGCAGTCGGACGAACTGAACAGAAGCCGCGTATTACTATGCACTGGGGGTGAGGAAAGAGCGACAGACATATTTTGCCCGAGAAGCTGTGAAAAATGGCGGATAAAAAGGAGTCAAGCAACCATTTAGGAAGATTTAAAAGGGAGGAAGGGGGAATAATAACTTGTGCAGAAAAGATATATACAAACATTAACAGCTTACTACTCTAAATAAACAAACCGACATACGGACTTCCTGCTACACAGCATCTCTTCAATAGAAAAGTATTTAGAGCTGCTAAATATTTCCAATACGTGCAATCGTTTGTTGCCGCCGCCACTATGTTGGAATGCAATGCTTAGTAACTAAACAAGTAAAAAAGAAATTGCAATATTTGAATTGATTTGGATTTCATTCTAGCTGCTATCATTTATATTTTCATAACATTTAAAAATAAATTTGCTAGCAGTACGATTCTTACAATTTTCCCAAATCAGTTTTAAAGTTTCATACGCAAAAAACAAACAAACAAACAAAAAAAACTAAGCAATTCAGTTGGCGGCAATGAAAACTAAAAACACACACACACTTATAAAATTTAAGAAAAATATTTAAATCTGTAGATAGATTGATTAAACAGAAATATTTTTATTTAACTTTAAATAACACTAACAGGGTTATCGTGACCCCCCTCCTTTTTTAAATCATAGGTAGGTTAGGTAAAGAATAATTTCACTACTTAGCACTTCTCTAAATTGACTGAGTACCTGTAAGACTAATACGATTTGCCAACGAAACGTATGCGGAAAAAAATTATAAAATTTGTTTTTAAGACTAGTAAAGTTTCTCTATAAAAAAAAATCGTTTCAGTTTTTTAGAGATTCCTTTAAAAATTAAAACTGTGATCAATAAGATTTTTTAATATTATTTTGTGTGGCTATAATACACACACACAAAAAAAACAACTACAATAGTAGGCAGTTAATGCCTTTAAAATAATTAATTAGGAAAATATTTAAACACCGATTTTCTTTTTGGTTGAAATATGATGAGGTAATCACTTTATCGCAGGACACTGACAGCCTCCCATAATTTACCACATTAATATTCATGAAATGCTTTGCATATTAGTTTGATAGAAATAATCAAAATAAAACTCGTTTTAATTACGTGGTTTTTTTTTCTAGATTGCTGATATTGGAAGACTGGGGTCCACCAAGTTGTATTCATCTTCTTTTTTACTAAACGAATAAAAAAAAAAATAAACCATTGTAACAGCGAAAATATAATGTAGGCAGAGAAGGAGCAAAATGAGTGGGATTGAATTTCCATATGTACACACTACACATTTATAGAGAAAACTAATTTTAAAAGCTTAAAAACTACAGTTGAGTAGTACAGTAAATGAGAGGTAAGAGTAAGACTATAACTGCATTTTTTAAGAACAACTTCTAAAAGATGGGAAATGACGTCAGATCATTAATTAGATACACCAATTTACCAAATCATACTCAACCTCACAAAGTACAAACTACTAAAAACAATCTCTTCAAGATTGTGGGGACTGAACAGTAACACCTGCCACAAAAATGAAAACAATAAGCCTAGCTTATAAAAAAAATAAAAAGAAAAAAAAACTATCAATAACATATCAGTACAGAATACAAAACAATAAGGCTCGTGAATGCATAAAAAAATACATCAACTGTTTTTTGGGGAGGGATTTTTATGTTATTTTCAAGTTCAACATATATCCCTTCTGTTTCTGTATCAATCTTCGTAGGCAATTTGTAAATACAGAAAAAACACGTGACCATAGCTTCATGAGAATATTAGTTTATTTTAAAAATATACTAAAAAAAAAAAAAAAAGTAACCTTTGTTTGCCCTCCTTAGCAATTTTTAAAAGTTGTTCTCCCCCCCCCTTTTAAAAATGAATACTTTAAGTGAAGACTACTATTAACTTTCATCTGCATTCCTGCACATCATCATTAGCAATTTTGTTCATTACGGTATTTTGCGTATGTTAGATTAAAATCTATTAAAAAAAAAAAATAATCAGAAAGAAAAAAAAAATGTAAATAACACCGGCATTCAAAATTTTTGTTTGTTTGTTTTGGGCTGCTGATTGCGTCAATTAACTCCCTTCTCACTCGGGGTGGTAGGGAGGAAAAGACAATTGGGGGAGGCCAAAGCTAACGATATGGCATGAAGACTTCGCCGTCAATTAAATTTTTTCTGACGATAGCTCAAGTTCTGAACTTAGACAAGTCTGCTGTTATTTATGCACACAAAACAATTAAATCTTAGGCACCAATATTCAGAATCTCACTGCATATATATGACTACATCCCAACGTTATTTTAAAAATTGGCAAGTTTACCTTAGATTCGAAAAAACTTGGATCAGCGAATCGATGCATTCTGAGTATAAATACCAGAAATACTTAATTGTTTTGATAGAGATTCCATCATATTTCAAAACATACATGCAAACCTAACGTATCATGAAACTCCAGTGAGTACAATTGTGACATTTGAGTAAAAAAACAAACGAAAAAAGATAGAAACTTCCTTTGTGCTTTCTTTAGTTTACTTAGTTTAAATTTTTTTAACACGGTTTTTAAAAATTTTAATTTTTTAATAAAGAAATAAAAATATATATTCTTTGAATTTATTTGGTACATCTTTACTTTTCTTAACAATTCACTTTTTTTAAAATCCATAAAAACAAATAGCAGCTTTTAAAATACCTTTTTCGGTATTATTAAAAAAAAGATTTTCCTAGAATTTGGACTTCCAAAAAAAGTAGAAAAAAAGCGTTGAAATTGGGAGAGTGTAGTTTTGTTCTATTCAATTTGGCTTCAAAACTGCTACTTCTTAATCGATTAAAAAAGAATAAAGTACACTACAGTACTCTAGCTAAAGATATTGTCGCCCCTGGTTGGCTTTTAAATTAAAAAACTTAAAAACAACAATAAAAACAACATCTCTAATTGCATAACAAATCAAGTAAAACCTTTAACTGTCAAAAAATGTTCATTAATAATAAAATTTCGTATTTACTAATAAAATAAGGAAATTGTTTAGAAGGAATGCTTATGTTTTTTTTTAAACACTAAATCTGAATTTCATTCACTAAAAAAGATAAGCAACCCGCGAGTACTGGAAAACTGCACAAATTCACAGGTTTTACCAACATTACTAAAAACTTTAAAAAATCAAGTGAACTTTGATCTTTCATAAAACAAAAGTTATAAAAGACGAAGACGGAATCGAAACTGAAATGCAAAAAAAAACAAGAATAAAAACGTCAGAATATTCACTTACCCACAACTATGCGTGTTTACTTCAGGCAGGAGGACATTTCGCGCGTAGGATTCATTGCCCGGATGTTGGCAAGGTCGAGGTCGCGGTAACGACGGTGGCGGTTGCAGTTGTTGTTGTTGTTGTTGTTGCTGTTGCTGCTGCTGCTGCTGCTGCTGCTGCTGGTGAAATTGACGTGTGCTAGAGAGGAGATATTTTGTTTGTTGAATTTGATTTTCCTTTCTATTTCTGTACACAAAAATGAATATGTTGCCTTCATTTACTTACTGTTATTAGCAACAAATTTGTTATTTTCTTATTGTCTTTATGATTTAATGTTACCATAACTTGAGGAATTATCATTGATAATTGTATTTTGTCATCAGAACTATGACAATTGACAAGCAAATTGTCACTTTTGATGGAGGTTAGAAAATAAATTTTAAAAATTAGTTATCGCTTGCTATTAGTGCTTGCTTATTAAAATGGCACAAAAGAGTGAATTTTCATTTTTCTTGTACGTATTTCCAAGGAATTTTATTTGAATAAGATCAAATGTTTTTTTTAATAGGTTCTTAAGATAATTTTAAAATCTTAATTGAATAATTATACTTAAAATCCTTTGTATATAAAAAAATTAAGCGGTGTTGGCAATTCGTTATTATTACGATTAAAAATGTAGTCAATTTCTAATAATTATGGTAAAATTTAGTTCTGCAATTTATTTACATTTTTATTACAATTTTTTTTTAAAAGGTGAGTGTAAGTTTCATTCACTGTAAGACTAGGTGTATCTTTTCACAGTAAAAAAACAGTCAATTTTCACAGTAAAAAAACAGTCAATCTATGAAATGTCCATAGAAAAGGACATGTGTCTGGTATATAGAAGAAAGTTCATAAATTTTAGTAAAAATGTCACACATTTTACAAAAGAAAACGAAATATAAATACAGGAGACTTAAAACATGTTGTTCCAGTTGTCTGAGTTTATAGAGACTTTGCTCATCTCTGAGGAAAGGAAGTCATTTGATGTAGATTTGTGTAGACGAATTAGCACTTTTTTGAGTTGACTGACTACAACCTGTTGCAAAATCAAATCTTTATGTTTTCAAATGATTTTAAATTTACTCAAAACCAACAATTATTGGTTAAGCATTCTCTTTTTATACCTTGTGATCTGTTTTCTACTATGTCTGCCCTTTTTCCCATCTAATTTTAAATTTTACTTTTGATAGCCGGACATTTTTTGTGTAGCTTTTTGACATATCTCTGAAATCTTTATACACAAGTTATGTTATATATAAGAATCTTTTAGATGAAAATTATCATTATTATATGTTTTATTATTTAGTTCAACACGCTTATCTTGTTTTTTATGCTCGTATCATTTTGGCCTGTAGCTTTTTTCATGTGTCTATTGTAGTGTAATTTTTTGAATGTCTGTATTCAGATAGTTTAATTTATGAGTGTCTTGACTTACGGACTACAGAATTTCCCTCACTGGATTATCCAAGAAAAACATGGCCTAATGGACATGGTTAAACATTGGTTAAAACATATCTGATTCCCTGGCAATTATGAGTTCAATCTCTGGTAATGCTAAAACATCATATAGTCTGATTCTTTGGAAAAAATGGACAAATAGCACAGAAGTGAATAAGACTGGTGAGTATTGACTGATGAGCAATTTATCTCTAAAACTGAACAATAGGTTTAATTAAAAATTTCAAGAAGGATAACAAGTAAAATTGCAGATACAAAAAATGGCTAAAGTGCACAATGGCTAAAAGGTTTTGAACATAACAGCTAAACTGAGCATGATAATGCAAGCTATTTTGAATATTACTACATAAATTGAAAGGAAACTCTAAGTTAATAATTGCATTGTAGTGGGAAATTTAGTTGCAAAATTGATGTAATTTATAAGTATATAAAAAATATATTGTTCTAGATTGTATTTTGGAAACTTAGAAAAGTATGATGTGTGATTATAAAAAGGACTTCATGTAACAGGTATGATTTATAAGAATACAGGAAGTGTACTCTAAAGATGTGCATTGTGGTACAGTGGATATTGGCTTGGAACGAGAATTTGGGGGGTTTGATTTCAAATTACAGTTGAATTCGTTGCATTCACTTGCGTACAAATACCCTTGGGAAAGGTATTAATCCATCTCTTCCCTCCAGTTATGGGTTAAATAACAGGACAGATTTGGTTCTATAGCCTTGGCTGGCAACTCATCTACTGCAGAAAGTAATGGCAACCTACTGCAGGATAATCTGCCCAGTCAGTCATGTTTCTTTTGAGACATGATTACCCTAGTGTGTATCACATATGGCCCTTAACTGACTGACTGACTCTAAAGAAAAATATAAATGAATAAAAAAAAATTTAATGTAACAAAAATGTATGATCATTGAAATTTAGTTTGAAGTGTACAGGTCATGTAAAATTTAAAATTAAATGATAAATGTTTAAGTGTTTTGAGGCTGTAGTCATTCTTTGCTAGTCTAAGACGAGAATATTTTACATGGAAGAAAACCTTAGGTATTTTACTGTTATAAATAATAGCTGTGATGCTCTGATATGCATGTTATAGCTTGCTTATAAATTTTGTTGTCTATTATGCATGTTTTGTGTATATTGAGTAAAAGAAATTGAAATGAGTGTTTAAGTCTGTGTGGATGTGGAAACATTCAAATTTTACATAAGTTTATGTTTATATAATCTCTTGTAATTTAACACATTGACTGCCAGAAGTCAATTAAAAAAGCTGACTTCAAATGCCAACTTTATAAATAGATAATTTGGACACATATTTTTATGAGTTGATTTATAGATTCAACTGAAGTCTTAACATTGTTTTCACACTTAAAGTATGCATCATTGTTATTAAACTCACTTGTGCCCACAGATGAAAATGTATCAGAAAATGCAAATCACAAGATTTTCTATCACATTGTAACACCCCAGTGGAGGTCCGAACAATTTCTCCGGCAGCCGTTCTCCATGCTGTGATGTTGCCGGGGGTTGGTTGAAAAAGTCGAAGTCTCAAGCTGGGGGCACAAGATAAACTATAAGGAACGAACTTCCACAACTTGGATGAGTTAAATCTATGCTTTATTTCGTTCAGAGTTAGTCTTGCAGTTGGGGCAGGCAACGTGACACTCAGCTCTAACTCTAATTAATGGAGATCAAATGCCAAACTGACACAGACGAACGGAGTTTCCCTTCTTCAGTGTGCCTGACACATGTGGCTACTTCAAGCACACGCCCGGCTGAACTGAACTCCCGACTGAACTGATCGGCTCAGAAAAATCACTTGTATTTATATTTAAATAATTGGAAGTCCACTAGACGATCAGCTTAAAACAAAAGATAAGCATTGGTGACTGTAAGTCCCAAATTTCAAGGTACTTAAATTTTGCTTCCTTTGATGTGTAAACATCCTGCAGACATCCCGTCTACACTTAGCCTCCAACAACGTATTTTCCAGGATTTTTTAATCTTAATAAAGCTTTGTGTGAAGGCCGTTGGCATTTTTTTATTGCCTGGAGAAAGGGAAAATTCTATTATCTTTTCTTTATTTTCTTAATGTGTGGTCAAGATACAGTAAAGACAGTTTTTGACCTGGTCACCTATCACATCAAACCACTTAGTCAAATATTTTAATTTTATTTATTATTTTTTTCCTTTTCTTTTTCACTTAGTACTTTTGTTAAATGAAACACATGTTTTTAAACTATTTTTGTATTCTTAACCATTTTCTATTCTTAATCTATTATAATAAAATACATATTTTACAAATCCACCTTAATGTACACCTAGTTATCGTGTCACAATATATTAAATATAAAATATTACTCCATGATTATTGTACTACATATTTTCCACATGTCTTTTTGAGAAAATAAAAGATTATTCATATTAGTCATGGATTTATCTCGTGGATAACAGATGTGTCAGAGGTTTATGGTGATACACAACTGAAATTCTACAGGAATGTACTAGTAAACGCAGTACATCCATCAGTGAAAGTGAAAACAATTTTGGTATAAAAAACAGAGAAATAATTTAATTAATTAATTATAATACAAAAAGATTCCATGTAATATACAGGTATACTGGCTTTCTCAATTATATGTTTGTCTATATTTCTTAAATGAGGTAGTATTTACACTGTTTACATTATTTGGACTATTGTCCTAATCTTTGTTGCCATTTGTATGATGTTTTGGCCGTTGTACACTCCAGCCTTCTTCAGATATTAGGAACTTTGAACCGAACTCTTTATTACAATCACTGGGATATAACATTTTCATTCCTTGCATGATGTCTCTTTTGGTAATCAAGAGTTATTGCCCTCTAACCGGATTCTCTTAGTTACTTGTTCACCACTGTAGCCTGGTATTGAACTCACAACTCTTTGGGTCAAGTCACTGGAACTAACCAATGTCTATATCCACAGGGCCATGGATAACTGAATTTCTGGGACTTATAAACCTAATGTTCAGTAACCATTTTTACCAGAGTTCATATTGCAGTTTTTGATGTTAATGGTTTTTCTCTAGTATTGTTTACCAGAGCTCATATTGCAATTTTTGACACTTATGATTTTTTTCTGGCCTCTGTATTACTAGTTCCCATATTGTATTCATCTCTATGCTTGGTCAACTTAGGGGATTTTTGTAGTCTAGTATATGTGCCAATTCCATAAGTTTAGGTAATTTCCAGTAATGTTCTCAAACTATTATTTCAACTTCATCCAATAGGGGGCGGTGATCTTCTTTCACTCTCCCTATGTGGTCAGCTAAGCCTGATTTTTCTATTTCCCCTTGTGTTACGGTCTTGCTATGTTTATGTAGCCTTACCTTAAGGGGGCGGTCTGTTTCTCTTTTATATTTCTTTCCACAGCTACATGGAATGGCATACACACAGTCCTTAGTCATGTCCTCGTCTGTTTTGAGTCTTATTCAGGAGATGTAGCTGCAAAGTGTAGAACCATTTTTAAAGATCGTCCTGATGTTATATAGACTACAGATCCTTTGTATTTTCTCTGATAACCCCTTTACATAGGGTAGACAGACCAAGGCTGTTTTCTGACAGTTGTTATCCTTATACACCTTCCCTTCCATGTTTGTTGGAGTTGTTGTTCGAACAATAGTCCGAATAAGGTAAATAGTGTAAATTATATGTTGTTTGTCAAAAAAATGTATGGAATAATAGAAATTAAGTTTAAGTCATTTTATTTGACTTTACATCCGTCTGCTACAAATATTGAAGTTTTATATCATTAGAAGAAACATTAAAGGCACATAAAATAATACAAAAAACAAAAGTATATGAAATCATTAAAATATATACATTTACAGTAAATGTAAATATTGGTGAATTTAACATAAATTAGTTTATTTTCTATTATCACAAAATAATTTCAATAACTGTTTTTGTTATTTAACCTTACAAAATTATTTTATTTTATAATGTCTTAGAGTAAACCCCATTCACAAATAAAGAGTCCGTGATGTACTGTAAAGATCACCAAATTGGAAACATCTACATTTGCAAGTATGTGCATACATGTATTCTTAAATTTAGAAAATTTAGATTACTTTTTTCTGTATTATATTAAAAGCTAAAATGTATTTGTTTGTAAGCTTAAAATACATTCTTATTAACCATATATTATTAAAAATGCATTTATAAGTAAAATACAGAACTGGGAATAGTTATTTGTGGTTTAACCTAGTGACAAGTAAATTCAACTTAAGTCATTTTTCAACTTAAGTTGCCTCTCTTGGATCAAGTTTCTGACATAAGGTGAGGTATACCTGTACATAAAAAACAATTATCCTACAAGTTTATGGTCATATTAGTTCATAAAGCATATAAATGCTGAAGTTAACAGAGTTGGCTCATGATCGTAGAAGCATATGTGTTGTGTGTCATCAGGTTTCCTTGATGAGGGG
The DNA here is from genome assembly GCA_037127315.1 of Ascarosepion bandense. NCBI lineage: Eukaryota > Metazoa > Mollusca > Cephalopoda > Sepiida > Sepiidae > Ascarosepion > Ascarosepion bandense. The sequence continues at coordinate 2,122,347 of JBBBDQ010001382.1, read as the reverse complement.
GTGCTGACAAGAGATACCATAGAGTGAGTCATCCCCACCCCACTGAAAAAGTCTGAAGAACATTGCTGAATAGAGTTATATATCTTCCGAGATGGTTTAACAACCAGTGAACCAAATGCACTCTCTTTCTAGACTTCAGTGTGTGAGTTGTTATGCTAAAAACTTTTAATTTCTGTAACATTTTTTCTTTTTCTATTCTTTTCTTGTGTATGAAAAACATTAACAGTGCAACCATCAAACAGTTGTTTGTTCAGCTTTCTACGGACATGATTTCTTTCTTTCTATTTCTTCTTGCTGTATTTTAAATGTTTAACAACAGCTCCCCCAAACGTGTCTACATCTTCAGTTGACCATGAACATACCACACATCTGCTTTTTGGATCTAATAATCACGACGTGGGCAGGAAGTAGATTTAAACCAGCAAGCCAGTGGACTGATCTGTGGATGCTCAGGGACCGGGGGGGGGGGGGTCATTACTGTTAAATTTAATGAAAACATTTTACATCACATTGTGGCTTATACTTGATTTTTTTGCTTCTCATCATGTCTTACATTTCTCTTTCTATTTATGAAGATGCATGTTTGTTTTTAAAAATAATTATAACAATTCCATTTTGTAATGCAAAGCATAAACATCTTCCAGGCATTCTTCTTCTTCTTCTTCTTCTTCTATGTGCCTTGTCCCTTCAGGGCATAGGTGATAATGGCTTTCCACATTTCCCTATCCCTGGTGGCTCTGAGCACGCCTTCTCCTGTTACACCATGCAATACTCGTTCATCCACCTGATTAGTTCCTTCAAATATGTTATCCGTTGCTTTCCCCTGTCTCTTTTTCCCCTCTATCTGGCCTGTTAGTATCAGATTCTCCAAGCCCTCCTTCCTCATTGTGTGTCCCAGAAACTTCAGCTGTCTCTTCCTGATGCTCAGTATTAATTTCCTTTTTGTTTCCATCATTTCCAAGATCTCATCATTGCTCACATGCTCGATCCATGATATTCGCAGCATCATTCTGTAGAACCACATTTCAGTTGCTTCAAGTTTTTCCTTCATCTTTGATAGTATTGTTCAGCATTCACTGCCATATTGACGGTCGGACAACATGTAGCAATCCAGTACTCTCTTCCTAGTTTCTAGCGAAATTGTCCTGTTTCTTAATACCTTACTCAATTTTTGGAATGCTTCCTTCGCTATGCCAATTTGCTTTCGGATCTGTGTCACATTTTCTGTCTTCTGTTATAACGCTTCCCAGGTATTTAAATTTTTGTACCTGCTTGATTCTAGTATCCCCGACCTGTATTTAGCATTTTGGGCTGCCCTTTTTACTGATGACCATGCATTCAGTTTTCGTGCAGTTTATTTCTAGTTCTTTCTTGTTACTTTCTTCTGCTACCTTCTATAGGAGGTCTTGTAGTTTCCTTTCTGTGTCTGCTATCAGCACTGTATCATCTGCGTACCTTAGGTTGTTTAAATTGTGGCCTTCAATTACAAATCCAGGCATAACTTCTAGGGTCCTCAAAATATTCTCGCTGTACAAGTTGAACAGATCCGGTGAAAAGACATATTCCTGTCTTACGCCCCTTTCTATCTTTGTATATCTACTCAATTCATTACCTGTCTGTATGCAAGCGGTTTGCTGCCAGTAAAGATTCTTTATTACTCGCAAGTCTTTCCCAAATATGTCCAGGCTGCCGAGCATCTCCATCAGTTCTTTGTGGCGTATTTTGTCAAATGCCTTCATATAATCAATAAAGCAGAGGTATAAGTCCTTCTTCATTTGTATTGCCCTTTCAGAGAGCATCCTAATCATAAATATGGCATTCCTTGTTCCCATGTCTTTAACGAAACTACACTGTTTTTGTCCTATCTCTGGTCTGATTCTGCTTCTTGCTCTATTCATCAGGATTCGGATGATCAGTTTTGTTATATGGCTCATTAAACTGATGGTTCTGTGGAGTTTGCACTCGTTTGCTTCTGGCTTCTTAGATAGTGCTATGAAGATAGACTTGCTGAGATCATCTGGTATAACCCCACTATTATAAATTTCATTTATTATTTTAGTAATTTTTTCTATACCAAATTCTTCCAGGGCTATCAGCAGCTCTATGACCATGCTGTCTGATCCCACTGCTTTGCTTCTATTCAGTTTGGCTACTGCAGATTCCACTTCAGACTTTAATATTTCTGGTCCATTTTCATCTTTGCATATTATTGGTTGCTTTCTCTTGTCGTGGAAAAGATCTTTTATATATTCTTCCCATCATTGGAGTATTTCCTCTTTCTCCAAAATGATTATTCCATCCTTAGATTTTAGACATCCTGTTGAAGAGCAGGTTTTTTTGTCTTGTCAGTTCTTTTATTTCCTTATGCATGTCTGCTTTATTATTCCTGCTCAATCTCTCTACTTTTGCACATTTGTCATTGAGCCATTTCTCTTTAGCCTGTCTACATTTTCTTCTTATTTCCTTGTGTAGTTCCCTGTACTCCATTCCATGCCTTGATATAATTTTCTGCCTCCTTTGCATCATTTCCAAAATCTCTTCTGTCATCCACTCATTTTTCTTTTTGCACCTATTTTCCTTTGGGGCAATGTTGTTTGCTGATGTCAGTATTGTTTCCTTTAGCGAGTCCCATTTTGAGTGTCCTTTCCTAGTTTGTTCTTCATATTTGGTTTTCACACTGATAGTGTATTCTTTCCGTAGTGTGAGGTCATTCATGAGTGTGTTGTATATCAGTTTTTGTGTTGCATTAGGCTTCTTCAATCTCCAGAGTTTCACTTTTAATTTGCAGATGACTAGGACGTGGTCGCTTCCACAGTCAGCACCTGGATAGGCTTTGCTTTGAATCACTGCATTTCTGAATCTGCTGTTAATGGTTATGTAGTCTATCTGATTTTTTTGTGTCACCTCCTGGGCTTCTCCATGTCCATAGACATCATGCGTGTTCTTGAAACCATGTGTTAGTTATTACCTGGTCATTTGCTATGCACCATTGCACCCATTTTTCTTCTCATTCGTTGCGGATTCTTAACCCAAAGTTTCCAGTTGTCATACCTTCCCTCTCCTTGCCTACTTTGGCATTCAAATCTCCCATGATGATCCTGATTTCTTGGCTTTTACATTTAGCCTTGGCCTTCTCTAGAGTGGAGTAAAAAGATTCTATTTCTTCCTCGGTGCTTTGTGTTGTTGGTGCATATATGACTACAATTGCTATGTTGAACGGTCTCCCTTTCAGTTTGACCAGGAGAACTCTTTTGGAGAACTGGCAGTATCTCAAAACACATGTCTTCATTTCCTTGTCCAGTATTAAGCCGACTCCTTTTTCATTATTTTTGCCTCCAGCATATATTATCCTATGGTTGTCACTGTCAAAGTCGCCATTAAATTGTCTAAATTTAATAGAAATATCCCTGGTTTTAAATTCACAACCATTTTCCATGATTCATGATCTTCATATAATTGATTTCATATTTTCTTACATTTTTGTCCCCAACCAATGTGCTTGTTCTTCCTTTTTTTTCTTTTTCTTTTTTTTTTTTTTAAATCAGCAATGCAGTCATTTACTGATTTAAAATACATATCTACATCCTGGGACTAGTCCGAATTAACAAGACTGATTGTTAAAAAGAAAAAAAAAACATTTATTTTGCAAAACAATTTTTTAAATGTTCCCAATTAGAACAAAATGCCATTCAGTTGTTTGTCATTTTCTTTAACTAGTTTTCTTTGTAAATATAACTAAGTGCTAAATATTAATTGAAGAAAACTGCAAAGAAGAAAAACTTCTCTTTTTCTTCTTAAATTGTTACAGGTATTTATTAAGCCTAGCTTAGTCTGGCACAAGGATACAAGCCCAGTGATAATTTGTATAAATAAATGAAAATTTATTTATCAACTAGCATAACATGAAATTGTAGGTATGAAATATTATTAACTGTGAAAAGAAAAAGTATAGTGACAAGTTTAAAGAATTAAGAGTTCATCCGTTTTAGCAAAATATGAAATTTGATTTGCACAGAAAAAGGTTAAGTCCATGTTTTCAATGTGATGTATCAACAGGATAGCAGTAATTACTTTTTTCTTTCTTTCTTTCTTTCTTTCTTTCTTTCTTTCTGTTGTGGATGATAAATAGGTGAAGAGGATGAAGTAAAGATAAAGAAAACAGCAAAATGGAGAATGTGAGATGGTGTGAATGTAGGGGCGGCCTGATTATTTTCATGCTATATCTTATCTGCCCCCTTGTTTCTCTGACTGACAAACCAAAAAGTGTGAAATATCTAGCCAACTTGGATCACTGGTCAGCTCCCAATGCAAACTTATTTTTGGGCAGGAAGAAACATGACACAGGTCAGTGAAGGTTCAATTTGTTACTTTCTGTAAATTGTTCTCTTTTCATTGGTTAATTAATATTTTTGCACTGGCTCACAAATTTGCAGTGAAGAAAAGAATGTTATTTTTATTTTGTACTCATCACAAAACAAAGGAAGACAATCACTAAAAATATAACTTGAAAAAAAAGGCTATAATTGAGGTTGAGACTTTGAAATCATAGTGGAAAGTCAGTCAATTATGTACCATATGTGATACACGCTTTGGGCAATCATGTTTCAAAAGAGACATGACTGATTGGGCAGAAGATTATCCCACAGTAGGTTGCCATTGCTTTCTACAGTAGACTGGTTGCCAGCCAAGGCTATAGAACCCAATCTGTCCTATTATTTAACCCATAACTGGAGGGAAGAGACAGATTAATACTTTTCCCAAGGGTATTTGTGCGTAAGTGAATGCAAGGAATTCAACTGGAATTCAAACTTGGCTCCCCGAGTGGAAAATATGTATGCTAAATGTTATATAAAAAAGTCAAAATGGTAGGCATTGAACAATATTGATGAATAAGAAGACTGCAAATAGCACACTGGGTGTGTTCAGATCATCCAATCAGTGAGTTTGCTTATATCATCCAATCAGCGGCTCAAACAGACATATGTACACCATGTGTATACCATTAATTAGGAAGGAAAAGACATATGATTTAAAGCTAAAAAAGTAACTAAATTTTTTATGGGACTGACCTAGTAAATAAATGTGTCAGTAAAGTTTGTCTGGTTCTTTTGAAATTCAATCCCTAAACAAAAATATACACTGATTTAAGAGAGAGTCAAATTGGCATCAAGGAAAAATTGATGGTTAGAAGTTCTTGAATTCCCGAGGAGGAAACCAGATATGACAAAGAAATGAGAATAGTATATCCTCTGTGAATCAAATAAGTTTCAATTTGATATTCCCAGAAAGGTTCAATTTGATATTTTTAGAAAGTTACTAACTGCAAGGAGAGCCAGGAAATGCAGTGGCTGAAATGAAAATCAACAAAAATGAGAAAATTTATCTAAATTAACCAATGTCTAATAATAGCAGAAATATGTCAGTAACGTTTCAGAAATTCAGGAAATAATCTTATACATTTAATTTTCATTAACAGATGAAATTATTCACTACAAAATTTTTAACTTAGTTGCTTATTTTGGTTTGAGATTTCTGAGGACAACTATTTTGTTCAGTATTTAGTATTAACTAATGATTAAAAATTAATCAGAAAATGTAACAATTGTTATGTTTCACATTTCTTTGTGTGTAGTGATAGTCGTAGCACACCTCTCCGTGTCATTTGTGATAACATGGTTTTTTCTGTTTCTTACCCCTCCCTCCAGTTATTCGCTATTTATATTTGCCTATTAATTTGCATATGATACTACAACAATATTTATTTTTGATTTAAACAATAAGATTAAAAGTTACTCACCATGGTTGGACATAAATTATTCAGGCTATACAAACATCATAAATGGAAAATGAAATAAAGCTTACAATTCAACAATCATATAGAAGTGTGTCTCCTAATATATTTGAAATTTAACCTTGATAAGGGAAGTTAGTCATTTTAATTATTTACAGATATTATTATAGAATTTGCATAATATTCTGAAGTATAGTGGAACCTCAGTTATCAACTATAATCTGTTCCAGAAGTTGCACAAAAACTTAGTTAATATTCTCATAAGAAATAATGTAAATCTAATTAATCCATTCCATACACTAAAATATTAACGAAAAAAACATTTTAGACAGAATAACTCCATTTTTACACAGTGAGAAATACATATAAATGCAAATAAATAGAATAAATGAAGATTTAGCTTCACATCAACTTTTATTTTGTTAGCTTATGTAAGATATTAAGGAGTGGAGGGGACAGAAGAAAGGTGGTATTGTTTGGAAGGGGGATCTCCACCTTCTATAAAGATGTCAGGTAAGTCTTTTTCTGGAATTCTTTCCTTTCTCTGTCTCTTCATTTTACAATGATTTCTTTTTTCACTTCAATTGTTTTTCTTTAAACTTTTTCTTTTACCTGTATCACTGTTAGTTTTATTTGGAGCCATGACTAAGGGCTAATGAAGAGAAAAAAATGGCATAGTACAATAAAATTGGAAAAGAAAAGCAAAGCACAATTAATGATTCTGTTTGGTTTAACTCAGTTCAGTAATGTTGTTCAAGAACCAAAATTTTGTTTGGTAATCAAGGCATTTTCATCCCAAATTTTCTGTTTGAAAACCAATTTATTCAACATGTGAAATATTTGAGAACTGAGGCTGCTCTGTACTTTAGAAATTTTAAATTACAATGCATTTGTAAGATTACATGGTACTAGTTGGGACCAAATGGTTTTCCTGATTAGCATTTAAATGTAATTTTTTGCAAGATTTTTTGTTTTGTTATTAATTTCAACTTACCAAAAGAAAAAAAAAACTCATGGATGCTTATTTTCTATGTAGAAATTATCAGATATATAGAATACAAATCCTATATCATCCAATTGTTAACTAAAACACAAAAAGTAAAATTGCACACCAGCAAAAATGGATCAGACTGACTGAAAACATTTTGGAAAAACCCAGACCATGGCAAATTTCACAAGTCAGTATAAAAATTAAGATTCTGGATTCTGATTGGATAGGAAATAGCAAACTGATCTATGACCCTGGGCAAATTTTCTTAACACCTAGAAAACTGGGTATGCTGTTCGAATCTAACCATGTAACTAAATTCCACTACTTAACCATGTCCCTTGATCAACAGGAGTGAGTCAAATGGAAGCACACAGAGACAACACACTAAAATGTAACAAAAGAACTTTCAAGATGCCGACCCTGTCATGTCTTGTTGACATACATTCGTTCTTCCACTTCTTCTAATTTTTCTTTCTTCATCTTCACTCATATGTTATCGAAGAAACAACAACAACAACAAGATACTTCAACTGACACCAGAAACTAAAATCTGATAAGTATCATTTCCTTTATTGCTTGACCTTCCTTTTCACTTTTTCACCTACCATAAGAAAGGGAAAGGAACACAGACTTTATTAGTAACCTGTTAATATTTCTACATATATACATTTAACACCTTACTTCTATTTCTCTAGAACATTTAACTATGTTCATTTTCTCTTTGAGCATTTTCTCCTTACAAATTTGATATAGTGTTTAGTTAACATATAAAATTTCACTTATTTTACAAGCAAAAGCACTTTTATTTTTCCAACCATTCTTTCAACCTGATGATATCTTTAAATGCAGGGATTGTCGGCTATGTTTTGAAGTGGCCTTGTACCAGGCATGGCCAACACACGCTACCTATTTGGTGACCCCACAAACAACCCGCACCATACAAATATAACAATGGAACTAACATGGCTTCAATTCTGTGATTAACTTTCTGGCTAATAACTTATTATAAAATAATTAGAATACAGAGATTGAATTGGAGAAACCTGTTCATCACTTTAACAGTGGCCATTTAATCATTTTTTGCTATTTGATTAAAGGAAAATTGTGGAACACATATTTCAGCTCTGATTTCTAGATACTAGAATGTGGAATTGAAAAAATAATGTACTTATGTTAATAAAGCTAAATGTAAAATTTCATGTATTCTTTGCTTCTTGCTACAGATTACTTGAAAAGTAAATCTTTATTTACAGATAATTAGCAAAATAAAACAATCAGATTCACTAAAACATACTTCTTTACCAGTGTATCTATTAACGACAAACAACTGTTTTGATATTATTGTCTCTCCTTCCATGTGTGTGTGTGTGTATACAAATATGCACATTCAAACAGATTGTAGTATTTATAGATTAATTAGTTATGACATCTTCCACTGTGTGAGTTAAGTCTTTTTCTTTACACTATTGTGTTATGCAGTTGAGAGATTTTCATATACCATAAAGCAGTATTCATGAAATTGTTATAAAATAGTTCCATAGGTTTAAACCAGTGATTCTGAATGTGGGATGCTCACACCATGTAAGGGCAATTTGGAATCTCAATAAGATGAGCAAAACTAAGTGATTGGGAACTAATTCTAAAAATCTTCAGATATTATTTAATTCCAAAAATTCATTTTTTTACAAATACTATGATAATGATAACGGTGATAAAATGTTTAAATATATGTAGAATATTTATATTGCCATTTTCACAGTATGAATCTCCTCCAGTCTCTATCATTTATATTATAAAACCAACAGCTTTCTTTGTTTTTAGAGCTTTAATTCAGAAGTACTTGTGAAAAAGGTTGGTGACAATAGACATCCACTGCCATTTTCTTAGGGGTGGGGAGACAAAAGCATATAATTAAATGGCAACACTGTTACACAATATCATCAACATTTAGTTTATTACAATGTAGTATTTTCTATCAATATAAGTTTTATTGTTGCCCATTATAGGTTTCTGAATTTCAAACCCACTCAATCTATGAGAGAAGCTCTGTTTCAAGAAAGGAAACGCAGTCAAATCATCTGTTTCCACCCTCTTTTCATGCTTGTTAGTAACCAGTGTACCAAGAACTGTTTACAATGTAAATGTATAATTTCTATGTTGCTATTTTCACAACAAAGATGTGAAATAATCTTATTCTAAAAAAGAATTTAATTAAGTCAGCAATTTCACTTTTTCATTAAACAGTTCTAGTAAAAATTCACTGAAACAGATTGGAAGCAAAAGGAATGGATATAAATGTTGCAGAAGAGCTTATTGTAAATTTAAAATTAAAGACATTTATAATGAATATGCTGTAAAAAAGGGGCTATTCTGAATGCTCTATATGAGGCATATTCACCATGAAGTTATTTCTAAGACGCTGTCCTATGAATTATTATAAAAGCACCATTACTGCCAGGGATATATATATATATATATATATATATATATATACAAGACTGAACTATTTTGGATGAAAACAAAGTCTCAAGGGAAAGAAAAATGGATGTTGAAAATTAATGCTGGATGATAATGCTTGGGTATTACATTACTGTCAGAGATAATTTAATTAGGAAAATAATTTCAAGAATTTTAAACAACATATTAAAGGCAGAAATGGAATGCATCAGCACTAGGAAAGCTCATGTTAATTATGTCAGGATTAAAATACAGATCATTGAGCAGATTACTTCATAGTGAAAGGTTAATTGCTTAAAAAGTTTCATAAAACTATTTGATATTCTCAGTAAATTTATAAATGATAGACCTCAAAAGAAGTGCTGAGTAACAATTGAGAGTAATGCTTTAGTGAGTTACTTAGCTGTTATTTTTTTTTAACAATTCAATATATTAAATAACTCAAGAAGCAAATATAACTGTTGTTGATTGAATAAACAAGATATTTAACTTGATAACATTGTTGGAATTATGTCAGAAAACTATTTCTTTAAGACTGTGTACTTAGTTCTGTTGATAAGTATTGCAGTATGTGTTCTCTTATATTTTTTAATGTGAGGTAACATATCCTGAAATACTTGTCATTGTGAGTCGTTTACAAATACTGGCTCATGAGTTAAATCACATATTTTTTATTTTAATAAAAATGTTTTTTCTATCTTGATTAACTCAGTCATGAATGTCGCTATATTACCAGGTCTGTTCTATGATTAACGTTGACTTGCTGACGTCACACTTAGTAGAGTTACTACACGGTGTCCGTTAGCGTTGACTTATTTTCAGAATCGAATTGCAAAGGGAATTATAAAAATGGACCGAAAGTTCATTGTTTTTCGTTTCCAAAAAATAAACATTTTTATTTGACAAATGGAAACATGCTATTAAAAGGGAGAATTTTACCCCAAGTCCATTTAGCAAAGTGAGTAATTAAAATTTTATCACCATTTATTTCAACAGTTGCTAAAAATTTTATCTTTTAAATTAATATAATAAAATAAGATATTATTTTTATTTTTTGAATAAAATTGAAATAAAAATTATCTTAAAAAATATCTGAATTAAAAAAAATAAAATTTAAATATGGTTATTCACTCATAAGGTTTTTTTTTCAAAATGTTTTAAAACTTAAACTGAAGCCGAAAAAAGTTGATAAACATTATATTTTCTAAAAGTATTTGAATTAATATTTTATTGATATTTTATTTAAGAAAATAATGTTTTCTTTTCAATGAAATGTTTAAAAAATTCTTAGAAAACGAAAGTAAAAACTTACTTAACTTTTCTATACTTGCAACTTTATGAATCATTTTTAAACATAAAAAAATATTCCTGAATTAAATTTTTTTTATTCTTTTTCTTGTATTAACAAAAACTACAAAATTTATTTTTTAGTCAATTTTAAAAGAATTTGTTTTATTTTTAAGGTTTTTTATTTGAAAACTCCATGAAATTATTTGTTACAAAAGTCAAGTCACTATTACCGAAAATTTAAACTTGAAAATGATGATTTAAACTATAGCGGGTATCTCTTCTCTTATTTCATTTGTAGTGAGGGGTAGTAGGATTCCGTAGTAGGTTAACGGAATTTGGCCTTGTGGGAAGATAGCCCACTATAATTTGTAAAATGATTATAAATTCAAGAAAGGCAATTTTGAGTGTAAAATAACATTTATACATATGTACATTTCAATTAATGTTTTACAATTAAAACAATACTTGGAATAAAGGTCCTACAAAGTTAGAAAGAGTTTATGGTGGATAATAATGAGCTGAAGGAGATAAAAGAATGTTCAAGGAAGATATAACGCTGAAAGGTAAAAAGCCGGGTAGTATGATTAATGTTCATTATCAAGTTGCCGTTTCTAAGGTTAGTAGGTCAGCAAGTTGTGTAATATAACAATCTGGCCCCACCCGAGGAAGGCTGATGCAAGCGAGGGTGTTTCCGGTCGTTGAAAGGAATGGATGTCGTTTGACCTTATTTCCGGCAGCAGCGGAAATAACTACAGAGGCAAACAGAACAGGTGTCTCTGAGAATTACGTGGGCGTGCGTGGGCGAGGCAAAACCGGAAGAAAAAGTCCCGGTTCTGGAAGATTATAAAAAGACCTCGGCACACGGATTCGCCAGTAGAGGAGCAACAGAGATTGGCCGGTGAAGAGAGACACAACAGATAAGACTACACTCCCGTCAACCCATTAGAAGCGCGCTCTCTCAATTCTCTGTTCCCTATTCTAACCGGCTCAGTCATTAAGATGCATAATTGGTGCCTAGTGACTTACTGTTTTGAGACAACAAAACAGTTAGATGCGAGCTGGTTGCCACGGCGACGATTGAAATTCAACGGACTTAAAACTACCAGATAGAAAGAAAAAAGAAGACGAAAATAGAAGCAGCCGCACGACTATAGACATCAGCCAAGGTAGGTGACTCTTTGATTTGATAGTGTGTGTGTTCTGCTCTTGTTTATAAGTCTAGTTAGAAAAAAAAAAAAATGGAACAGCATACTTTTGCCGATCTGACCCTAGAATTGAGAAATGTGGATTGTTCGGTGTCGAACACATTAAGGGTAGAACGGAGGGGGTGCAGGACTACATGCAGAGAGTAGTACGCCTAGCGGAGAGCGCATAGGTTGGGGTTGACGGGAGGAATAAAGTTGAGATATTTACCTATCTGTAAGTATAAAACATCTGAGTTAATGATTTTTTTTTTTGTTAATATTTTACCATATATGTGAAGTGAGTTTACTGGTATTAATTAATCTTACTTTTATTGAGTAAGTGAAATGTAAAATCATGTAAAGGAAGTTTCTTCTACTCTTTAAAGTGGATAATTGGATTAACTTGTTGATAACAATGTTTTCTTTGGTTTGTGCAGTGTTAGGTTTTCTTTTTTTTGGGATTTCTTTTCAATGACTGTACACTACAAAATGATTTACATTTCTATGTTTGTGAATTATGCTTTTGTGCAGGTTCCCATCAATTCAACATCCTCTGTGAATTTTCATTTATGTGACTTGGGAAATATCTTTTGAAGATATATTAATTTCTGAAAACTTTATATTGACACGGATAGACCTGCAGATTCCACAGTTGATCGGAACAAAAGGAAAGAACAACTGAAAAGTCTTGTAGACTTATTGGCTGATATGCTATAGGATTGGGAAAGAAGCAGTGGGAGGATTAACGAAAAGTTTAAGTGAAATAGTTAGGAAGATACAAACGTGGAAAATTATTAATAGTATCTAAAGCATAAAGTAAATTATTTGTCTCTGGTGTCAGTACAGAGCGAGACTAACGGCTTTGTCTTTCGTTTCAGATGGCAAATCTTGTTCTGTTGGTCCTGCTGTTTTTTCCTGGATTGGACGTAGCGATTGAAAATTACCAGAACGTCGTATTTATTGAACAGAACGAGATCTCACTGTCACGTGCAAGGTGGCTGGTGACATTTTCGATCAATCTGACACCATACGACGCTGCGTTCCAATCATTGAAGGGATGCATACAAAATGTCCAGTCTGGCGCAAAGGAAAATTTCCCACAGGAATTCCTTGGGGACGTCACATTCGAAACATTGATGAATCATGTAAATGATGAATTTAAGCAAATTGTAATAGAACGTGAAAGGCTGTTGTTAAAATACAAAGATTATAGGTCTATGACTCGCAGAACTAAGCGGTCCGTGTTGCCCTTTGTAGGGAATGCTCTTAGTTACCTTTTTGGAGTAACATCGGAAGATGATCTACGTGTGATCAAAAGAGCATTGGGTAAGTTAGCAAATACACAGGAAAGGATACTACATATGACAGAGGATAGCATTTCCGTAATAAATGTTACGAGACATGAGGTATCTAATAATAGACACAAAATAAATGAAATTATTTCTAGCCTTAAAGGGATTGTAGGTTCCATGGCAAACACAACACAGGGGTTGGATAAACGAGTATCCAGATTAGAGATCCTTACCCATAGATACTGGTTGTACAAGATTATAGTCGATAAATTAGGGAAATATTTCTTAGACGTCCGTATGGCTTTAAGCTATTTGGAACTGCAGCTCAACTTATTGTCGATTGGTCATTTGTCTCCTAGCATAATCGCTCCGCACGACTTAAGGGGATTGATGCATAAAATAGCTCAGACGCTCCCAGATAATTTCAAATTAGCAAGCGATCCAGATAAGGACATCTGGTATTATTATAAAACATTAAGTTGTAGGACACTTTTTGACTCAAAATCGATTGTGGTTGTGGTGGACGTCCCATTGGTGGATAGAGAACACTCCTATGTAGTGTATAACATTTTGAATTTTCCTCTTCCGTTGCCCACACGATCAGGTTCAGCGTTCGGATCCAAGTTGTCGGCCAGGTTTGAAATGGAGTCAAAAATGATCGTGGTAAATAGGGCTGGAACACGCTATATTCTCTTGGGCCAGGCTGAAGCGACACGGTGCTCGGCAAGTACCGACGGATTGTGCGAGGTATCCGGTCCCGTTTATGCTACCAATTCAAGAGAATCTTGCGAGATGTCGCTTTTTCGGCATAATCAAGCAGGAATAGAGAGGAACTGTCGAGTCACAGTTAAAACGAATACTCGACTTCCAATCGCAATCAGGGTAGACCGGGAACCTTGGATGGTCGCTGCTACCAGGGATTTGCACTTTGCAGTTCTTTGTGGTGGCGGGTCTCGGAGCAAGCTTGTCGCCCAGGCCCCGCTGGCCAGTGTACGGATAAAGGAGGGGTGTACTGCATACAATGATCACATGGTGTTGGCTGTACAGGTTAACGGTGACTCAAGATTTAGAAACGTAGGGAAGCTACAGCTCACACCCATAAACGTCTCTGGTTCAGTGGTTTGGTCCCCAATTACGCAGAAATTTCCCAATTTTTCAGTGGACACCATGCCGGTAGAATTGCGCGATATGGAGGAGATTCCTATCCGCAAACTAGTAAATACCTTGGAACAGATAGATATGGAAAGATTTAGTGAAGGATATGAAGAACTCCTGAAGAAGTTGACGATAGGAGTCATTGCTGGCATAGTCGGCGTTATGATAATCCTTGGAATAATAGCTAGGAAGCGTATTTTTAAGTGTGAAAGAAGCAACAGTGCTTCGGGAAAGGAAAGGGAGTTATCCGTTGTGAAGAGTACTCCGGGGTCAACGGGTGTTCAACACTCAAATGTCTCTGCGTTAAACAGAGAGATGTCAACAAATCAGATATGCTTGGATTCGAATCCAGAGGAAGTAGGTCAAGGAATAGAAGACATTGTACAAACTAAGGAACTACGAGTCACGGGTCCATTTTTTTAGACTAAATTAATATAGATGAAACCTCTAATCCTCCACAAGTAAATTGCATGCAGATTAACGTTGGAATCAGGGTAATTTTCTTCATTTTCTATTGAACATTTCTCGGTCAGACTATGAATGATATGTACTGCAGATAATGGCCATTTTTCTGTGTTCAAACATAGTATGTTTGAAATTAAATTAAATTAAATGAAGTTACATGTGTAACAATAAACTCGAGCAGAAACACGCATGGTGTTGGTCAAAGGTCATTTACTCGATGTCAGTTTAGAAACTGGGGCGCGGTTACCGCCTATGATCATGTGGTCGTGCATCAAGGCGTCTACGCTTATGGACAGAGTCGAGAAAGAAAATGAACATTTTTAAGAACTTTGCCCAATTCTGTGAAAATGGATATTAAAAAAAAAAAAAAAAAAAAAGAATAATGAAACATCGAGCTGGTAGAACAATTTTCACGATGGACACGAACATTGTTGGGTTGCCGATGTAGGCTCCCCTATATATTTTTTTGTTGTTTTTTTGTTTCGGCATGCACATGTTTTGTTGTTTTGGCGTACACATGTTTTATACAATTGTCGGGCTTGTGTGGCATGGGGAGGAGTGTGAGGGTGTTGCGCTTAAAATGTTCTTAGGTGAACATTTTGGAAAATGGGAGGGCGAGGAATGTAATATAACAATCTGGCCCCACCCGAGGAAGGCTGATGCAAGCGAGGGTGTTTCCGGTCGTTGAAAGGAACGGATGTCGTTTGACCTTATTTCCGGCAGCAGCGGAAATAACTACAGAGGCAAACAGAACAGGTGTCTCTGAGAATTATGTGGGCGTGCGTGGGCGAGGCAAAACTGGAAGAAAAAGTCCCGGTTCTGGAAGATTATAAAAAGACCTCGGCACACGGATTCGCCAGTAGAGGAGCAACAGAGATCGGCCGGTGAAGAGAGACACAACAGATAAGACTACACTCCCGTCAACCCATTAGAAACGCGCTCTCTCAATTCTCTGTTCCCTGTGCTACACGGTTCATCGTCATTAATAAAAATATAACTTTATATTTTTATATATATGCGTGTTTGTTGTTTGTCGATATATAACAGTTGGTTTGTGGAATGTCTTAGAAAAAGTCAGTTAGTACTTTGAGAACAGGGCAGGAAGAAGGAGACAAACATAGTAGCTGCTCGACATATGGTCGAGGAAGAAACTAATTACACTCTTCTCCTCTGTCTTGCCTGTCTCTCTGGGTGCCTTTTGTCATGGCTTTTATATTTTTCCTTCTGGCTCAAAACGCTGGTCGTTTCACATTTCATCCTTGTATTTGGTTCCGGGCTTCTCATTGGCTGATAAATAAAAATGGTAATTTGATATTTGATTAATTTTTATTTTTCAACCGGAACATCTGCGCGGAGCCATTTGCGTACGACTACTTTTTATTCATTAGCTTTCTGGTCGGCATAGAGCCAACATCCGGTTTGCTTGCTTTTGCTCAGTTGGTGGTATCACCACAAAACTTTGTTTAAACCTATTATTTCTGAATAAGTTTTGAATTTATTTGAAACATAAAGGCCTAAATCACACCACACTTGAATTTTAAAACCTAATTTTTAAAATATTTAATTTTTAGAAAATATTTAGCACAAAAAATATTTTCCAAACATTTTTTTCCTATTTTTGATAATTTGAAGTTAATTATCGATATTAATCCATAGAAAAAAATTGGAAATAAAAAATTAGAATTTTAACTGAAGAATAAATCTTTTATAGTTGGTTTAAGGTTTTTTAATCCTTAAAAAATTAATTAGTAAGTAAAACATTAACCAAAAAAGAGTTTTGCAAAAAAATGATTTTTTTAATAAAAAAACATCATAAATGAAATAGAAACATTAATTTTTACTTTTTTGTTTCATTTTTTACAATTAAAATATTTTAAAAATGTAATTGAATTACCAAATATCCTAGAATTTTTTAAGTGTATCTTTTTTGAAAGGTAAAAATTTATCTTTTTATTTCATCCAGTAGGATTAACAATGGATTCAAAATATTTCAAAATATTATTTTAAAATTCGAACTCCGTTGTTTTTTTAGCAGAATTTCCCTAAAGACATTTGTTATATCAACAAATGTCTTAATAAATCTATTGGATTTTTAAAAAATCTATTTCAGATTTAGCTATCCTATCATTAATTCATTCGATTCATAATTATTTATTGCTGTTATGCCATTTTTAAAAAAATGGAAATGTTATAGTTGTAAAAGTTTAGTATCAGTAAGAGACCTGATATAAACAGTTATTTTCAAGGAATTAATAGAGGTTCTCTGTTATATCCCAGTGATGTAACAACAAATTTAGTACTATACAATTATATTGTTATTAATAAACTTGTAAAGAATCCTTCTTTTCTTCATTCAATGAATCAAAGAAAATTGTGTATGTACATAACATTGGATGTTTTGTCTAATGATGAACTTCTTTTTCATATTGACTCATGTGGTGAAGGTCACAGCATTGAAAAAATGATTATCTGGAGCTCTTCTAATGCATTATTAAATCATTTTTGTAGCAAGGAAAATGATAATATTACTTGTAAGAAGTTAAGTAAAAAAAGAAAAACTTCAAACATTCAACTGAATTTTGAGACACAAAAAAACTTTTAAGTTTGATTTTTAAAAAACAGTAACTTAAACTTATTTAGTTTGAATTAATTTGCTTGAATTTAAATTGTTGCATTTTTTAATATTTTTAATTAATTTGCTTATTTATTGTTGCTTCTTGTTTGTTCCTAAATTCTAATGGTTGCTTGATTGCTATATTTGAGTGATTCTGATTTAAAAATTCTTGCAATTAAAACAAAAGTGATTGTGATTTTTCATAATTAAATTAAAAATATGAAAATTTAAGCAGTGTTTGTTAAATTTTTAGAATTTAGACGAATAAATGAAAAGTTTTGTCTTTAAAACTGTGTTTATTTACAAACATGACCGACAGTCAGTAGTTAACAATAATGTTTATATTTTCTTATTAATTATTGTTTTTCTTAATTTTAATTAAAATTAATAAAACCAGCATTAATCAAAATATGTGTCTTTCTTTTATTTTCTTGTTACATTTTAAAAAGTTTTAAAATCTTTATTAAAAAAATGACTTTGTGATTATCAACATTGTCATGAAGCAAGAGACACGGCTGCTACTATGCTGATTCATGACTCTACTACCGTGACGTCACATTTCATCACTTAGGCCTTGGTAATATAGGAGGCCTTGACTTGGCCATTTGTAGGGGACTTAACTTAAGTAGACATTAAGCTTCAAGTAAAACTTACAGAAATACAGAATTAAGAAAATATTTAAACTAAAAGAAACCAAGAAGTAGCTAACCAAGTATATACTTTCAACTATTTTTTGGTTTGGTTAACATTTCTATCATCATATTTGCTAGAGATGTGTTTTAAGTAACATAATAAAAACAGACGGGGACCAATCATGTTATAAAACAAGGAAGTTTACAAAATTACAGCCTTAAACTCAACTTGTTGTATACATTAAGCTCATAAGTATCATTAGATAGTCAGATATGACAATTTACATCCTTTATGTCTTTGTAAATTTAAAGTGATATAATTATAGCATGTCACATTTAATTCAAAAATTTGAATTTTCATTAAAAGATTTTCTGTTGTTGAAATTATTTCTCAATAATTTATTTTCTCTTTCATTTAAAACTCATTTTGGTAGGTTTTTCTGAATTTAGCATAAGATAGTCATCACTTTTCAAAACTGAATTTATTTTATTATATTGTAAGGGGTAATTTAGCAAAGTACAAAAATTTAATTATACCTATATAAAAAATGGAGTTGGTTCATTCTGCCACATATATAAAACATTTTATTAAGTACAGCAATTAATTAACTTTTTTTTAGCTATCAAGGTGGATCATGGGGTAAAAAAAATTCTAAATTATTGTTTTATAAATTTTGCTTGTAGTTTATGTCATATAGTGCATGTGATTTCAATTTATAATATTTCTGAAATTTCGAAATTATGCTATTAAAAAGAAATATCAATACTTACCTCCCTTTACACTCATGCTGAAATCTAAAGGTTGAGTTTATACCACTTTCAGGGCAGAAATTGGATTTACTTGAATAACTAAACAGTTTAAATAAGTTAATAGTTTATAAGAAAGAAAAAAAACATCAACAAAACCATGCATTGAGATTGTTTTGCAATGACCTGAATAAATGAAAATCCAAAAGAGCAATGTCAGGTGAATATGGCGGGTGGGGTAACACATCCCAGCCAAGTTGCAACAATTTTTGCCGGGTTGCCAAAGAAACGTGAGGTCTGGCATTATCCTGATCGAAAATAACACCTTTCTAATTTGCCAATTTTGAGCGTTTTTCGTGAATTGCTGTCTTTAATTTATCCAGTTGTGAGCAGTACTTTTCAGAATCAATTGACTGATTACATTTAGTACTGGATTTCGTTCCAGTTGCTCCAGATCACTTTCTTAGGATAAAGACCTGCTTTTGGGGTGGCTTAAGTTGGTTCCTGTCACTTACCCCAGGATCTTTTTTGTTCAACATTGCTGTAGATGATCCATTTCTCATCACTCATCACAATTTGCTTAAAAACGGGTGCATTTTCATTACGTTTATACAGCAAATCACAGACAGAAATGTGATATAAAAGATTCTTTTTACTCAGATCATGTGGTATCCAAATATTGTAGTAGTGGTTTGAATACCCAGAGTTCACTAAGTGCTCATGGGTGATGGATTTTGATTAATTTAGTGCTTCTGCCAATTCCTGCATTGTGTAATTAGGATTATTCTCAATCCATGTCTTGATTTGGTTGTTATCTGTCTGAGCATTCTTCATCAATAAGGTTACAATCATCAGCTCTAAATTTAGCGAACCACTTCTGTACAGTTTGGTCAACTAAAGCAATCTTCACTGTACACAGTACACATCTTTTTTGTTGTTTGTGAGACATTTTTGGCTTTAAAATAATAAAATAAATCAAATGTTTAAAATTAAACCTTATAATCTTCACTTTTCATAGGGATGCAAAATTGACATGAATTAATTTAAAATTTTCTTTCTCAAGAGATAGTTGGAAGTGTGCTCTAATCAAAAATGTAAGTATATTATATGTCATATTTGTCAATAAATTTGATGTATTCTAACATGGATTATGAACGACTAAAAATCAGCATGAAGTTTCCAGACAACCCAATAATATTTATTTGTATGCACAAATGGACAGGCAATCAACTTTATTTATATTAAATTTTCATATTTTTGAACAAACACAAAATTTGAAATTCAAAGTTATTGAAAAGCTGTATGGTGCCACCATGATAAACAAATGTTGAAATCATCTAACATTGAATATAAAAGCTCCAGAAATACACCATTAATGTTCTTTGGGACAGTGACAGTGACAGTGAATTGAGTTGATTAAATATGTTACTTTTGTCTAATGGTCATGTTCAATCTCTGAATTCCATGTTCATAATTACAATAATCAACAGATATAGCATGTCAGCTAAACAATGGACACCTAAAGATTGCCAAGTGTACATGGCTGAAACATTGTGTCAATAATAGCACCTATAATAATCAAGGAATATCAGTAGTTCATAATAATTAAAGTATATTTACAAAATTTGAGTTTTATATATTGTTATATCGAGCAAAGGAAAGGAACAAACAAGGATTAAAATTTTCAACAGTGTGTATGTGTGAAAATTTGAAATATATACATAAATGTGTAAAAGGTGGCAAAAATTGTTCATATATGGTTCCTTAGTTGCTAGTGCTAAAGAAAATGGTTAGATGTAAGGGTGTAATTAGTAGGGCCAGGAGTTGACCAATTTATTTGGTTGGTTGGCTGAGGTTATTGGTGAGGTTGACATAAACCTTTCTTTAGGGTTGAAATTGAAACTGGTGAGGTACTTGATGGGTTGGTTTTTGTGTGATAAGGCCAAGGTGTTAAAGTCAAACTGACTGGTAAGGTGCGTTGTCAGGGATTGATGTAGGTCATGATAGTAATGATGAGGAAGGCCTGGAGTGGATAGTGAAGGTTGATCAAGTGAAACATTTCTGTTGGATTATGGTTAAATCAGAGATCGATGAAACAAGATCATGGTAGTGATAATGAGAGGGGCCTGGAGTGGATAGTGAAGCTGTGAATCTGGGTTACAGTGGTGAGTTGATTATGGCCTTGTCAAGTGTGTTGACTGGTTGAAGATCCAGTGATGGTTGTGAGGGAAGCCTAGAGTGGTTAGTGAAGCTATGAATCTGATAATCAGAGGATGCAAGTGCGAAAAGTTGAGAGAAGTCATGAATCTGACTTTGCTGATGCAAGCATGAATAGCTGAGTGAAGTCACTAAATCAGACTTTGCTGTTACAGAGGATGGGAGCATGAATAGTTGTGGAAAATCACAAATCTGACTTTGCCAATACAAAGGGTGCATTGCCAAGTTGAAACTTGATCAAGCAGAAATTTTCTGTTGGAGTCTGATTGAATAAGATTTAATGAATTGGGGTCATGGCAGTAACAATGAAAGAAACCTGGAGCTGGAAAGTGAAGATGTTGAGGTGTTAGAAATCATGATGATGGCCTTGGGAACCCAGCAATGTTGACGCTGAACTGTTGGCTGTATTCCATGTGTGTCAAACCGGGTGAGATTAGTGAAGCTTTGGTGAGATCACAGTGGTGACTAAAGCGGCAATTATAACTGTGATAATTACAGCATGCCTGTGTGTCAATAAGTCACCTTTTGGCCTGCAGTTGTGTTGGTTGTTGTGAAGGGCTTTCTTTTAAGCAAATCTGGTAGCCTCAGGGTTATCTTATTTTTTGGTGGAAATGTTTGTGATTTGTTATTCTAATTTTATTACAGGGATTTGTTTTATGAACCAGATGTGATGCTTGGAGCTCATGCACAGAAAATAAATTCTTTTATTTTGTGTTTTGCTTTCTTGCTGTTCACATTCAGTATTGTGAATCAGAAAGAGATCTATTTTGCAATATTAAATTATCTAAATTAAAATTGATGGACTTATATAGTTCTAGTTTTTATGATGCATGCAATTATTGTCTTTCTGCAATATTTTTATGATCCTCTTTCTTAATAATTTTTTATTATTTAGTTTGGTTGATTATTGAAAACTAAACACAATGAATAAATATGAAGAGACCAAGAAACTTATCAAGTAATACTAATAACTTTAATAATGTTGTTCAGACTAGTTTTTTGTGGCAAGATGTTTTTAATAAAAGTTAAGCCTTTGCATGTATGGTAATAATAAACCCTCCTATACATCAGTTAAAAAAATCACTTGGGCTAATGCAAAAGTTATCAGCAATATCTTTTGTAAAATGTTAAAAAATCTTGGATGTGTTTTTGAAGTCAAATCTTCAATTTTATAACTCAAACGAATGTGTTCATTTTGATGTTCCCAGTGCATATGACAAAAACAGACCTTAATTTCATCTGACTCCATGCACCCATTTCTGAAATACCATCCCAAAATACCAAGGTCAGAAAACATCTTTTCTAACCAATCAGAAAAAGCCCACGTGATTTCCACAGCAGCCATTTCTGAAACATTGACTAACTATAAAAGCCAAAGTTGTTTTCCCCCTACAAAGGCAGATTTGACTCAGCTGGCATTAGTGATGGACTTCACAACAGGCAAACTTAATCAGGCTATCAGCAGCAACACGAAGGCACTTCTATCAACAACCACAACAGCAGTGATTAACTCTTGACTACTACAATGCAAAATTCATGGAATATTTCTAGTCTTTGAGTATATCTCACTTGACTACATATATGTGTTGAGTTTATCCATGTGTCATTCTCATCTTTTGAGTTTATCCAATGAACTGTCTCTAACAACTGATATACAATACTTTGGAACAAGCAAATGATTGAATCTTGTAAATCACAAGAAATAAAAAACCCTTTCACTTATCTTACCTTATCTTACCATGTCTTACCTTAATTTGTTGTTTTATCACATTCACATTTTTCTTGTTAATAGTAAGATCACCATTACAGAGTATACTCACACTTTATGCAATTAGTCAACTGTAGTTTAGTTAAGTTCCAACAAGGAATATAGAGAAAAAGTTATATTTGGATAAACTAGTTGCTGTCAATAAACTATGGATTTAATATGAGTATCTAAAATTAAACTTTTGAAAAGATTCATTATTGTTTTCAACATCTGAGCTAAAACAGAATCTAGTAAAAAGAAAAGGTACTTCCCTATGTTTTCAAGAGATTCAAAAAGATTTTTTATTATGAATTACTGGACAAAGTTGTTGTACATTATTAAATTGAATAACAGGTACATTTGATTATTTTACAATTGTAGATTAAGTTGTAAACGATGAAGAAAATGGGTTTCATTTTAAAATCGTTATTTAAATCATTATTTGCATTTCTAAAATCAGATTCCTACAAAAGGCTTTTAATCAATCAAGTTATACATGACAGTTACTATTTTTCTATTCATTCCAATGTTGTCTTTGCTTCAAGAAACACAGAACCGGTTGCTTCCCTTGAATCATTTTGCTAAAGAAATACAGGTTTCCTTTAATATTATTTTTTTTACTTTTTTTTAACACATTAAAAATTTAATTGAAGAATATTTATCAGAGTTTTTCCAAAATATACAGAATATGTAAGAAATATATCAAAAAGCCTTGTCAATCAACTGTTTTGACAGTATTTTGACAAAGAACAGTAAGTATTTAACAAACATTTAAGTACTTTTTAAAGTTTTTCCATATAAAACAAATTGTCCAAAAGTTAAAGTAATAATGTTAAAATTTGAATTTGGAAATGCTTTCTTTTATCTTTTTCCCTAATTCAGAATTGTGATAATCTTTTTAGATAAACTTTTGTTGTATTGTGGAATGAAAAAATACACCGTGAAATGTAGATAAACTACTTTATTACCAGAGTGGTACAACCAAGAGGTATATATACAATATTTACAGTCTCACAGTAGTAGGTGTTACTTCATGAAGTCAGTGATAATGACAACTCTCCATGCTAAATGCACATTGTCTTTTATATATCTGAGTGACCGGTATGAGCCACAACACAACAACTTTTTTTAAGCAATTTTGTATTTGATTTACATGAGTGATTTGCATTTTTGAATGTTTTTACTATAACACAAAATAAAAAGTTTTCACTCTAACACAAAATAAATAGTAAGCCATTATATATGTTCCTCTTTTAATCATTTTACATTTGGGAAAAGTATTTGCTTAATTTCTGATATTTCACAATTTTGTTTGTTGTAGAAACTATGCAAAGCATGTAAGCAATTAATGTAATGATTCCATATTACAAAGACATTTAGGAGGTCCTATTTTAAGATTTAGACTTTTCAGGATTTATAAATTTGATGATTAAAGTTTTTCATAACTGATAACTAAATTTGCTGATATTGTGAGAAACTTCCTGGTTAGTGGCAAATAATGTTTCATCAATGGGACTAATCAGTGGATTAAGTGCGTTGATGAGGAAAGAGATTATTTTGAAAAATATTTCTTGTGTAAAATAAATGATTTTTTCATCATTAGCCTACAGACTTATCAATGTACTTATGTACATAGTATTAATAAATTAAGTATCGTAAAAATGTCTTTATTGCAAATAAATATTAAAATTACTAAAGAAGTTTACATATTAAGTGTTATACTAGGGATACACACAAAAAAAATAATCTGCATAAAGTTAGATAGTTTCAAACTCAGAAATAACATAGGATTCACCAGTATAACCCAGCAAACTCAAGTAATATGCTTAACTTCCCAGTTATCTGGATAAACGGATTGACATTTATTACTGCAGCAAATGTCTTATATGAGTAGTTGGTCAAGTGTTATGGTCCCAATGAAGATGAAGGTTTGGTTTTAAAAAAAAACATGTTAGGTATCTATGATTTTGTTTTTAATCATTTCACCCCAAGCAAGGTGGGACGACCACAGAGGGTTACAGTGAGAGAAAAAACAGGGTACAGGGCGTGTCAAAGAAAGGATTAAAGGTGGATGGGATTCAAGCTTAAACAATGTTATTTAAGGAAAACAGAAAAATAATTAATCTCAGTCTACTTGATGTGTAGAATGAGTGAAAAAATTGAACAGAGATTTAAAAAAGAAGAAAGGAATGTGAAGAGCAAAGTCCTAAAAATGTATACCAGAACCAGGGATTGAACTTGCAATGAATATGGCACCAAATTCATGATTCAATGTTTTAATCTACTTGCCTATTGTACCAAGAACTCAGTAGAAACAAGGCCAGCAATAATTCAACATTGCCAAATAAGTACTAGACAAGATATTCCTGGACATAAACAGCAAAATGAGAACAATTTACATCTGTAGATTAAATAAAGGGTTCAGTTTGAATTCCTTGGAAGTTACCAAGATTGAAAAGCAACTGATGATGGCTGGAGAGCACAATGACTCAAATGTTGTTGTTGTTGCTGTTGTTGTTGTTGTTGTTGTAATAATAATAATAACAACAACAACAGCAACAACAGATATGAGGACAATAGTCCACATGTAAATAATAAAAATAAAGAAACTACTAGCATAGAACTTACGGTTACGGTAGTGAACCTATGAAACTTATCTGCCAGTCTAATACTGTGCTTAAATTCATGAAGTTGAGGTACCAAATAGGAAAGCTCATCGAAACAATTACCATGAAAATATTTATAGAAAAGGCAGAGGGAAGTAAGATATTATGAAGATGAAAAGCTTGATAGGGGTATTTAGTTTAATTTAGTCTTTTCTTTTTTGTATTAACATTGACAATCTATAATTTCCTGACTGAGTTCTGTTCCATCAAAATCACCCTTGTATCCTGCACCAGCTACTTTGCATTTTTCTATTGTGTCTTTGTTTGAGTCATCATTCAACTTGGAATCAATGAGGTTTTTGATATCCAAGAAGAACCCAAATTGCTCACATAAGTGACTCAACCTTGTAAATTGACCTTTCAGTTCTGTATTCAACCTGTCCAAGACTGCCTTCAAGGTAACATCAATTTCTTCTCTCACATAGAGGCTCATCTTTCATCTCCACTCCAGCAATTCTTTTTTTTACAACACCCGCTTCTCTGTAGACCAATGCCAATAGCTCCTACTAAGCATTTTTCCTCGTCATTTGCAATTTAATTTTTACAGTGATAATCTTGTTTACAAATTTGACAGTTTGTTACAAATCTTGACTGTCAGCTCGAGTTTCATTGAAGTTTATTCTAGTGTACTGTTTCAGTCTCTTCCTTACTTGGTTGATGGAAGTCAAGATGTTCTATAACAGCAGCATAGTTAGAAAGCTGAAAGTTTTCATGTTGTGAAGCAAGCAGCTGGCATCACTCCTTGTTGACTGGTATTGAAGTGTCATTTGCCATGTCCTCTGATAATTTAGCTATATATATATATATATATATCTAGCATTCCATCTTTTATTTCTACTCTCTTTCAATTTTTCCCACTGCATTGTTGAGCAGGAAAAATTTTACAATGAATCAAGAACTCAAAAATATGATATAGCAAACATGTGTTGTGATGCTTTGAGGTTCAAAGAATGGTTGTCCCAAATCACAAAGATTACTTTCAGTTTTCTGTGTGATATGCATTTCTGGACACTAAACATCTTCCCAGCCATTGTTGCACCATTGACATACACCTGTTCATGACAGTCATTCAAATCAAGACCATCTTGATCAAATTTTGAGGTCATTTCTGTAACACACTTAGCGTCTTTTGCATGGATTTTAATAAAATCAATGAACCTTGATTACAGCAGTTTTATTATCAATATTGACAAACCTGAAAATTTCAGACATCTGTTCATTGTGAGAAATGTCAGGAGTTGTGTCAAACATGATCCCATAGTATCTGCTTCTTTTGACTAATCTTCTCTCTATATACTTCTCTCTCAAGTAATGAGAAGGTAACCCTCAAATAAAAAAGAGGAAAAAGAAAAATCTAAACATTGCTGTAAAATAACAGATATTTGCTGGTTCATGTGTCTAGTAATTGTGACAAGAAATCTATCAAACATCTGAGAGACTCCATGCATAACTCCTGATGCTATAAAAAAAATAAAAAAATAAAATATTTTCAAGGTAATCACACTCCTGACATTAGCCAACAAAATGATGATTACTACCAAAGTCTGACTTACTTGTAAACTATCAATTGAACTTTTGCTACCCCAAATTACAAGGGATTCACTCCAATTGAAGTTATATATATATATATTATTTGTTTATATCTTTGATTCAGTTCATTTATTTCAGAGGTTTTTGATAAATATCGCTTAGAACCCCTGGTCCTTTTTCACAAGAGAAGCATATTTCTCAATGACAATTGCAGAGCTACCATAGAATCCACATGCTTTTAGGGATCAATATTGGAGATAAGAAAAACAATATATGTATGTATGTAGCAGATACCGGGGTATCCACCAATGAATTTATGATTACTATTTGATCATCGTATGATGGCAGAGGAAATAAGACAATGAGACCGAAGTTAATAATAATGAAAACATGTGTATTATTAACAACAGATTACATAGTGGAAAGCATGCAAATAGTGAAGGAAAAGTTTTTTTCCTTGTAACGTTAAGAAACATGAAGGAAAGTCAATAATTGAATAAAGTTCCTGAAAGAAAGAATGTAATGTACATACTGTTTCTTGAATTAAAATGTTCGATTAAATTTTGTGTGAACAACATGCATGTGTGTGCGTTCAAAATAAAATTGGCGCCCAATTGCTACCTGCAATTAGTGTGGGTGTGAGTGAAACAAGAATCAAATCAAGGTCCCTTTGGCATATTGAATAGCAGTGGGTCTCGCTTGAGTTGGGAAACTGCTGCACATTAATTCTGCTTCGCCAGTGGAAAGTGGATGCCTAACTGTTAGAATCACGTGTGTCTGCTGGTTAAATACCAAACCAAACTGCGCGGGAATGATACACATGATAGATAAATGATTACCGGGTGTTTCAAGAATGCAAACACGCCAGACAGTAGTAAATGTGTAGGTGTGAAACACAAAATGTAATATGCGTGAATGCGTATGTGGCTGTGAACATACAGATGTGTATGTGATGTGTACACAGTAAAGAATAAGTTCTATGTAAATTCTAGCAGATACTCCTGATGAGTTGTGAGTAGGATTGGAAGAGAATATCGCACACGGCCGGAAGCTACGACCGGCTGCTCAAATGTCTAAAACGCATCACTCCGGAAAAGAAAGCGAGGCCATCAATTTCCGGTGACTCAGCATTTCCAGGGACCAAAACGCTGAAAAATAACAACAAAGCGAAGTATAAACACACACAAGCGCTCGCACACAAAAACAATGCTCTGAAACTAATCTATATACACATGGGGTGCAACCAAAACCCATGTGTACATTCGAAAGTGGAGAGAGAAATTTTTACTAACCAAACAAGATATTACTAGCTCGGCAATGTTGCAGACCATAGCCGACAGAAACATGGCCGATGTTTTCAACCAGTAGAGGGACCTGGGGTCGAGCGACGACCCCCCCGCCTACCACCTGAGCACTTGTGTTTGTGTGGTCATTTGGCAAAGATCAAAGGGTAGTATTTGTTCCTTTGTGATATCTACTAGCTCTTTGGTTGTGGCAACTGTTTTCCACCCGAGTTTATAGCTTGGGCTGCGTAAAAGTAGCGTCTTTCGGGATTCGAAATACCGGAAGCAGTTGTCAGTTTGGTTCCGCAGCCTCTTAGGAGGCAATGGCCTCTAATGGGCCAGATGAGATCATTCCTCCCACCACGGCCTCGGTGGGGGGAAAGGAGGGTGATTGGCAGTTACCGCCACGGGAATCACCCTCAGTTCCAGCAGATTTACCAGCACCAGGACCCGGACCAGTACCGGCACCGGCAGCAGCAGCACCTGGATCCCCCAAACCTTCTACCTCTGGGTGGAAAGGAGGAGAAGGAAAAGTGATAAGAAAGGGGGAAGAATATTATCAAGGCCTGCAAAAGAAGTATGCTGAATACATTTCGGGAACAGAGCTGTTGTCGGTGCCGGAGGACTTGGCAGCCATTGAGCCAAGGATAATTTCCCTGCTGACTAAGGACCTCAAAACCCAAAAATTGGTGGGGATCAGCAGGGAAGGCATCGAGGAGGCCTTAAAGGCTCTGAAGATCAAGGCCAAGGCCATCGCCAGAAGGAGCCATGCGATGTGGGACGTTCTGCTTGGTACGTCCCAGGAAGCCAAGCAGCTGGCCGGAACGACGCTGGAAACAAAGTCGCTCCTGCTTCAAACCGAATACATGGGAACCCGTAAATCCAAGATAACCCTTCACGGCGTTCCCATGGACATAGCAACGGACCACATCGGCGCCTTTTTCTCAAATTATGGCAAGGTCGCAGAGGTCTCCCCGGTGCTAACAAAATCCGGCATCATGACCGGAGACATGACCCTACAGGTGACAGTGACCAGAAAGGAGTTCGCTGACATTCCTAACATCCTCACCTGTAGGGGCCGCTCCATATTTGTCATCGTGGAGGGCAGGAAGCCGTTCTGTTGGGTCTGCGGGGCGAAGGATCACGTCGCTAAGGCGTGTGCATCAAAGAATCCAGTCCCAAAGACCCAGCCAACCAAACAAAAGGATAAACCTGCAGCGTCAACAGAGAAACAACCAATGGCAGTTCCAGCGGCAGAAGGATCCAACAAGGAGGGCGATTGGCAGACGGTGGGTAGGAAAAAGGCGAAAGCACCTACACCGGCGGAGAAATCGCTTTCACCGTCTAAGGCGCCTTCACCCCGCAAGTCACCTGTAAGGGCAGAGGCGCCGTCAACACCAAATTCGCAGCCCTCAGCGAAGAAGACTACCAAGGAGGGGAAGGCAAAAAAGCCTCTCCGGGATGAGGAAGAGATGGAGTCGCAGAGATCTTCGTCTCTAAAACGCGCACGGGAAGAAGAGGAGGAACTACATGAAAGCATCAAAAGTCGACGTAGGAGCCGAAGCAGAGAAAGGAGAACTCCTGTGGCTAAATGCTCATCGTTGCCGGTATCTCCGGTAAGACTTTCCTACGCCGAAAAGGCAAGGAGCCTTCCCTCTTCCCCGCGGAAAGCCTCCCAGTCCCCAACCTTTAAATTGTCCCCTCTGAAACATGTTTCTTTAACCCCCACTCCCACCCCCTCTCCTATGCCCACTCCCACTCGGGCAAAAAAGAAAAAAACCCTGCCCCAGGGGGAAGCGCTCATGAAGGTGAGCGAGGACATTGCCTCTGAGTGGTCCTCTCAGAGGCGGAAATTGCTAAAGCCTTTGCTGAGGCTAACTACAGTAGACGATCTTTCTACGGAAAATCCGAGGAACTTTCCCCAGGCCCCAGGTGTCATCACCCTGGTACGAATCACCGGTGGCAACCTGAGGGTCTGGGACCACATTGTCGAAGCTAAGAAACACTTCTCGAACATTACTATGGTTAAGGAAAATACTCCTGACCTCAAAAAAATGAGTAAAAACTGTGCTGGGAGGTTCCCTGTTTTGCTCCACCCCTGTCTGTATAGGGTGGTAAAACTAACCTACCCCACGGACGTCGGCGGGATTGTCACTGACGGACGGATTACGTCCGATGTAGGAACTGGTTCCCTGGGACAATCCGTCGGGGTCCTGTCTGCTAAAGATTTCCGTCCGGTATGCGATTAGAGAGCCGTTGTTGCCTGTTTTTCTTTTTTCGTTTCAGGTTTAAAAGATGTCTATTAAGATAGCCAGTTTAAATGCGAGGGGCCTGAGGGATCGGGGTAAGGCGGCTCGCCTGCTTCGTGACCTCTTGTCCTTCGGCGTGGATGTGGCCGCGATCCAAGAGACTCACTTTGTTTGCGAAGTCGACTCGTGTGTGCTGGCTAACGACTTTGTCGTCTATTCAGCATATGGGAGCCGGCATGCCAGAGGTGTTTCTTTGCTGGTCAAGCGTACCCTGGACGCGAGGATTGACCTTGTCCATGTCGGTGCCGAGGGCCGGCTGATCGTGGCCGATATTGCAGTGAAAAGCAAGTCGTTCCGGCTGATTGCGGTTTATGCGCCCAATGATCAAGGTGAGCGAGTCTCTTTCTTTCGGCTGTTGGAGCCCTTCATGGTGGATTCAACACGGCTAATCTTAGTTGGGGACTGGAATGCCATCCTAACCCCCAAATGGGATAGAGGAAGGGGCGCTAGCGGGAGGAGTGGTGATCGCAGCCTGGTTGATCTGATCGGCGAATTTGGTCTCGTCGATAGATACCGGGTCGATCATCCGGATGGGAGCATGTGGACGTGGGCGCTTAATTGGCCTTCTACCCGGGTATCCGCGTACCTGGATAGGATGTTAGTGAGAGTGGCCGACATAGACTTCTTAGAATGTCCAACGTTCCACTGGTTAGGCTACACGGACCACAAACTCGTTTGTGCCCGTGTGGTGTTAGACTTTAGGCCTAGGTTGGCTGGTTATTGGAAGTTCAACCAGTCCTTACTGGACAGGCGGGACTTTCGTGACCAGCTGACTAGAGTAGTTCAGCGGGCGTTAATTGGGCGAGTCATTGGGAGTAAGTGGTGGGTTAGTCTTAAGGATAGCATTAGGTCTTTCGCCACCCAATACAGCCAACGGCTCAACCTAGATAAGGCTGCGAAGGCAAAGACACTTAGATCTAATTTCTCCCGGGCGGAGGCTGGTGGGGATCCCCTAGAAATAGCCGTAGCCAGGGAGGCCCTGGAGCGTTCGATTAGCGGGCGCTACATGGGCCAGGTAATTAGACATAAGTTAAGCAAGATGTCTTCCGAAGCTGTGAACATGGGCGCAGAACTGCGCAAGGAAGAAATTCGTCGGGCCGATTCGAGAGGTGCGCGACCCGGAGGGACATCTCCTTAGGTCCACTGACGACATGTGCGAGGCGTTCCGGCAGCATTTCGAACACCGTTTTACCAAGGAGCCTGGTCTCCGCGACGAGGAGTTTCGCAGCTATTTGGCTGACTTTCCCCGGCTCTTGCCGGCTGAAGCGGCTAGCTGCGAAGGGGAGATTACGGAGGACGAAATCTACGCGGCTTTGAAGAAGGTCGGCAGTGGCAAGTCGCCAGGTTTGGATGGTTTGCCCTATGAATTGTACTTGAGGATGTCGCACCTTTTTGTCCCGATCTTGACTGTCGTGTTCAACCACTGGTTTCGGCAGGGGTCCATCCCCGGTCGGATTACCAGGGGCGTGATTACCAGGGGCGTGATCACGCTGTTGAGAAAAGGCAAGAAGGTTGGGAGGGAATTAGACGATTACAGGCCCATAACTCTGCTAAACACAGAGTTAAAGATTTTGGCCAAGATCCTGACGAATCGCTTGCAGCTAGTTGCCGAGTCTCTGTTGGAACCGGATCAGACTTGTTCTGTGAAGGGACGAACAATTCAGAGCAACCTGCACTTGATTCGCACGATCATAGAGGGTGTAGAAGACGACGATGAGGCCGCGCTGATCAATTTGGATCAGTCCAAGGCATTTGATAGGATTGACCATGGCTACCTGGCTGCTGTCCTGCAGGCCGCCGGATTCAAACCCGACTTCAGCCGCTGGATTAGCCTTCTGTATCGCTCCCCCAAGGCTGTGGTACAGGTGAACGGGAAGCTGTCGGGCGCTTTCGCGCTGTCTAGGTCGGTCCGACAGGGTTGTCCACTGTCGCCTCTCCTTTACGTCCTGGCGTTGGAGCCGCTACTTCGCCGGCTAAGGGACGAGGCGTGCAGTCCGGTCCTGCGTGGAATTGCTGTCCCTGGTCGAGCTCGAGCCAGGGTTTCCACGTACGCCGATGACGTAACGACCTTTGTGTCCTCCCGCAGGGACATAGAGGCGGTACAGCAGGTGCTTGAACGGTACGAGAAGGTGACAGGGGCCAGAATTAACTGCGACAAGTCATCCGGCTTGCGGTTAGGTGCCTGGAAGGGTGTTTCCCTCCCGGGGCCCTTCAGCTGGACGGACGGGCCGGTCAAAATCCTCGGAGTTTGGTTCGGTCCGGACTTACAGCTGGAGAAAAACTGGTCAGAAGTACTGGCAAAGGTCGGCGCGTCGGTCGAGACTTGGCGTCGACGGAGTCTCTCCGTGAAGGGCTTGGCGGAGGTGTGTAACACATACCTCTTTCCCAAGATCCTTTACCGGCTGTCAGTACTTCCCCTTTGTGACGATCATGAGAAGGCGCTCGAGCGTTTGCTATTCTCCTGTCTGTGGAGAGGACGCAAACACATGGTCGACAAAGGAGTCTGTTGCCTCCGTCCGTGTCATGGGGGTCTGGGGATGCCACACTTGAGGAGTCATGTGCTCGCTTCGAGGTTGGCATTTCTCAGGCGCGCGTTGGAGGAAGATCGGTTGCTTGCGGGGGTAGTGAGGGACATGTTCCCTTGCCTCACTATCACTCCCCCGATCCTGTGGCTTACCGTTAGGCCATGGGTTCGGCCGAAATTCCTGCTCGAATGTCTGGAGGCCCTGCGGGCCATTCCACGGTCCAGTGACCTTTCACAGCCTAGGAGAATCTTCTATCGGGGATTAGTGGAGGGTGCCGTGAAGGATAAACTGTGGAGTAAGCTTGGCATGACGAGAGAGGAGTATCGCTCTCATTGGTCTTGGGCGCCAGGTGTGGATTGGCTCAGCAACTCTGAGTTTTCTCTGACCTGGCGATTGGCTCGGAATGGTTTGTCTCTCAATGACAAGCGTTTCGCAATGGGCCTGGCGGATTTGCCAGATTGTGAGCGTTGCAACCTTGGAATTAAGGAGACGTCTGCGCACGCCTTCTTCCATTGTTTGCGCGTTCGCCCGTTGTGGGAGCGTGTCGGCGAGTTGACTGCTCGTATCGCGCCGCGGGAGCTTGTGCTCATTGATCGCGCATACGCTGTGGACAATGTGTTGCCCCCGTACTCTGGAGTGAAGCGGATGGTGTTTCTGTCGCTACTGGCCACGGCTAGAATGGTGATTTGGATGACGCGTCTGGAGGAAGTCTTGCGGGGCGGTCGTCTTTCGGATCAGGATCTAATCCGATATTTTGAGCACCAGCTCAAAATGAAGATTAGAACTGAACGGAAACGGCTGCACCCGACAGAGTTCAGCGAAAGGTGGATACATGCAGCGAGCCTGGTTCGTGTGACCAGGGCTAGCCTTGATTTTCTCTTTTAGATCTGCTAGTCGCATCGGGGTGGATTCCTTTGGAACCCCTCCCGCGGTTAAGGTAAGAATTCTTTTTGTGTATCTAGTTAATGTGAGTGAATGTGTTTGTCCCGGCCTGTTCCCGGCTCCACTGCTTTTGTTATGATCCAGTTCGAGATCCCCATTGTCCATTGTTATTTTATCCTGTTTTCATTCTCGGCTGGGTCAGCCTTATATATTCTCCAGTCCCATTTATTTTGTACCCGGCTTCTCCATTCCCCTTAGAAAGAGAGCTTCTTGATTCTGTCCGTTTTAAGGCAGAATACAGCGGCCTCTTTATTTATGTGGGTGTGTTTGGGTCTTACTAACACTATGTATATGTATTCATTTAGAATTGTTTTTGTTTTGGGGATTTTTGTTTCTTCATACCCCCTTCCCATCATATCATTTCATGTATAAAGTTTTAAATTTATTTTTGTAAAATATTGTAAATACTGTAAAAATCACAAATTTTTATGTACATTTGGGGCGGTATGTTTTTGTGGTATTTTGGTGCTTGATAAGTATGAGTGTTGATGGACAAATTCTTATGGTGAATGAGAATTATTGTAACGTATGTATGGGTCGCGAATCGGATTAGCTAGATATAGGATAGAGTAACTGAAGACCATCCCAAGTTTTTGTTCCCCCTCCCCTTTTTCGGCCTTGTGCCATAATTTGTATTTTCGCAAATAAATATAGGGACCTAGGGTCGAAACGTTGCAACCTTGGAATCAAGGAGACGTCTGCGCACGCCTTCTTCCATTGTTCGTGCGTTCGCCCGTTGTGGGAGCGTGTCGGCGAGTTGACTGCTCGTATCGCGCCGCGTGAGCTCGTGCCCATTGATCGTGCATACGCCTGTGACAATGTGTCACCCCCGTACTCTGGAGTGAAGCGGATGGTGTTTCTGTCGCTACTGGCCACGGCTAGAATGGTGATTTGGACGATGCGTCTGGAGGAAGTCTTGCGGGGCGGCCGTCTTTCGGATCAGGATCTAATCCGCTATTTTGAGCATCAGCTCAAAATGAAGATTAGAACTGAACGGAAACGGTTGACTCCGACAGACTTTGGCGAAAGGTGGATATATGCAGCGAGCCTGGTTCGCGTGACCGGGGCTAGCCTTGATTTTCTCTTTTAGATCTGCTAGTCACATCGGGACGAATTCCTTTGGAACCCCTCCCGTGGTTAAGGTAAGAATTCTTTTGTGTACCTAGTTAATGTGAATGAATGTGTTTGTCCCGGCCTGTTCCCGGCTCCATTGCTTTTGTTATGATCCAGTTCGAGATTCCCGTTGTCCATTGTTATTTTGTCCCGTTTTTCATTCTCGTCTGGGTCAGTATTATACATTCTCCAGTCCCCCATTATTTTTTGTACCTTGCTTCTCCATTCCCCTTAGAAAGAGAGCTTCTTGATTTTGTCCTTTAAGGCAGAATACAGCGGCCTCTTTATTTATGAGGGTTTGTTTGGGTCCAACTAACACTATGTATATGTTATTCATTTGAAATTGTTTTTTTTGTTTTGGGGATTTTTTGTTTCTTCATACCCCTTCCCGTCATGTCATTTCATGTAAAATTTTTAAAGTTATTTTTGTAAAAATATTAATTCACAAATTTTATGTACATTTTGGGGCGTTTTGTAGGTCCCCGGTATGTTTTGCTGTATTTTGGTGCTTGATAAGTATGAGTGTTGATGCATAAATTCTTATGGTGAATGGGACTCATTGTAACGCATGTAAGGGTCGTGATTCTGGTTAACTAGGTATAGGATAGAGTACGTGAAGACCAACCCAAGTTTTGTCCCCCCCCTTTTCGGCCTTGTGCCATAATTTTGTAATTTTACGAAATAAATATAGAGGGACCTGGGGTCGAGCGACGCGCTCCCCCTACCACCAGCGCCTGGCCGACCTTTGCCACTCGCCATAGCAGCAGCCGCAACCAACTTCCAGCAGCCCAGCAGCAGCCGCCAGAAGCCAGCAGGAGCAGTCACGCAGTAGCAGCAGCCGTCCCTAGCCCAACCTGCCAACTCCAGCAGCAGCAGCAGCCACATTCTACAACAGTCCTTTTTAGGACTCTCTGTTTACATTGATATAGTCCTTTTAAGGGCTTCCCGTTTCTGATATGCACAAGTCCTTTTAAGAGCTTCCCGTTTCTGATATGCACAAGTCCTTTTAAGGGCTCTTCAACTACATATGCGATAGCCCTTTTCAGGGCTAACCTGCCCCCAAGCAGCAGACGCACCAAGCAGGCAGAAGCAGCTGACGTACCAGGCAGAAGCAGCAGACGCACCAAGCAGGCAGAAGCAGCTGACGTACCAGGCAAGAAGCAGCAGACGCACCAGGCAGAAGCAGCCGCCAGCAAGTGCAGCCACATTCTACAACAGTCCTTTTTAGGACTCCCTGTTTACACTGATATAGCCCTTTTAAGGGCTTTCCGTACTGATATGCACAAGTCCTTTTAAGGGTTCTTCACCTACGTATGCAATAGCCCTTTTCAGGGCTAACCTACCTGAGCAGCAGAAGCAGTAGACACAGCGGGCGCATCAGGCAGATCCCGGCTACACTCACGACCGTACGTCTAAAGACAGCCGGAGCGGAATTTGCAACGACCAACTTCGCACCAGTACTACCCAGCCAGCTACCGGCTTACCGTCTTGGAACCTAGCGATCCCCTCACTCAGCACCGCGACCCAACGAAGTTTCTGTAAAACATTATTTTGCCGGTTTAGGCAAATAAAAACTTGGTTGAAACGTAAACCTTCGATTTCGTTGTCCTTGATTCGATCGTATTACTTTAACTCACAGCGGGGTTAACGGCACCTTTTCTGTCGATAGCCCCGCTACAAGAATTTATGAGCAAAGCATCTTGCTTTACCAGCAGAAACGGATACAATTTCAAGTTGATTGAAGAGAAAAGCGATTGATAACTTAAACTTACCATTATTTATTTAACATATTTTAACAGAGCCATTAGTAGTCGTGTGAAACAAACTTCTTAATCTTGTGAGAAGCTGTCATTGTCCACTGATAGAAAGGTACCATCCTTTCTGTCAGTGGACAATGACAGCCTCATTGAGGATACATCTGTAATTATTATGAGCAGACAAAGAATTGCCTGTATTATGTAAGGATATGCATAATAATTTCATAAAATTAATTTGTCATTATTTTTGTTTACTGGTTCTAGTTTTTACAAAGGGGAATGAGTAAATTACTTACAAAAATTTTCTTGAATACGGATAGTGCATTTGATGAAGGCCAAAAATTGATTGAGGAAATGTGTTCTGGTAACTGAACAAAAAAAATTCATTCTCAAAACAATTTTTGTAAAGGTAGAGCATTTGTGATTGATTTCAATAACATTAACAACGTTAATCAAGGGCAGGTAACTCTATTGTGAGAAGGAAAGGAAAGAAAAGAAAAGGAAAAAAAAAAAAAAAAGCTTTGGCTTACTCCAGCATGGAAAATTTTAGTCGTTCAATTAAAAGGTAATGAAATTCATCATTACCCTGTTTAGTTCATTTGTCACAAATCTTGTAAAATAAGACTTTTGTATTTTCTAAAGATGTCTACTTAAAGAAAGTGTATGTGATTACAATGTTTTAGAAATCGTATTCTAGCAGCATAAAAACAAGCACTTTAAAAACGTGAGTATTATTTTACCCGGTGTTATTTCTTTAAAAAAAAGAAGTGTAAAACATTTTGGACCAAAACTGAGATTTAAACCAAATTTTTTAGTTTAAATCTCAGTTTCTTATAATTATAACACGTGCTTCGTAACGAATATTTGATTTGTCTAAGAATTGCTTTTAAGTTGATAATTTTTCTTTTAAACATAAAAATGTCACATTTATTTAAAAGAGAAAACTTTTTTCCATTGTATTAATTTTTTATTGTGTAAAAAAAAAAAAGCACCAACGAAAAGTTAAAGTAGTTTTTATTTTTATTTTACATTTGAAATTCACTTTTTGCATAAACTTAAATTAGAAATAATCTTTTTTTCAGCAGAGTATTTAAATTTTAAAAAGAGACATCTTTTTTAAAAATTAACACTTCTTACAACTGTTTGGTACTACTTAAATTAATAAAAAAAAATAGGAAAAACCTTTCAGCAGAGTAATACAGTTTGTAGAGTTCTTTAGATCACAGCACTTGTTAGCATCAAAAATATTTTAGATGAGTGTGTTCTGTTAGCGAGACAATGTGTAAAATCTTCCCGACTTAAACCGTTAAGTACCGATAAAGTTTGAAACTTCATTTATATTTTGCCGCTTGCTTGCGTATCTGCGTACGAAAAGATATAGTTAATAAAACAAATACATGATGTGTTGTGTATTTTTAATTTTAAGAAAATACTTTAAACATGCAATAGAAATAACAAATGCTTAAAAAGAAAAAGATTTGTTTTTTTAATTAAAGAACAAAAATGAACAATAAGAAGAAACAACAATCAATTCAAGTGTTTACAAAAAAAAATTAAATTCTGAAAATGATCATGTGCAGAGCAATTTTTTAATTTTTTATTCATGTAAATAAAATTGGTTAGATCAATGATCAATTCTTTTATACACATGCAAAAATGCATGAAATTTACCTGGTGATTATATTTTGTTACAACTTTATTCTTCTTCTTTGACTTTGATTTCTAGCATTGTCAATAAAGAAAAAAAGAGTAGTACTGACACTGAATAGTAAAAAAAAAAAGTGATGATTTGCAAGTGTGCACACATACACAACACAGAATTTAGCAAAAGCTGTTTTTATTTTATTTTTTTCTATCTTCTTTTAAATGACGACCACTTAACCAAATTTTTATGCTTTGATGATTGTGTCACCTGCATGATAAAAAAAAACAAAAAAACTGCATATTTTGTTGTTGATGGGTAAAATTTCCAGGATTACTGTGATAAAAGTTTTATAACTTTCTAAGAGTTTTCCATATAAACAGTCTTACAATTACGACTGAGTCTGAGTAGTGAGTTCAAATCTTCATTGGATGCTCCATACGTTCAGCCTTGTGTCACGTTTAGAAAATCACCTGTAGGGAAGTTCACAATCGACAAGTTTAAACTTATTTATAAATGGAACTTTGTCTGTGTGTGTGTGTGTGTCCGTTACCTAGACTCCGAAACGGCTGAACCGATTTTATTGAAAATTGACACAGTTGTACTATAAGTGTCTGCGAGTGTTCTTAGCTAGGTTTTGTGTCGAGGTACCCCCGATAAATATCGACAATCGAAAAAATTGGGTTATAGAAGGAAATTTGATACACGCATAGACAAAGACATAAGAAACGATATTCAGAAGTTTCAAAGTTGCAATTCTTACAATAGTGCAGAAAATCGATAAAAGGCAAGACGTTTGTGTGTGTTTATCTGCCTGTATGTCTATTTTTTTCAGCCCTTTTATTTTAGTTTTTGCTTCCAGTTTGGCTCTAAGTAGGTATAATTGTAGTTACTAATGTAGTTCTTAGTCTCAGCCATGATACCATTTACTCAGAGGACTTATTTAGCCTTCAAAATTCAGTTTACAACGAAAAAAACTTATTTGATATCGATACCAGGAAATCAAAATTTGACTTAATCCATTCATTTTTCTTTCAGTCTACGGTTTT
This sequence comes from Ascarosepion bandense, assembly GCA_037127315.1. Taxonomy (NCBI): domain Eukaryota; kingdom Metazoa; phylum Mollusca; class Cephalopoda; order Sepiida; family Sepiidae; genus Ascarosepion; species Ascarosepion bandense. The sequence continues at coordinate 2,082,949 of JBBBDQ010001382.1, read as the reverse complement.
GCTTTAAACAACTATTGCTTTTTAGTCTTTCATGCCAATGTCCAAAGAGTCTGAGCTCCAGGACCATGGATTAGTTTTACCTGATCAATGCCGGGCTATCCTGCTAGTACACATAAAAACAACTATAGACGAGAAAAGAAAAATGTACATATTTTTTTAGAACAAAAAATTGCCGCATTTTTAAATGAAATTCAAAGACTTATTATATTCAACCACATATGTGCTGTTTTGTTTCACTACTTTTCACCATGTTTGAGGCAACTTCATAATTATACACTCTCAGAAATGAACTTTGTAGGTGATAAACTAGTCTAAAAATGCTTCCAGGCTTCTAGAGAATTTAAGTTCTTACCTAAGGTGATTAATTTAGCAAGAGTTACATGTATTACTCATGAGGTAGTTGAGTGCTTACCACTTCTTGTGAGTTTGTAACTTTACACAGCATTATCATTAAGAAAATTTTTTGTAACAATCAAAATGTGGTAATCCAAAGGTGCAAGGTCAGGTGAGTACATCACCCTACTGAAGTTGTACCAACCTCTGCTGGATTTGCAGGGGTCTTAGCACAAATGTTGACCTGATGGAAGATGATGCCCTTCTGAATGGCCAGTTCTAGATGTGTTTCATTGATTCTTGCTTTTAATGAGTCCAACTGGGAACAGTACTTGTTTGAATTTACCTGATTTTGTAGAAGTTCATAATTCATGATGCTTTTCCAAACACATCAGATACACAGCGTAACCATTTTTGGATTCAGATTGTTTTTTGGAGTGGTTAATGGTGTTGTGTTTTTTTTGTTTTTTTTAGAACCTTTTTCACTCCACATTGTTTTAAACAATTTTCTATTAACTGGGATCATTCTTTTAAAAAATGTGTTATTATTGTTGCATTTTAGCATAAAATTCTTGATGGAAATGTTGTCTATTTAATTTGTTTTTAAATTTTCATCTCTGAACTTAGCCAATCACTTCTAAACAGTACTCACAGCTATAGCACAAACTTCATAAATGGCACATATCTTTTTTGCTGTTTGTACAGAATTAATTTCTTTCAAGAAACCAAAGCATCAAGTGGAAAAATAGATCTCATTTTTCTTCATTTTCACTATCTACGTATAAAATCATATAGAAAACTACATTGAATTGTCACTTTTCAAAATGTATATATGTCATAAACTTGAGTCACTTATGAAACAAAATCAAGTATGACCTATTGAAAAATCTGAATGAATCTTGGTTTGGATGTATGTCATCAACTTCTAATTTTGAAAAGAAAGAATTATGTATGTGTGTATCCAGTCTGATGAGTTTTGCATTTATTTTGTTTCAATAACTCTTTGTTTGAATCTTATCCTTATAAAGTATTGTATTTTAGAAGTATGTGAAAGTATATGAGCAAATAATAAAGATTTCATCAGCAATAGACACAGAAAGAAAGAAAAATGAATGAAAAATAGGATTAATATTAGGCAAAGATATAAAGAAATGTCTTCTTGGAATCTGTCAATTGTCTTCCTGTTAAACTGCAAGGGAACCTGTTTAATATATCCATTATAGTTGTTTATGCACTGACAACTCAAAGCACAAAAGATGAAACTGACAAATTTTATGGCACACTTGATAATGTCAAGTTTTAATGTAAAGTGCAAGACATTACTATCATCAGGAGAAACCTGAATACTGAAGTAGAAAAGAAACAAAACAGTAAAATAGGTAGGCAAGTTTTAATTAGGAATCAGTAATTAGTGTGGAGAAAAATGGGTCTAATGGTTCACAGCAAATAAACAACAATAACAGGATGACTGTTTGGAGATTTTGTGGCACATTGCACAGCATTTCTCTGTTATCAGTTCTTCCAAAAAGTGTACATGTTTTTACATGAGTCTTTACCACTATAATCAAATTGTCAGTGTGGTAATCCCTAACCAAGGAAAATCGTTTGCCTGTCCTCCTGTGAAAATGGTGTGAACTAATTTTAGTGCGTAAATTCTGACTCCTTCCATGCCCCCAAACCTGACTTATGCACTGATCCCCACTGAAATCCCTCAAGTGATAGGCATGTGTGTGACTAATCTAGCAGTTCAGTTCTTAACTGAATTGTTGGCCTCTTGTATACCAAAATCAACTGCTGTGTGTGAGTGTGTGTAACAATCCTCTACCAGAAGAAAAAAAATTGTTTAAAATTTTACTTAAATATTTTTTTTTTTGTTGCTTGTATACCTGTTTGTAAATGTATGTACATAATCTTTATAGATAATCTACACTTTATTGCATATTGATCTTATATGATTTATTTTTCTATATATAAATTATGGATTGGAGATATTGTTTTTTTTATTTTGGAAAAATAAGCTTTATTAATATAGTTTTATTTTTTTTACATTAATGAATTTTTTATTATCTTGATATTTGATGAGTGTTTTTTTTTTGTTTTTTTTTTCATCTTTTCTCTTCTTATTTTTTTATTTAAGTTCTTTAAAAAATAGAACTAAAAAGATTTAACAAGCTTCTTGAAATTTGGCTAGTGCTTCTCACAGGATTTGTAAAACAGATATTTTAAATTTACAGTCAATGAATTTATAAGTATTTTCTAATGAGAAAAGAAAGTAAGTCTTAAAAAAGAACTTGTAAGATTGTATTGTTTGTAGCTACCAAAGAAAGTATTTGTCTATATTTCTGAGATGAGTTATTGTAATTGTTTTACACTATTTACATTGGTCAGACTATTGTTCTCATCTTTGTTGCCATATTTGTGATGTTTCGACTCTTGTATGCTCCAGTTTTCTTCAGGTAATTGGAATTTCGAACTGAACCCTTTTTGTTCACAGGAGAGATTGTTTTAGTTCCACAAACCATGCCTCTTCTAGATATCTCTAGAAAAAACACATTGCTAGTTGAGTTAAAGGAAGATAACTAATACTAACACATCTAGAAAAAGCATGGCTTGTGGAACTAGAGTAATTTATCCTGGTGAACAAAATAAAGGGTTCAGTGTGAAATTCCAATTAGCTGAAGAAGGCCAGAGTGCACAACAGCTAAAACATCATGAATATGGTAACAAGAATAACAACAGTCTGATCAATGTAAATATTGTAAATAACAAAGAAAGTATATAATACTTAAATATATAAATCACTTTTTTTTTCTCACTTAGAAATTAAATTGCTTAAAAATATTTATTTTATAACTTTGTTCCAAATCATCACTGGACAAGACTTAACATGTCTTCCTCTACTAAAGTAGTTTTACTATTTACTTTAATAATTTTGGCTCATGGCCAAAATATATAGAGTTTTTTTTTTTAATCGTATCACCCCAAGCAATGCGGTAACGCCACTGATGTGCAGGGGGCTATGTAATAGTGAAAAGATTGGAAAAGAGAAAGCCAGAAACCACATCCTAAACAGAGAAGAAGGGATGAGCCTCTACACCTGTTCAATAGACATGGGTGGAGTGTGAACCGGGTGATAGATCTTCCACAGTCAGGATTAAATTAACTAGTCTGTGCCTGCTAACCATTACTCTATGACAATAGTTTCCTTTAAGACTTTTTTTTTGTTAATTATAAGTGTTGATTTTTTGTTTCACCATATCTAATATATAAAAACTAATTTTTCAATTTCAACTTTTAACAAAAGATTGCCTTTTTTGGGTGAGTGGAGGTAACTTTAATCAAAGGTCTTTTACTTAAATGCAAATATCATCTTCGGTTTAATTTTTCCCAAACATCTACAAGTTTTTAACGATAGTTGCGTATACTGAAAACCACCAGAAACCATGCCACCATCTTTTTGCAGAAGTCATAACAATTCACAGATAATAAATGAGAAAACTCTGGAGAGCCATGAATACTTACATCCTGAAGGAACATGGCATTAAAAACAAAAATATAACTTCGTGTGTTGTGGGTGAGTCGGGGGCACTAAATACCGGTAGAGAAAACCACAATTGGCAACAAAACTGAGTAAGGGTGATGGATATAAAAGATGAATCAAGAGGGAGGCAGTTTTTTTCCCCTTTTGGATGGTCATAAAATTTGCTATATTTTGATTGAGACCAAGTGTAAATAGTAATGTGGGTGAGATCAAATTTTAATTTTCTGTCCTTCAACTCCAATCTTGTGTATTAATATGGAAGAAAAAAATATCAATTAACAGCAATATGATCAAGCCATTTGCTTGTAAAGGCAACATGGTTGCATAGCTAAAAAAAGATAAGACTAGGTATGTTGTTGTTTAAACAATGAGTCTGTTGAGATTGTGGTGGGGGAAAAACCTAACTGATTGCTCTCTCAGCAGCTATGGGGATAATAGGGAGAGAGGTGAAAGAGATTAGAGGTATCAAAGAAATAACACTACCTCAGAAACCATAGAAAACTTGAGGTACAAAATTCCCACAGGACCAACTTTACAAGACACTATGTCTTCCAAGTTGTTGACTGCTATTTTCCTCTAGCATTTATTGGCATAAGGCATCATACAAAAATATGTATCTTGACCAGTTGCAGAGAAGCCTGTTTTTTTTTTTATAATCATATTGCCCCAAGCAGGGGTTTACATAGGAGGAAAATTATGAGGAAGAGTGACAGGTTATAGGGAGTGTCAAGAAGTGGGTAAGAGAAGGATGAGAATACTGATGAGAATGGAGTAGATGGAGAAAGTAGCATAAGAGAGAGGATGCAGGTTAGTGAAATAGATGACTATTGACTTTACATTTAAATTCTTGTTGAGGAAGCAAGTAAATGGACGGGAATTCGACAGGCAGGAAATGCGAGAAAAGATGCTGCTGGAGTAGAATTTGCATTTACATTTTATTGGTTTCACAGCAAAAAGACCTAGTTGCTAATCTTGTGGCTCAAGTAAATAAAAAAAAAAAAAGTACTCACGTCAGACTTACCATTATTAGCACACTACAATCCAAAAGCAGAATTTGTAGTGGTGTCAGATGCTAGTGATTATGGATAGAAGCATTATTTTTGCACAAATTTGATGATGGCAATATGACAGTTGTTGCACATGTATTGTGTTCTCTGCTACCAGCAGAAAAAAAATTACAGCCAGATAAAAAAAAAGACACTAGCAATTATATTTGCAGTGAAAAAATTTCACAAATTTATATGTTTAAGAAATCTTTGGCTGCAGACAAACATCTATTATCAAATTAGAATAAAAAAAAAAGTAATTCTTATGCATACAGCAAATAGATTACAATGCTAGGGTACCATCTTATTAAATTGCAATTTTACGATGAAATAACAACCATTCAAAAAATCAGGACATGCAGATGGGTTATCAAGATTGATAGTAAAAAAAATACTGAACTGTTTGAGGACACTATTATTGCAGCATTAAAATGTGAAATAGAAATAAAAAATATTTTATGCAATGTAGTATGCAAATTATCAGTTAGGAAGAAATAAAAGAAAATGCAATAAAAGACATGTTTATCATGGAAATAAAAAACAATTGAAAGAAAGAAAGAACGCAATCCAGACTCGAATGCTTACTTGCTATATGAGTTGTAATACCTAGCATATTACAAGAGCAAATATTAAACTAATTTCATATTAGACACCTGGGAATGTCAAGGATGAAATCTCTTATAGGAAGCTATGTATACTGGACCAAAATGGATCAAGACATTGAAAAAGTAGTAAAAGCCAACATTGGCCAAGGACAGACACTCTGTGGTCAAGACTGCACATAGATTTTGCAAGTCCAATAAATAGATCATATTATCTTGTGGTAGTGGATAGCTTTACTAAGTGGCCTGAATTTGTAAGTGCAAAAAACATTTTTAGTGACAGTGAATTTTTTACACAAACTTTGTAAGATACCATAATCTTGGGGAACACACACAATTCACCATTACATTTCTGTGAAATATTCTCCATTGAATGTATTACTACACCACCATATCACCCAGGGTCAAATGAACAAGCTGAACAGTTTGTGAGTACTTTCAAGAGAGCTTTGGAAAAAGTAAGTCATGAGAAAGTGAACAAAGAAGTACTACAAAAAATATTTAAGAGTTTACCAGATAACGCCAAATCCCAATACACTGTCGTGTATGTCACTGGCACCATTAATGCTTGCAATAAAATTAAATCAGTATTCAATAAGTTGTTACCAAGTCCAAAAAGAATAAGAACAGATAACAAAAAGGGCACTAGATTTTTCAAGATTGGTGAAAAAGTGTTTTTCAGAATGTATAAGGATGTAAAAGAAATGTGATAAGATGGCACAATAATGTCACAAATTGGAAAGATGAAAAAAAAAGGTGATGTTGTGGAGTAAATAATACACTTCTGGCAACAAAAAATGGAATTGTCTAAACACTTTGATATATCCCGTGAGGGGATAATCAGGAAAAGAATAGTGCAAGAATAATACTTAACACTGATGATATATTAATGGGGATTTATTATACCACAGTACAATAAACCAATAGACAATACAAGAACACCAACGAACAGTAATAAGTATAACAATCAAGTAGACAATGTCTCTGCCTAGGACATATGTGTTCGCCTTGTGAAGAATGCTTTCGTCTAGTGACGTATGCTCTCGTCTAGTGACAATGACTCTATAGTTTGCTCTAGTCACAGTCTTTTATAGACCGGACCATATCCATTCCGGGGTAGGACAGAATATTCCTCTACAACACCTTCCCCCGAGCTAAACCTTCATGGAATTTTGCTCAATACTTCTTCCTTTTGGGGTCAGGGCATAGGTGTTTAGTCTCTTTTCTTTTTCTCTTGCTCCTTCTCCTAGAGTCCTCGATTTCAAGAGAATCCTTAGTTACCTCCATCGGTATGTCCATGTTCGTGGGTGGCTTAATCTCAAATATATCGTAGAGAACCTCCATTGGTATCTCAAATTCCTTATTTACAGTTTCTACGAATCTGGGTCTTAGCTGGTTTAAGTGTCTCTTACAGACAAATTTCAGTCCTTTCACTAAATAGATCACCTTACCAAACCTCCGAGTTTTTATACCATCTTCCCACAAACACTTTCCTGCGCAATAATTTTTGAAGAAGACTTTTTCGCCTTCTTTGTAAAATTTTGTCTCCGAGTTTTGTTTTCTTGAGGTCTTATTCCTTTCCTTAGGTAATAGTCTATCGAAGATTAACCTAATCTTCCTCGCAAACATTACTTTCGCGGGGGATAGATTACCATTGATATTAAAACGTATCAACGAATCTCTCTGCCTGCCCATTTGACCTTGGATTATATGCAGGTGTCATAATATGTTCTATGGCTAATGCCTCACAATAATTCTTAAACTCAGATCCAGTGAACATCGTCCCGTTAACGTTTACAATTGTTTTTGGTACTTCCAGCCAGCTAAAAACTTCATTTAGAGTCTTAATCGTGTTTGCTGCTGTTGGTCGCTTGAATTTATATACCTCAGGCCATTTTGAAAAACTATCTACCATAATTAGATAGTGTTCACCTTTTATCGGTCCTGCGTAATCTACATGAATTCTTGACCACGGCACATCAGTTTTAGGCCACGGCTGTGTTCTTACGGGCGGTGATTTAGCTGCTAGCTGACAGCCTTTACACTGTTTCACTAATTCTTTGATATCTTTGTCCATTCCAGGCCAGTACACATAACTCCTCATTAAGGATTTCATTCGTGAAATGCCTGGATGACCTAGATGGAATTCTTTTGAATTTTTTTTTCTCAACACCCTTGGTATTACCACTCTATAAGCATACATCAGTGTTTTGTTGCAAATGGAAAATGGTGAAATTTTTCCTCCTTTATTAACTTTGACTTGTTTCATCATTTTAGAAATATATTCGTCAGTTTTCGCCATTCTTTCCATTTCTTCCGGTGTTACTGGTACCTCCTTCAGTTCCTTTTCTTCTTTTGGCACTGCTATTACCATTTCTTCTAGTAATTCAGGCTTTTTCGGAATCAGTCTTGATAGACAATTTGCATGTGCTATTTCTTTCGATGGTATAAACTTCGGATCGAAATGCACCAACGCCAAATCTGACTGCAAGCACTTTTTTATTTTTTCAAAAGCTTCATCGCATTCTTTCGTCCAACACTACTTTTTATTCTTTTCCAGCATTTTATTTAAGGGTGCTCTAAGGTCGTGCATGTTGGGAATGTAGAGGTTGTAGTAGTTTGTGAACCCTAGAAATGACTGAAGCTTAGATACATTATCTGGAATTGGTATATTCTTAATTGCTTCAGTTCTATTTGGATTTGGTTTTCTACTCTTGCGATCGATAATTTGTCCTAAATACTCGATCCTGTCCAAACAAAACTTGCATTTTTCAGGTCCTACTTTGAACCTGTAGTTCCTAAGTTGCTTAAACACTTTGTGAACGTGCAGTTTATGCTCTTCTATGTTTTCGTTTTTGATTAAGATGTCATCAAGGTACGCCATTGCATAGTCCAGATCCAATAACATAGTGTCCATTATTTGCTGGAATGCACTAGGTGCAATTTTTAAACCAAACGGTAGACATTTCAGTCTGTATAATCCTTTGTGTGTATTTAATGTCAAATACTTTGAACATTCTTCCATTACTTTTACTTGTAAATATTCTTCTGAAAGATCTATCTGAGAGAAAATCTTTCCTCCATTTAATTTTAAAAAAATCTCCTCTGGTAGGGGATATTTATGATCTTTCAAGCATTCATTTACTCCAGTTGAAAAGTCAGTGCACACCCTGATCTTGTTATTTTTCTTCTATACATAGACTGTAGGCGATGCTCAATCTGAATAATCCACTTTTTCAATAATTCCATTATTCTCTAATCTTTTCAATTCTTTGTCTATGGCCTCCAATGATGCGAATGGAACTTTCCTTTTTGGCTTGAATACTGGTTTAATATTTTCCTTCATTTCAAATTTTACTTCTGTTTGAGTACAGCAACCCAGTTCAAATTTTACTTCTGTTTGAGTACAGCAACCCAGTTCCTCCAAAAATACATCCGTGAATTCATTTTTTAATTCTTTTACAAATTTTTCAGTCTGCTTAGACTTTCTTTCATTTGACGCCTTAATCTTTGTGCAGAACATATTCATGGGTTTTTCCCACAAATTAAATATCACGATTAAATCTATACCGAATAGATTTGTATTCCTACCTGACATTACATAGATCTTTTCCGTCAAATGTTACTTTAGCCACAAATTCTCCTTTGAATTTTAATTTATTTCCTGAAATACCTCTTGCAATCTTTTTAGTTTTCTTTAACTCTGGTTGATCAGTTTTTTCCCAGGTATACTCATCTCTTGCAGAGATACACTCCTGATCAAAAATTTAAGACCACTTAAAAATCTTTAAAAAGAAATTTTTTTTTACAGATAGATTTTAAACTCCTCCCACTTAAGGTTACCAATACTACAATCTAAAAGGTTATGGAAACAAAAAGCTACATTCCAAACATTTTATTTAGAAATTTACATCTTTATAAAATGAGGCGATTTATACATTATCAAAATTATAAGACCAGAGACAAAAATTCTACGAAATTGTACAAAAAGTGTATGAAAATATTCAACAACCAAATTTAATAATGAAGTCTGCCTCCACTGCTTTTGATGACTTCAAAAATTTTGTCGGGCATGCTAGAAATAAGCGTTTCCATTAAGGTGCGGGGGATGTTGCTCCAGCTTCTGAAGATGGCTTCACAAAGTTCATTTTTTGTTGAATATTGTTTGCCATTTCGATAAACATCTCTTGTCATCCATCCCCAAACATTTTCAATTGGGTTCAAGTCCGGTGAGCATGCAGGATGTCCCAAGAGATGAACCCCATTTTCTTGTAGAAAGGTCAAGGTCCGTCTTGCAGCATGGATTGCAGCATTATTCTGTTGGAATAACCATCCATCCCCACAGAAACGATGGCCCTCTGTCATCAAAGATGCTTTTTGTAGCATGTTAACACAACCAGCCGCTCTCTGACGACCCTGCATCACTTGGAGCTCCATCGTCCCTCTGTAAGAAAAGGCACCCCATACTATTAGGGACCCTCCACCACTATGACGTGCGGAGAAAATTTCAGGAGGCATGTTTTTGTTATACCAATATCGTTGGACCATCGAGATTGAATTTTTTCTCATCAGAAAACAGGACTTTCTTCCACTTCTCAACGTCCCATGTTTGGTATTCATGACCAAACTTTAAGCGGTCCAACTTGTGGAAGCAGCCGAGGAATTTGTTTACGCTTTTTATTTACCATGCCTTTTTGTCTTAAGTGTCGTCTGATGGTTACAGGACTGCAATCAGCATCTGTGACTGCCTTAATTTGACTAGAAGAAAGTCCCTTGTCTTTCATAACAACCCGTCTTATTCTCCTACTCAATGCAGGAGAAATTTTTTGGGGCCTACCAGAGGATTTTGCTTTTCCATAATTCTCACTGTTCTTTAGAAAGTTACAAATCACAGTTTTATTGCGATTTACCTTAGCTGCGATCGCCCACTGTGACAAATCTTGCTTAAGGAATTCGAGAACGCTCAACTTTGGTAAGTTTGCTTGCTTTAGGCATGGTAACACCTTTACGCAGTGATTGCTAATCTCTAACTGAACTAACAACATTGGAATTGCCATAGATCTAACAATTTATACCCCTGGTCTTATAATTTTGATAATGTGTAAATCACCTCATTTTATAAAGATGTAAATTTCTAAATAAAATGTTTGGAATGTAGCTTTTTGTTTCCATAACCTTTTAGATTGTAGTATTGGTAACCTTAAGTGGGAGGAGTTTAAAATCTATCTGTAAAAAAAAATTTCTTTTTAAAGATTTTTAAGTGGTCTTAAATTTTTGATCGGGAGTGTATCACTTCCGGTATTCAATAAACAATTTACAATTCTTCTATTTATTTTTATGTCCACGTATTTTCTAGTACTGCAATTGTTTGTGACTTTCTTCATTACTAAAATATTTATCTTTTTGGACTTTCGGTCCCTTTTTTTCCTACACATCACTACTTTTGTGTCCTTTCTTCAAACATTTGAAACATATTTTGTCTCTAAAGTAACATTTCCTTGTGACATGATTATTTTTGCCACATGCTTCGCAGTACTGTTTTCCCTTTTGGTAGGCCTGTTGTTTCACTTTATGAATTCGAGTAACGCTTTTTTCTTTGATGCAAACATTATCTTTCTTAATGTTTTACAATTTCTGGCATTCTTCTGTCACTTTCTGTAGCATTATTTCTGCATCTTGATCCAACGTTGTAAGAATTTTCGAACGTATGTCTTTGTCTTTTGGTGCTGTTAATCCTTGTACGAAGATTAAACATTTGAACATGTCCTCTTTGATGTCTTTGATTTTAAATCATTCGCATTGTGAATTAACCTTTCTGGTGTACATAACAAAATCTTCATGTTCTTTTACAATATTTAAACACTTATATCATGTGTAGAACAAACTTTCCCTTTCTCCAAACATTTTCGTCAAAATCTCTACCATTTTGTCGAATGATATGTCCTCCGTTTTTTTTGGTAAAATAAAATTTGTATATTTCATATTTTCCTGCGTTCCTATCTTTTGTAATAGGAGCATTATTTTTTCATCATCTGACCATGCCTTGCACTGTCTTGAAAAAATAGTTTCGTATCTTTTATAATACCAATGAAAAGTAATACCTTCCTCAGGATTATATACAAATTCTGTGACTGAGTTTGCAATACCTTCTGCAGAGAAGACTTTAGAACCTTCTTCCGGTTTGCCCTGCTTTATTACCAATTTTTTCAAAACCTCTTGTTGCAGTATCATTTGTGTTTGAAGATCCTTTTGAATTTTTTGTTGGCTTTCCTGTTGTTTTAATATTTGCTGTTGAAGCTTCAATTGTACTTCTTGTTGGCTTTTGAGTTGTTGCATTAACAGTTGGACCACTCCTCCCAGCGTCTTTGTTAATTTGGCTAATTGTTCCATTTTTTTTTTATACATATAGCTGACGACTAAGTTGTATTCACCGGTAAGATTTTTTTATGAGGGGGTAAAAAAAAACTACCTCTCACCTTCACTTATTTTTCTTTTTGCATTAACCTTCCAAATCTTGTTCACCAAACTGATCTTTGGCAAGCTTCACATAAATGCCGAATCTTGTTTCCAATCTGGTCTTTTAGTGAGTCCCACGTAATTGCAAAATCTTCGTTGTCAATCTGTTATATTGGCGGATCCCACGTAAGTGCAAAATCTTTTTTGATTTATTGGCGTATTCCACATAAGTGCGAATTCTTCATCACCATTCTGATATATCCTGTGAGGGGATAATCAGGAAAAGAATAGTGCAAGAATAATACTTAACACTGAAGATATATTAATGGGGATTTATTATACTACAGTACAATAAACCAATAGACAATACAAGAACACCAATGAACAGTAATAGGTATAACAATCAAGTAGACAATGTCTCTGCCTAGGACATATGTGTCCGGCTTGTGAAGAATGCTTTCGTCTAGTGATGTATGTTTTCGTCTAGTGACGATGGCTCTATAGTTCGCTCTAGTCACAGTCTTTTATAGACCGGACCATATCCATTCCGGGGTAGGATATTCCTCTACAACACACTTAAAGAAAAAACTTCAGTGAATCTGAAAAAACTGTTGGAGTCAGTCTTCATGATGAGTGCCTAAGCAAGACTTTATATTATAACCACTACAAAACAAACCACTATAACAAATTCACTTCAGGTTCATTACGTTCATTTACATACAAATGCCCTTTGGAATGGTACAAGTCCTAACTATAAGTTAAATAGTAGGACTTGTATTTGGAAAAAAAAAAAAAAAATTATTCCCTCAAGATTATTGATGCTATATTCATTCACAAAAAATGAATTATTCTTACAATCCCAAATATATTTCAGTTTTAAATAACCTACAAAGGGTTGACGAGCTGTAAAAAAAAAAAAAAAATAAATTTACACCACTCAAAGCTTGAACAGTTGCCTGGCATTGACAAGATAATTGTGAATGGATTGATAGTCCATGAAAGAGTCCTAATGCTCAACAAGTCACATGAATTGGGCATTACAACAGTGGGCAAGGATTTGACTATTGTTGGAAATAGAAGTGAAGGCACTAGGCGGACTGTGAAGTTCAAAGGTCAGTGCTTCAAATGTAAAGAGTCCCATATGTGAGTGGTTGTGGCCTATTATAAATGTGGAAAGCAGGGCCACATTGCTTGTTATTGTAACCAGAGAAATGAGCAAGGTGTGCTACTAGTGACTGCTGATAATAAAAGTTCTGGTAGGAGATAAAGAGGCCAAAGCCTTTGAAGACATTGGATGCATGACTATACTAATAACACCCAAGCCAGCAGGGACTTGGAATAGAAGGACCTATAGTAGTAGTGAATGGGTGGACAAAGAGATGTGAAGGGACTGGTATTGTTGAACTAACCATACATGGAGTGCATTGAAAAGTAGAAGTAACCATGGTTAGCAACATCATTGTTATTGTTGATATAATAATAAGAATGTATGGGATCAATCACTGCAAATGTGGGAGATATTCTCATTGACAAGAAGAAAGTTGAAATTAGCCAAATTTAATCAGGATGGGGTCTGAACAGGTGAATGATAGAAGTAGCTAAGTCCTATGATGACTGAGGGTAAGGATTTCAGTTTAAGGTTTGAAAGAAAACAATAAACAAGAGGTGGCACTGGATGGAATAGCCATCAACTCTGAAAACTTTTTCAGACTGAATCAGTGTGGCATTCCGCAAAGAAGTAGAATGGTGGATATAGGGAAATCGTGAAGAACAAGGCACTCACCTTACTGGTTTCCCAATTATGTGATGTAAAAATGATCAGAGAGATCGGGTAGGGGTGGCATATGTATTTGGGGGAAAAAAAAACATTTGAGGTGTTGGGTGAGAGATTAAATATCAGTAGTGGAGACCAAAACTGGTAACATTAAAGGATTTTGAGAATGGGTGGTGGGTATATAAGAAGTGTGTGTGTGTGTGTGTGTGTGTGTGTGTGTGTGTGTGTGTGTGTGTGTATGTCGGGAGTAATCTCTTGTTTTCTTTTGGATAGTTGCAAGATTCATGTGGACATGTTGATGAAAATTGTGGAAAAGAAAGACAGATGGAACTGGTGTAACAGACGAAAGATAAGACAAGAATTTGTTACATTCCCTTTGATAGAATCTGGAGTTAGTCTAGCTTTACTTCTGTTCTTGAACTACATACATCAAATCCCAAAACTTAACTATGGCTGTTTTTTATATTGATCAACCCAAACATCATATATAAAAATGCTTGACCCCATTCACCATACAGGACTAAGATTGGCTACAAAACATCTCCTGTTGACAGCCTATACGTAGAAGCCAATGAAACCCCCTAAAACTGAGGCGAGAAAAGCTAACCTTACAATATTATCTAAAGCTTATCTAAATACCCTAACAGCCTGGCATACCAATGCACTTTCAACCCTAAACATGAAAATCTGTTTAACATGAAAGAAAAGAAAAAAAATTTGGGATATGAATGAAGAAACTCACCAATGAAGCTCAAACAGATAATAGCCTTGATACATAGCAATATCTTCTCAAAGACCCCTGCCTGGATCCTAACTCAACCAAAGGTATTACTCAATTTAGCAAAATACCCTAAATCAAAACCAACCCAATCACCTTCCAAGAAGAAAAACTTATCATCCAGAACAACTTCCCAGAATATATACACACAGACAGGTCCAAAATTGGTAACGAGGAGGGCTGTGTGGCTATCACAAATAAAACTGAACACTTGAAACGCCTACCAAATAGAGCATCCATATACACAGCAGAAATTTTTGCAATTGACTTGGCTCTAGATATAATTGAAACAACCAAAACAAATTTATTATCTTCACAGATTCTATGTCTTCACTCATATCACTGAAAAACAGAGATGTAACCAACATCCTAGTCAACAAGCTCTTAAACAAAATCAATGCAATAAAAGAAAAGGTAGGGGAAAGTCACAACATTGAAATGTCTAGAAAAGAAGAAGTATTACTAGCAAGACTCCGAATAGGTCATTTTCACATTACCCACTCTTATCTCCTTAAAAAGGAAGAACCACCATATTGCATACCATGCCAGGAGCCATTCACAATAAGAACACAAACTGCGTTGACCTACAAAAAATTCACCAAAAATATTATAAGGAGATAAACCTGAAAGACATTTTTCTCCAAACAAATAAAAACAAAATATTTGAATATCTGAAAGAGGCCAGCATATATAACAAAATTTAATACCCCAATCTAAATATACACTAAACTTAAATGAAAACAACTCTTTTAACCATTCTCCAATCTTACCTATCACGAGTTCTATCCCTACACATCTAAATAAACCAGTCACAATAAAAGTCCAATAAAAACTCTTTCTGGCAGTAAATAACCAGAAAGGTTGATCTGCCGTAAAACTAATCAATAAATCCTATGTAGTCCAATGTGCACCAATGGCAGCACTGCCTTGCTTGGAGTGAAATGCGTTAAAAAAAACCTGAATAAATAAATATAAATATACTTATAAAGATGCTAAATTGTTTAACACTAAGCATATTTCTTTGTGCTTATGTAGAAATCAATTTACACTATCAGATTTTATGCATGTTTCCCCAGAAATGGTGTTAACCAACTAATATTGTTAAAATATTCATGATACCCATATGATAAGTATAACATATGAATTTCCTCTTGAAGTACAAATACAGTTGAATTTGTTCCCCACCCTGTCAATATCTTTAGTCTGTCAAACTATGATATCCCTATTTTAAACAATTGACAGTAAACTGAACATAGACTTTTCTCATTCTCTTCTCTTTAGAGTTTCTTTTTAGTAGTAAATAGTTTTTATATAAATCTGATTCCATGTCTTCATTTCAGCCATTACATTCTTTGGCCTGCTTCAGGTGGATACTATATCTAGTCTTTAGATACTGAAGGAGGAAAGAATCCTATCAGTCAAAATAGTGGCAATAACAACACAAATCAAAGCAATAATTCAAATGAAATATAGTGTAATAATGTTTTTAATTTTTTATTAATCTTTTTCTGTCATTTTTAAATTAATTTCTGATTTGGGAAATTATAAAAAAATAAACTCATAAACTTAATGCTTATATTAAAGTTATCTGCATTAAATTCTCACCAAAAAATTAAACAAAACTACTATAAACTTTAATTTGAATAGCCACACATAAAAAGCATTAAAAACATGAAACAGTAGAGAGATAAAAAGGCCCATTTGTATCTTTAAATATTGCTTTTATTAATTTCTGAATAAAAAAATATCAGATACAATGAAGCCCATAAGAAGTTTCCATATTGGGAACAAATGGGTTTCTATACACAATTGCAGGAGTACATAGGAATATACTTAAAAATGACCATGCAAATATTTTTAGTAGAATGGGTTTAATCTTATTTAAGTTCCAAATATCTTTTTTTTTCCAGGTTCAAATTCATACTCAAAAAGCAATCATGGTTGATATGGTTGCAACAGTTGTGGTATTTGCAGCCTACATTTTTGTATTTATTGTTGGCTTACTGCTGGTTAGAGTTGTAAAGCTAAATGAAGAATGTACACAGACAGAGAGAGAACTTGTGGCTGGGCGTAATTTGCCTATTTTGGTGGGAATATGCACAATGACAGGTGAGTCTATTTTTCTTTTTTTTTCTTTTTTGTAAATAAAAGCAAAATCATATTTGATCATATTTCGAAGTGGAGGTAAATTCCAAGTATCTACAAATCAAATAGTTTTAAACTTGTTGAGATTGTCTCTGCTCTCAACAATTTATCTCTAGTTGAAAAACAAAAGGAAGTAGCTGAAGGTCACTTGCTGGGCAATGTTATGGGTGATGTTATGCATTTAAACTTTGTTCATATTGGACAAAGAAGAAAAAATAATTCTGTCACATGGAAGTGATGAATATTAATAAAAATGGGTAATTTTATATTGGGATGTAATAAGGTAATGCTACTCATAATTAATAATCTGTATACATTTTACTTTCAATTATATAAACATTTCCTTTACTGATGAAGTCATCTTCAGTTAATGGCTCCTCTAAATAGTGTATTTACTAATTTCAGCTTGTGATTTAAAATTATCTGTGATCAAGGATTCTGAATTGAAAGAAACACTGGAATTTTTTGCATCTTGCAGTAAATTTTATGGTTTAAGAAAAATGACTCCTCTAAATAAAAAAAAGAAAAAAAAGAAAAATCAAACTTGTAACCTATTATTATTATTATTAAAGGTAGGCCCTTAAAAGATAGTTATTGCTTTTTATCTCTATACCCACAATTCATTTTGATTTAGGTACTTCATGTTGCAAATAAATCATCCTTTTTTACCTGATCCCCATGTAGATATACTCTTTCTATTACAAATTTTGCAGTGAGGTGATATAAAACAAAATGGCATTGCATATCATTTAGAAGCTTTTAATAGTTCAAGTGAGTCATAAGAGCAGTATTGTGAAAGAGTATTATGTTTTTTGAAGTGAGCAAGATACCAAATAATGAAGCAGGACTACAGAAATGAAGAAGTATTATCTTTACTGTGTGCAGTAGCAAAGTATGCCAACTTATGTGAAGCCCTTTGTCCCTGTGTATTTTGGGTGATAAAATGTATGAGAAATTGATGAGTCTTATAAAAAAATTATCATAACTCAAAATCATCAGCAGTTGAAATTCTACAGGAGGAATCATTAGATAGGGGAATTCATGTTGGATTTTATTGCAGAACTTCCTAGCTTAAACAAAGACTATCATTTTGGTACCTTTCTAGATGACATAAGAGTTAAATATATCATGGGAATTACTGCCAGAATACGTGTGTGGCTACTGGGTGAAAAAGATGATATTTCATGAAGTTTTTAATATTGCTGGACATTTAAGGCCAAGAGAAGGTCAATAAAGTATATGTTGAATATAAACAACCTTTAAAGTCTAAGCCTTGTTATGTCAAAACAGGAGGATGATAAGAGATGTGGCAAGTCTTATGACCTAAGTGTAATTCCTCCTTTTTCTACATGCCATTATTTGCAAAGTAAGGAAAATGTGAGTGAGCTTAACCACAGGAACTAACCTGGAAAGAGGCAAGTATTAACAAATTTATTAGTTTATTTTGATCCAAACAAGGTAGTTACTATCACTTGTGATGCTTCTTCATATGGACAGAGGGGCAAGGAAAAATCCCTGAAATCAGCATTGCAAGGATTCAGGGGTGGGCTGTAATCTTATCAGTTTATATCTGCCAACCTTTTCATCTCGTGAGGTAAACAAAATTGAAATGTCAACTGCTTGCTGCTGTCAACAAAAATTTTCAGTGCCAGAGAAATCTATTATTCTGATGGAGTATCTCAACCTAACTTTAATCAATTGCCAAGAAATTGCAAGATGGTCAAGGAAGAACACCAAGTGTTGATGTACATTAAACATGGATGGCCTGGCAAGTATTCTGAATATCTGAATATTCGTGATTCAGAAAAATGGCATCTCTATTTCACAAGGTAGCATGAACTGAGGTTTATAGAAAATATGTATATTGTGGGGCAAAGACAGAGAAACTTCAGGGTTTTAAATTTTAACATGGAATAAAGCATTTTACAAAAGTATGTCTGCATTTTCAAAGGAATCAAGAGAGAAGTTAACTGAATTTAAAGTTGAGTCAATTCTTGTTGGCTTACAATTTCATTTCACAAATGGTTACTGGAATGTCACCAATTAAATTACTGATGAACAGGAAGATAAAAACTTTTAACTTGGTGATTTCTCACAAAACCTCAGTTCAAGAATGCGGAAGCAGACAGCAAAAAAATTAAAAAAAAAGACATTACAAAGCAGGTTCTGTTTGTGAATTTCAAGTAGGTGATTCTGTGTTAGCAAAAATCTTTTAGGTCAGAATGAAATGGTTATGTGGTACAGTTATGATTAAAACAGTCCCTTTATTTTACTTGATTCAGTGGAACTCCAGCAAGGTAGTGCAATGTTACATTGATCATTAGAAAAATGTATGAAATCTGTACCAAATAAATAGGGACAGATTTATGCTTGAGAAAAGGAATTAATTTGAACAACTAATTGAACAAAAGTTGGGATCAAGACCTGGTCATTCCACAGATTCACCAGGATAACTCAGATTAGGAAGCCTCCGACAGGAACTGCAGTCTACAAAGTAATTCTTAATATTCCTTTGAAGCTGTGAAAGAAGATTTAGTAAAAGTTAAAAAACCGCCTAGTTATCTGAAAGACTATATTACATGAACTGTGTATGTCCGTAAATTATTTTTATAACTTCCATAATTTATTCATTAGAGTCACCTTGACCTTTTGCAAGAATTTCTTTTACTGCAGTTGCACTACTTGTAACCAACAGTTATTTTCAAGCAGAATGGTGCACCACCACATTGTATGTTTTGTAAGTTTCTCAATGAAGCATTTTAAAACCAGTAGATTGGAAAAGACAGTCTCACTCCCTGGTCATCCAGGTCACCAGATGTAAACCCTTATAGACTTATTATTTTGCAGTTATATTAAAGACTGATTCTATCATACAAAAGTTATCCAGAACTATTAAAAGTCGACCCTAAACAATAGTTATTTCCCTTTGTCTTTATACCCACAATTCCTTTCGAATACTCTGTTGTAAATAAAGCTACTATTTTTATCTGATATCTTTATTTATACTCAATTTATTACAAAACTAAAACATTAGTAAATATTTATAGCTTTTCCCCAGAATACATACTTTCAATCAGTATCTGGCACTACTTGCATCCTTGCAATATAAAATTTTAAAATAAAAAATTTTTTAAACATACCAAAATTCATATTTGTAATTTTAATCTATAATTAGTTGTTTTTTTTAAAATTTTTTGTGTATCATTTTATATAGTACCTGTCAGAAATATTAATCTAACTCAATTCTAATTTGGCTTTTGCTTAAAATACAAAGTAATATAAGCAGGTTATTTTATGTGAATAATTATTTGTTTAATTGTTAATAATAAATTATGAATTTTTTTTTTAGGAATAAGTGCAAAGTGACAACTACTTTGATAATTTCTTGAATCTGTTTTATATCTGTATTTAGTGTGATACAGGCTCTCCTTTCTTTCAAAGATACTTATTATTTCAACTAACAATTACAGCATCTTTTGGCATTTAATCTTTCAATGTTATTAGTTTGTTTTTTAACAGAATAAGTGCTACAAATACTAACAAATTTCAAGAAATTGAGTAATTTTAGAATTTTAAATTGAATAATTATTTGAAAATCACAAAAAATATTTGCATGAAATGTTTTCTGCATAAATTCAAGCTGTAAATAAACACAAAATTGAAAAGTTGCTAAACAAAATGCTATTTTGCAGTTTTTTTTGCAAATGAAAGAAACTAGTTTTTGACAGATATATTCAAAGATGATCTGTTAAAGTACTTCTCCGGGCAGATGAATTTTATCTAAGAGAAGAAATTTATGATTTCAAACTTTCACTGCCTTGCAGTCCTATTTAATGATAGGAAACACTTAGGGAGTAAGTTCCAAGGAAAAAGATTTGGAGCCAGAATCCCAAAATCAGTCTGATGTTGCATCCAACCTTGTTCTGAAACTCTTGTGATGATAGTAGCATCAGTCGTTACCTACATTAAACAAATGAACAAACCATGAATGCATTTACAAACAAATGTATTAATATTAATAAACAATAATTAAGTCATCAATAACAAATCACGAGTGAAATATTAACAAACAACACTATAAAATAACTACAAATAACTGCATTTGAATTTACAATTATTCATACTCACTAGCCTTTAGAATAATTTGAAACCACTTTACCTACACAATAACTGTTAGAATTATACAATAGACCTCACTACCCATAATTCCCTATTGATCAGTATATATAAATACTTGAACCAAAATATAACACAAATGACCTGAAGATTGTCTTCAAGCATAAAATAGACTGTTGCTGCTTGTTTTTTACCTGAATTGGCCTGAAAAATTTCTACCTCCTCTACAAAATGTGTCATACTTAGTGCTTAGTATGTCACATTTTCTGTTTCAGATGTACTGAGCCCTTGGATGGAATTCAAGAGAGTAGTGATTTGCCCTGTAGTCATATAGATGTATGGATCTAGTCATTCATCTAAAGTACAACTAGTAGCTGTACACAGCAAAAATCTTATTGAATGAAGAACTTCAGGTAGAACTTTCTCTCACTGAGAAATATCTTGATTATGGGGTTTTCCTGCTAAAAGCACAATTCTCCAAATTATTCCTTTATATCATTCTTCCTTTTATAAATGATAATGAATTATGTGATTAGTTGCTAGCCTGTCCTCTCTTTTGCAAAAACATCTTTCAATTCTTCAAAGATTAAGGAACTACCTCTGCCTTGAGTGTATATAAGTTGGCATTCTAAAAAACATTTTACAACAATGTTAATAGAAAAGGAGTCTAGAAAATTCACTAATGATTGGGATTTTAAGTCCCTTAAAATTAGGTACCTTCAACTTTTTTACCCCCCCCCCCCAAAAAAAAAAAGACAGAATAGCATGATGAAAAAATGCACCCAAACTTAATAAAAATAAAGTTTTATTGTTAAAATGTTTATTAAGAGGAAAGACCAAAGGATTTTTTAAATTATTTTATCAGATTGTATAATCCTTCCTATCATGTTCAAAATTTTGGTTATTTTTTATTTTTTTATTTTTTATTTTTGTGGTAGTAGTCAATGTTAGAGTTTTAACACCTTTTTTTTCAGGTGAAGAGCACATTGATTTGGAAATTCTTGCAAAAATCAAATAATTGTCAGATTTTAATGAAACTTTCAGAACTTGTTCACAAATGAAATGAATTTCTTTTTCTAGAAAATGTTGGTAAAAATATTTTCTTTTTAAATATATTGATCTCCACTTAATTTCAAAAAATTAAATTTCCCTCTGAAAGTTTTTTATTAGTAAAAAATAGGACTCCTTAGAGAATGTAAATTATCATTTTATTTTTAAACTACTACTGATTTCCTGAAAATCTGCTCAGAATTGTAAAATAAAAGTGCAATAAAACTGACATTATTTAATTAGAAAGAGCTTTTGTTTTCATGAATAAAATTTATTTAGTATTTAAGAAAATCTTTTTTCAATAAATAATGAATTTTTGCAAGAATTATTTTCATTGTTTTTTGAATTTTAATTATAATATATAAATCTTGAAGTTCTGCATTACTTTCATCTGGTTAGGTGATATTGTTAAGTGAAAACTATATTTACTAATCAAAAATGGAAAAGCATAATACGAATCATTTTGCACCAAAGTTTTTAAATAAGTTTTCTATAGAACAACAATAAAACTGTCTGCACCTTTATCAGCTCTTGTTACATAATTGATAGGCAATGACAAGTATATAATCAACAATACTGTTTGTTTTAAAAATTCATTTCTCTGTTATTTTAAACTTAAGTAAATAATATTTTTTCAAATCAGATTAAGTATACCTAATATTCTTTAAATAAGTTTCAGAAAAGTGTATTTTATTTTTAGAGGATTTTTTAATACAGAAAATTACATTGTGATGAAAGTCAATTAAAAAAGGGCACTAATAGAAAAAAAAATTCTAATCACTATCATTTCTGTTTGAAATACATCAGAGTATTTTGCTTAAATTTAATCCTTTAACTTCCAATTACAGCTAAAACAAATGCTTCAAAAAAGCCTTTATATTTAAAAATAATAAAATTATAAATTATTAAATAAAAATTCATTTTAAACAGTTATTGAAAATTAGTAGATGTACCTTTACTTAAAATCCAAGTAGAACCCTTTCAAAAGGCTGTGTAGCTTTGACTAACTTTTCTGGGCTAGGCTTGAAAAACTGCTGTTTCATTTTAGAACAAGTGGGATATGAGGATGTCATTTTCTTAATATCTTTACGAGAAAGGAAGGTTATAGCTACATAAAAAAACTTCTTGGATGGTAAAGATTATCATGTAGAACCTTCACTCTCTCATTATACATCTGCACAAGAAAACATCTAGAACATTCTGCTTGCCAGGTCAGCACATGATATCTTAATTATAGCATGGAGTTTACTCTATACTGGCCTGTTATGAGTTGAAAGGTTCATCCAGTGAGGTAATGACACTATTTTTGTTAGGCTCAACTGTGTCATGAGTTCCTTTTTCCTACTGATAAATGTTTCTGTTCACCCTAGGTGAGAGTGTAAGAAAAGAATGTAACAATGTTTAGTTTTATAGTTATGACATAAGAAATCAGCAGAGAAAGAAAGATCTGGCTCAATAACTATAGAATCAACAATGTTTTTTTTGTTTCAGTTTCAAATGCTTGTAAAGCAATCTTGTGGATAAAGAAAATTTATTGACATTTACATTAGCATGAACTTTTTTTGAAAACCTTGAGATCAACCTTGAGTAATATGGCAGCATTCTCATAAAAGCCTTTACACACACACACACACACACACACACACACACACACACAGAGTGAGAGGATGTGACAGTATCTCTAGCAGGGGAAAAAATCATCAGTGCTTCCAGGAGATTTGCCCTGACTCAGATGAGGGAAAATATCCTCTTGTGTATAGAATACTCAAATAAAGAAATTGAACATAGTCTAGAGGGGCATTTGTCATGATTGTATCTCTTAGTTACTTTCATGAACCGACCAATGTTGCTATCATATCTCTTTTCACATTCTCCATATATGGTGACATTATCTGTATATTCAGATGTTTGCTTTCTATAGTTTTGTCAGTCACATGCTGGTTAGCTCATAGCCATTTCAGTCAGTTAAATGCCATATGTGATACACGCTTAGGCGATCATGCCTTGAAAGAGACATGACTGACTGGGCAGAAGATTATCCCGCAGTAGGTTGCCATTGCTTTCTGCGGTAGACTGCTTGCCAGCCAAGGCTATAGAACCCAATCTGTCCTGTTATTTAACCCATAACTGGAGGGAAGAGATGGATTAATACCTTTCCCAAGGGTATTTGTATGTAAGTGAATGCAAGGAATTCAGCTGGAATTCGAACTCGGCTCCCTGATTCCTCGTTCCGAGTCGATATCCACTGTACCACAACGCACATCCACTTACCATCCTCTTTTTGTGGTTCCCCGAAGAAATCATTAATACTTGGGCTCTCCAAAGAGATTTACTAAAACCTGATTATGCCTGCCTTTAACATTCTAGCACTCCTTATTGTACAAAATAAAAGGGATAATAATCGAGAATGATGTATTCTGAAAAAGTGTCCAAATGAAAATGACAGCAGATACAAAACTTAGGCAGTTTTATAAAAATAAAATATTTATAGACAGCAAATAATACTTTTTAAGTCTTTTACAAAATTAATAGTTTTATATTTTCTGCTAATTTTAAAAAATTCAAGTGATTTATTTAACCTATCTAAAAAAAAGTGTATGAATTCATGAGTTTAAAAGAAAGAACAGATCCTTCTATAGTTATTCAAATATTTTAATGCATATCCAAAAATAAATTTGGTAAATAATAAACAGGATACTTTTTCATTATTTTGAAATATGAATTTTTTGTTTTCAGCCACCATTGTGGGAGGTGGTTTTCTGAATGGAACTTCTGAGTCTGTAGCAACTTATGGTTTGATATGGACTCTGGCTCCTCTTGGAATATTGCTTGGTCTAATATTTGGTAAGTATTTGAAAAGGCTCTGTTTTCAATTTGTTAGTATGTTATGATAGCATTAGTTCTTTAAATGACAGATCATATATATGAGAATTGTTTTAGGTAGCATACCAGTGAAGTTAGTAGTTTTATTTAATGGGATAGATTACTTCTCCTGATGATGCTGTAATTTCACAAATTATTAAAAATGTTATCTCAAATAGTTTTAAATGTTATTTTCTAGATCATCAGCAATTTGATATTTTAATTTGGAGCTAATTTCATTTTTAGGAGTTGAGAAAGAGTTATGTAAGAAGTTGGAAGCCAACGATAGCAACATAAAAACAGATACACAATGATTGCTATAGCTATCAGGTTACACCTTTATTTGACCCATTGAGGTTGATCAAGATTTTGCTGGTTTTCAGTTATCCTTGCTATAATATATATTCATCCCTATTAAAGTCAGGAATTAAGCTAAATCAGGAATTAATATATAAGGATTAATCTTCATACATTATTTTTTTAAATCACATTTTTACAAAATATGTATAACATAAATATACAATAGCCATATCTTTTTATTTAAAAACCTCAATTTAAAATTTTGAAGCTCTTATTTTTGTGCATATGCATGTCTATATCTATTTATTGCACTTATGTATTTACAAGTTATGCCTTTCTTGCATTGAATGAAGATAACACAATCAAGAAACTTAATGTCACTTGAAGAAGTAAATGAAGTTTGGTTATGGCTAGCAGTCTTGTAGCTATCTACTGACTGTATTATAACTGACTATTCTCGGCGACAGTATTATTCTATTTGAATGATTCAATGTCACACTCTAGAGAGGTGTGTATACTTTCACAACACCACCCCCTTTTCAGATATGCACTTTCTTTAGTCAATACTTTTTCCAATATGGGTCTATTCCTGACGCTTCAGTTGGATTACGTTTTTGCTTACCCTTGTGTTGTATTGTAGTATTCGTTTTAGGAATAGGTGCTTCCAAAGTATTGTAAAGTATGTCCATCAGTTAATGAAATTGTACTGATAGCTTGTTCTGTGTATGATCTAGACCTCGATTTATATCTCTTCTATGATGGAATCGTCCATCTTCGGCAATGTGCATCATACTACCAAGGCATTGAATAATTTTTCTTTCCTGCCAATCTTCTTTTCTGGTGTTTTCTTTTTTAAAGAAAACTTTATCACTGATCTTAAATGATCTGCTAGTTTGAAATTTTGCAGTTTTCTTTTTATTCTCAGGCAGTAATTTGTTGAAGATATGTCTTGCTTTTCTAGCAAATGTGAACTCTGCAGTTGACATTTTCGCAGTGATGTTTGCATTTGACAGCATTCAATGTACACTCAAAAATTCTTGTAGTGCTGTATTTTCTGTTTCCAAGCCTTTAGTTTTTCTTAATGTTCTTTTGAAGGTGTTAACAAACCGCTCAGCTTAACCATTCGATCTTGGATGAAAAATTGGTATTCAACCACATAGTTTACTTCTAGTGAGTTTAAAAATTTCTCCAAAAACTATGTGGTTGAACACCAATTTTTCAAAAACTGAGTTCCCTTATTGAATACCACACTGTCAGGTACTCTAAACCTTACAAAAAGTTTGTGTAAGAATTTAATTGTTACTGTGTTAGTCGTTCACACTTCAATATCTTAGGTCATTTTGGATAACTGTCAACCACAATTAAATAGTATGAGCCATTTAGTGGTCCAGCAAAGTTCATATATAATCTTGCCTATGGTCTATCAGTGCTTAGCCATGTCTGATAATTTATAGGTGGTGATTTTGCCACTGAATTACAATCATCACAGTTTCTAACTGTATTTTCAATATCTTTGTCCAACTTTGACTAATTAATGTAGCTTCTCATAAGGGATTTCATTCTCACTATTCCAGGATTTCCTATGTAGAATTGTTTCAAAATCCTTTTTTGTAGTGATAAAGGAATTATTACTCATTCTACAAACAAAAGTATTCCATCACAACTTGAAAATGCTGTATTATTATTATTATAAAATGCTGTATTATTATCCCTTTTAGTTTTACTCTATTTTGACTTAATGTCAGTCATAGTTTTTTTTTAATTAAGATTATTTTTTTTAGAATGAATTTTGACATTTTCTACCGTGAGTGGCAATTCTTTAATAATATTATGCATAAAGCTTTTAATTTTACTTTTGGATTCGAGTGAAGCAATTAGGGTATTTTCAAAATCTTATCATATAATATCAATCTGGATAAGCTATCTGCATGTCTCAATTTTTTTGACAATAGAAATTCCATCTTGAAATCATAGTTCAATAAAATCGTAGCCCAATGCTGTAGCCTGTTTGCAGTATGCATGGGAATACCTTTCTTAGAACCAAATATGCTTAACAATAGATGATGATCAGTTTGCAAAACATATTTCCTTTCTAATATTCTACTGTGAAATTTCTTTACAGCACAAATTATAACAAGTACTTCCTTTTCAATTTGACAGTAGCATTTTTCTGTATCTGTCAAATTTCTTGAAGCATAGGAGACTGCTTTTACTGTTCATCTCCTAATTTATAGTGTATTACTGCTCTAATGCTGTATTCATTCACATTCGATGCTACTATGGTCGGTGCAGATCAGAATATGTCAGCGATAACTATAAAGTCACTAGTTTTTTAATTTCTTCAAAAGCTTTCTGACATTCTGCTGACTAAGTTCCATTTTGTACCTTTTTAAGTAAATTATTCTGCTCACAATTTGTACATACCTGTCACATAAATAATAATTTACTAATCTGAGGAATGACTGTAGGGTCACCAAATTTGTTGTAGGAAGCATTTCTTTAATGGCACTTACTCTAGCAGGATATGGTCTCCTTCATTTTTTTTATCAAATATCTGGCCTAAGTATTTAATTTTGTTCATAAAGAACTGACATTTCTGTTCACTGATTTTGAACCTATAATCATGTACTCTCTGAAATATTTGTTGAATCAATTTTACGTGCTGTTTTTTCATAGTACTCTTAATAAGTATGTCATTTGTAGAAGCGACACTACTGTCTAGTCCAGCCAACATAGTATCCATTATTTGCTGGAAAATACCTAGCTTTACTTATACACCAAAGAGCAATATTTTAAACTTGTAGAGTCCTTTATGTGTATTAATAGTCAAATAGTTCTAACATTCCTGATCCACTTCAGTTTGAAGGTATGCCTCAGGCAGGTCAGTTTTTGAAAAAAAATTTACCACCATTTAATTTGGCAAATATATCATTTGAAATTGGTCAGGGATTTATATGTGGGAGGAAGCAGTCATTCAACCCAGTTAAAAAATCTTCACATAAATGAATCTTTTTTGCTGATGTGGCCCTTTTCGAATAATCTATTTTTTCAATATCTCCAGAGTTTTTAACCTATCAAGTTCAGTGTTAGTTAACTCCAACAGAGCAAAAGGTATATTTCTTTTAGGCTTAAAAACTGGTATCACATTTTCTTTTACTTTAAAAATGCCTTTAACTTTTTACATTTTCCCAATTCCTCTGAGAAAATATTCAGGCATTTATTTTTCAGTTTACTTGGTGTTTCTTTAGCTGTAATCTTCTTCTCTAATGAACAATGAACTTTTTCACAAAATGAATTAATTGGCCAGTTCCACAGTTCAAATAAATCTCACCAATCACCATCTAGTAAATTCAAATTGTTTTTTTTAGTATGTAAATATTTGCTTTTTTAGTTTTAACAAGAGTGATGTTACCTGTAATTTTCCCAAGAAAAATTATTTTCTTGCCTGATATTCTTCTTGCAATCTTGTCAATTTTTTGCAAGTTAGGCTTGCCAATTCTGTTCCAAGTTTGTTCATTTATAATTGTAATGTCTCTACCAGTGTCCAATTGAAATCCTATCATAGCATTAATCATTTCTACTGTAACAAATTTTCTATTATTTGAACTTTACAGTTTTTTTTAGCTGGTAGCACTACTTTCAGCAAATTATTTCTTTTTGACTTTCAGTAGCTTTGCTTTCCACAATTAAAATACTTTTTGGTTTTAAATGGACAGTCATTTCTGAAATAAAGCATACCAAAGCCATAGTATAGGTGGAGTTTTGCAGCATTTGGATTATAGATTTTTCCTTTTGGTAGGACTGTCTTTTTTCCTGTCTTTTTCTAGTTGTTCTTTTCACATAACATTCTGTTCATTTTTCGCTGTATCCTGCCTTAAGTTGACATTTTTTTAGCACTCTTCTGCAACATTCTGTATCATTAACTTTGAAATCCTGTTCAAGTTTAGTAGAAATTTGGGAGTGTATTTTCAAATCATTGCTGGATGTTAAATCTTTAATGAAGATTAGATGTTTAAATCTGTCCAGGGATACTTAATCCCGTTTAAATTTCTCACATTCACAATTGACTTAACTGGCTTGTATAACAAAATCTTCATCTTTGTCCTTAGTATGGTTCATGCTTTGTCAGCATGTATGAAAAAGTGAATTTTTTTTAACCATAATCTTTGATAATAATGACACAGTTTCATTAAATGACACTTTTGTTTTTTGAGTATTTGGCAAAATAAAATTGAAAAATTTTTTATGTTCAGTGGGGCATAATTTTTTTACAGAAGATATACCTTCTTTTTATTTAACCATTCTTGACATTCTTCTCTGAAAATAGCCTCATACTTTCTGAAGTACAATAAGGATGTAATGTTTTCTTCTAGGATGTACTTAAATTTGCTAATTGAATTAGTGACTGAGTCTGGTGAAAATTAATTTGACATCTTGTCTTTTTCTTGCATTTCCAGGATTGTCTTCATCTGTTCTTGCATTTGTTGTAATAGTGTCTTCTGGAATTCTTGCTGTTGCTGAATAATTATCTTAAATTCTTCTATAGTGTACTTGCATAATTTAGAAAGAAAAAAATATTTCATGTGAATTCAAATTCTTTGTTGCCACTATTATAAGAAAAAATTTTTTTTTTCTGTGTGAGTCTGAATCTTCATCGTCACTGTTGTCTTTGCTGCATTGAATGAAGATAGCACAATCAAGAAATATAATGTCACTTGAAGAAAACTTGGTCTCACTGAAATCTGTAGTAGTAAATGAAGTTTGCTTATGGTAGCAGTCTTGTAGCTGTCTGCTGACTGTATTGTAACCTGCAATTCTTGGTACCAGTATCATACAATTTAGATGAGTTCATATCACTCTCTGGGAAGGTGTGTACATCTCCACAGCATGAGACAAATGCATAAAATTGTAAAAACGAAAACTTTTGGTATTTTTTATTATTGACTTGTAGGTGGCCTTGTATTTGCCAAAAAGATGCGATCTTGTAAATACTTAACCATGTTGGATCCATTCTATCAGAAATATGGTATTACCATGGTAGTGCCTATATATTTGGCTGCTTTGTGTGGAGATGTTTTATGGTCAGCTTCTATCCTTATGGCTCTAGGTAAGTTTAAGTTGTTTTTCATAATATTGCTATGTAATAATACTATTCAGAAAGCAATAACATTTGAAATGTGTGTATAAATAATGATTTCAGTATTAAGATATTTGTCATTAATAAGCAATTGTACACTTTTTGTCACATGATCAAATTTGTAAACATTTAAGTTTGAGATTCTTTTAATGTTATAAGTGCTGACACTTACAGCAAACTATATTAAGTATTAATTTTTACAAACTTGTATTTGTCTTTAATATATATTTTTATATATTCTTGAGCATATTTTAGTGTTTTATCATTAACCAGTAGGAGGGTTTTTAAGTCATAAAGATCTACTGATTATTACTTACTTGGTATTAGGAAATTTAACTTAACATTTAATTGCAACATATCCTTCATCAAGTGATGGTCTTCTTTGAATCATTCAGGCTCTTAAAACTCCTTATTGTTTCCCCTCATATTATGTTCCAGGTACTAGTCTTGGCATTATGACAGGTATGAATACTCGTCTTGCAACTACTTTGTCTTCAGCTATAGCCATTCTTTACACAGCATATGGCCAAATTCTGGCTGTTGTTTACACAGATATTTTGCAGTTGTTACTCATTGTTGTTGGCTTGGTAAGTATCCATTTTCAAAAATTGATACAATTTATGACCATTTAAATCTTTAATGAAATGAATCATAACTGCTTTGACTATCTCATGCTCTGCATACATTAAATACAGAATATTGGAGTAATTTAATGAATTTCTTAATTGAATAAGCATGTCTCGGAGTCTGCTGATGTAAGGGAGATAACTTGAATATTGAATTTTATGAATTTGAAGTCAGGTTATAACTGTCATTGGAATAGTGCGTTAATAAATTACAAACTCTGTAGATTACCTCCTACTTCTGTTAGAATATTTTGACAATTATTTGCTTTTATCCATTTACATTTACAGTATCAACAAGTATCTTTTAAATACTGGATGCTCACTGTATATTTTCTGCTTTTATTTCATATCATTTTTTTTTTAATTATGTAAAAGTATAAATATCTAATATTGATTATAAGCAGAAATGTGATAATGCAAAAATCGTTACTTCTAATGTGTTATAAGAATGCTGAATACGTTTTTTTATAATAGGCCATATGCAGTCCTTTTATTCTGTTGGATTATCGTGTAGCAAATATCTTAACTACTCAAAATCAATGGCTTGGTACACTGACAACTGAAGATGTTGGTGTTTGGATAGACTTACTTATTACAATGGTGAGTTCTTTGAATAACTTTACAAAACTAACAAAAGAACATTGAACATTAAAAAAATGGAAATTGTTCATTTTTAATAAATTCACATGAATCTTTTCAGCAATTGTTAACATACACACACGCACACATATGCACATAATAGGAATTATAGAAGTGTATCAAGAATTTTGTATTTGAAAGTAGTAGATTAAATTTTTTTTGAAGCATTATAATAAAAACATCCATTTTTTTTTTTTTTTTTTTTTTACTGAGAAAATGTTTGTATATATGTATGTATGGGCTTCTATCTATTTCTCTCTCTCTCTCTTTCTCTCTTATATATATATATATATCTCCAAGTATAGGGTTGGTATGGATGGAATAATATTCTGTATCCATTAATAGAATTCATCACTTGATAAGACACGGATATCGTCAAAACAAAATGGCTACTTTTGTAGTGATATTATAACATCTTAATGTTATAAATTCTAAATAAATATAGTTATTTTTAGTGGGTACTTGTATTTGAGTAGGTGCCCTGTTTATTTATTTTCACCAAGAAAATCTATGAAAAAGTGGAAAATTTATTTTCTTGTCACTAGTTTTGCCCCTTTGGATCTCATCAGACTAAAAGTAATGTTTACATTGATATGATTACACATGTACAGAAAGGAGAGCGGGGATGCTGAATTCAAATTTTAGATTTTTTAATTAAAATCTTTTTAAATATATTAAAAGTTTAGAATTTCACAAATTCTTTTTTGTACACCTGTGCTGTCACTTGAGTATTGCTTTAATCTGATGAGATCCTAAAAATGTTTCCAATTTGTGTCATAGATTTTCCTAAAATTGTTCTCATATGCAAAAATTTATATCTTTTCCCATATATATTTACAGACATTTGGCACAATTCCTTGGCAGTCATTTTTCCAGCGAGTCCTCTCCATGCAGAATGCTGTACAAGCCCAAGTGTTCTCCATTGTTGGTGCCTTCTTTGCTATTATTCTTGTGATTCCAGCCATTCTCATTGGAGCTGCTGGCACTTCTGCAGGTAATTTTCACCATCTTTTATTAATTTCATTTTTATTTTAGATTTTAGTATTAAATGATATTACAAATGTCAAAAACCCATTTAAGAATAAAAACAATTTTACTTCTTAAAATTACTCATTGATTACTGTAATTTTAACTGAACGTTTTAATGAGAAAGGGACTATATCAATTAAATCAATTCTTATTGATATATAAGCTTATAAAGACTAGAATAGCAAAATATAGAAGAAAAATATACAAGGTTCCTTAGGCATTATTTGCAGAAGTAAAAAATATTAAAAAGACATTAATCTTTAGATTCTAAACATTTTATTGCTAATTCTCTGATTTTTGTTTAAGGGATCACAATGTGCTACATTGTTTGCAAAAAAAACAAAACAAAAACAAATGCTCATTAGCAAATTTCTAATTGTTCCAATCATAATTAGCAATGTCAGATAGTTTTTGTTTCTTCTACTTTCTTTTATTATTTATATATGATATATTAAAGAATAAATTTATGAGAAAGAATCTTCTCTTTTGGATGACAAATTAATCTGAACAATATATTTAGCAAATATGACAAATGCAAAATACCTTCTGGGTGTCTGTAGAAGGGAAGGAGAATACATCACTCATCTGACTAATTCAGATGATAATAACATGGACTTGAAACTTTTTACGATGTGTGATTGCAGCAGGAAATTCAACAGCCTGCAAGATTTACCTATCAAGAAGGCACACTGGTGCAGGCAATGCAATTCCCCTATTGGAAAATCCAAGTTGAATGATAGGATTATGAATCTGGATTACACCCACAGTTTTCAGGATCTCATTTCTAAAAGTCAGCACCATAGAGAAATTTCAAGCAAACCAAGAATCCAGTGACCCAAATGCAATCAAAGAGCTACTTGGTCAAATCATTATCAAGAACTTTCATTAATACTTAGCAACCATTTAAAGGGCACCATTAGCCAACAGATCAGATCTTTCTACAGAGTTGTGCATGATGTTTGTCTTGAGTGAGGCAACTGCAAGAGGGGATAGGAAAGAGAAATAAATTAAATCATCACATTTATCCATGTTTTTTATTCTTCATTATGATTATTTGACCTTTTTTTCTTCATTAAAGTTTACAATTTTACATTTTTTACAATTTAAATATTTAATCAACTTAACAATTTCATCATATTGTTTGTTGTGTTTATAAAATAAATTTTGATTTTCTCGACACATGAGAACATTGCATCTTATTATAATATATATTTTTTTTTAAAATCAGAATTCCATATTTTCCATTACTATAGTTTCTCTGTTGCTCAACATATTTTCAGATTGGAACCAAACAAATCTTGGACAGTCTCCACTTGAAATAAATGAAAGTTACATGATGCTGCCTTATGTCATCAAAGAATTCACACCCAGAATTCCAAGTTTATTTGGTAATTCTGTTGAACTCTCTTTATTTTGAAAATTTATGCAAAACTGCAATAAATTGATGGTAATGGTAATATTTGTCATTTAAAAATGCTGAAATTTAATGTTTTGCAAACATTGAATGAAACAGAATAATATTAAAATTGATCACATTTGATGAGAATATGAAAAAAGATTCATTCAATCAAAAAAAGTCTTTATTTTTTATAAGTGTTAAATTTTTCCAGACTCTTTGATTTCTTTCAAAACAACTGGTAAACATTTTAAGTTAATGGAAATATGTTGACACACTGTGTCTCAAAGTAACTTTATTAGTTAGGAATAAAATAAATTGCCATTTTTGCATTGTCTTAATATGAATTATTTTCCTTATCATGTCCTCCTGTTTATACACGCATCTAGATATCATCTTAAAACTCTGTGTCTCATTCTTCAGACTTTAATGTTTTCATTACTTCTATTTTTCATATAGGAAATTGAAACAAAAATAAGCATGATTTTCTTTTGTTCCATGAACTTAAACTATATCCTGAATCTATCATAAAAATTCAGGAAGTGAAATTAGTAAATGCTAAACACTTCAAATACCTTAGTGTATGGATCTAAAATTTAGTTTAGAAGAAAATGAAATTGAACATAGAAACTGCACCAGAGGTAGTTTTGCCCAACATTGCAAATTTCTACAAAACCAAAAACATTAACTTGAAAACTTGTGTCATGTTCTTAAATAGACTTGTCAGATTGAAATTTTCATGTGAATGTCAGCTGTATACAACTGTTTTCTAAGATCAATGCTTAAAAAGGATGTTGAGTGGAACCTGAGAGAAACTTCTTTGAACATTGTAGACTGACACTACAGAAGCACAAAGAGCTGTATCAAATAACAGGAACCACATCACTTGAAGTCTATCACCTGCAGCAACAACTAAAATGGATAGCACATGTAACTCAAAGAGAAAATAAAGATATACAATGTTTATATTCGACACAACTTCAAATAAAAGGTTTGGAAGGAACCTCCATTAATACTGGAAAGTACTACTGGACTTGAGAAACCTATTTTTCATGATAAGCAAATTCATAGTCACAAGTCATCATTCAACAATCAAGTATTCAAGTGTTGTTTACTAATGTGACATAGACTGTATAACCTGCAAACCAATGTTGATAATCAGCATGAAATATAACAATGGACAATGTGTGTATAAAAAATATATTTACTCAGTTTATTCTCTCATCAGGTGACGTGTCGTAGAGTGGAGGTATGTTCGAAGGTGACAGCACACATGTAACGAGGGGACTGAGCCTGTGCTCTTCCAGTTTTCCCTGGTCTTTCTCAGTCTTAGTTCAAATCCCCTCTCTCAACCGACTGCTTACTACTAATAGTTTCTGTCTCTTATATCAGTGATGTCCTTACACATTGTTTATATTATTCAAACTTCGACAAACCACAAATGTGTGCTTATTTTATTGTTTTGAACAATCAAAACACACTTCTCGTCTAAAATATAATTCATTGTTTTATAACTCAAAATAATTTAATGTAAATTATATTCACTTCTGACTTTGCTATGCAGTTTTCAAAACAATCAAATATTTTTCTGATATGGAGAATTTTACTTGCATTCTTAATTTTGACAACAATCAAATATTTATCAAAACAATGTCTATTTTTCTTTTGCTAGCTAGTTTGTATATTTTTACTGTTTTATACAAATACAATTCTTCAGGAACTTAATCACCAGCTCATATAATCTATAACATTCCTTCATTACCATTTTTCAAAATGTTTATCTAGAAACATTTTAAGTGCATTTCCTTCGTTGACCATCACATTCCATCACACAATCACCTCAATTGTACAATACATTACATAATATAACATAAAAGGAAAAAATCAACAATAGATACAGAACAGCACATACACAGGTAATAAATGAAAAAATATGTAGATATTTTAATATCAAAGGTGACATCCTTTTCTCTTCACATTGTGTGCACGTATTTCTGCCTTGTTAATTCTCTTGAGGTAAACTCCAAGTTAATCTCCTAACTTAGGCATAACAATGAATCAGGCCACAGAACAATTTGTATGAAACAATATTTTCCTTTTCTTCTTTTTCCTCCTTTTTTCCATAGAATAGGTTGCCTGTCCACACATACTGAGACTCATTGTCACCCTGACATGGAGTAATGGTTAGCACAAGAACAATTATGGCCAAAGAGTGATAAAACCTCTCCAGGTCCTTCATAACTTTGGCCTTAAGTCACATGTAAGCCACATTTTTAAAAAATCTCATATAAATTTCTGAGATGTATGATTACATAACTTATAACTACATCATAACTGACTTATAGCATCTGTCTGCTACGGTGACTTATTTGCCTTTTCATTTGAACATTCAATTTATTTTTTTTCCTTCGTTCCCCTTTGTTCCTTTACTCTTTCTTTTTTATTCATTTCAGCACCAATCACAACCCTTTACCTGGCCAACCAAAGAACTGATTTTTACTTTCGTTATCCTTTACCTCTTTTTCTTTTTCTTTGTTAGTAAGTTGTTGTCAACTTTGTGGTATCGACCCTGATGACTTAAAGAAAAAGCTTAAGCCAAAAAAGATATAATGCACAATGCACTGAAAGAGAAAAGTGAAAGAACGCCTAATTTTTCTTGTTATTTCTATTACTTTCTTTTTTTTTTTTTTTTGTACAATGTCTGAGAGTTCTGTAATATCTGTAAAGATTTGCATTTTTTTAACTTTTCTTTTTTTAAAAGCATGCACAACTAGAAAGATACATATATCAGAACATTCCATGATGTTCAGAAAGTTTGTTTCTTCTGTCTCTTTATTCTCCCTTCAAATTGTACCACATCTACAGACACCGGAGGCAGGATCCATGATCAGAGGCAGCAACCACACCCCTAATATTTAAATTAATACTGAGTAAATGACCTTCACATACCCATGTGAACTCCTGCTCAATTTTCTATTACACATGGAAATACTAAATCCCAAAAATATGATTATTGGGCATGGAATCTGCTATTTATTGCAGTGCATACCATTTTCTTTTTTTCAGTCTGCCTGAGAAAACAACAACATCCAAGTGAGAGAGAGAAAAAAAACAAAGAAAACTACCTAAGGTCTTTCCATGTATGTCTAACTTTCTTTTCCTGTGATCCTTATAATACTCCCAATTAATCTCACAGGACTTAACTATTGTGACTTTCCTTATGTTCTTCTTAACAAAGTGAAGGTATGAGGTAATTCCAATGATGGTTTTAATCTGCCTACAATTAGATAGAGCTGAAATCGAACTTCATCAGTGAAAGAGTCTGAAAAATGTTGTCAGGTTTTGCAACAACTTATCTCTTCCTTCAAAACCACTTCCTCTGACTATTGCTTCATTTTTTTTTTTTTCAACTTTAATTACTTCGTATGCTCACCACCTTTCTTAATGCACCCAGAAAAAAAAATGTACCCCTATCTCCACAGCCAGACTTTGTACACAACTGCAAAAAGTATGCTGTTCCATAGTAGTCTTTTGAATAAACCAGCACTTTTCTTGTAATGAAAACATGAGCAGGGCTCACTTAGGTAATTGAAAAATATCACCTACCTGTCTTGGATATTGTCCATTACCACAATTGTCTAGTTTTTTTCAGATTGCCACCAGGTTTGTTTCAATCTATGATTTAAAAAAAAAAAATCAAAGCAAGTCAATGGGCACCAAATCGAATGATGTTCCATGGTGCATCTGAAAACCAACGTTGATGATCGGCTGGAAATATAATGACAGACAACATTGTGTATAAAATATATATTCACTTAGTTTATTCTCTCATCATGTGACATGTTATAGAGTGGAGATATGTTCAAAGATGACAGCACATACTCATCGAGGGGGCCAGAGGCAGTGTTTGTCTGGTTTCCCTGGTCTTTCTCGATCTTAGTTCAAATCCCCTCTCTCGACTGACTGGCTACTGTTAATAGTTTCTGTCTCTTATATCAGTGATGACGTCATATCCTGACACATTGTTTATATTCCAACTTTGTCATGCCGCAAAAACGTTCTTATTTTATTGTTTCGGACAATCAAAACACACTTCTCGTCTAAAATATAATTCATTGTTTTATAACCCAAAATAATTTAATATAAATTATGTTCACTTCTGACCTTGGCTATGCAGTTTTCAAAATGATCAAATATTTTCCTGGAGAATTTTACTTGCATTCTTAATTTTGACAACAAT
The DNA here is from genome assembly GCA_037127315.1 of Ascarosepion bandense. Taxonomy (NCBI): domain Eukaryota; kingdom Metazoa; phylum Mollusca; class Cephalopoda; order Sepiida; family Sepiidae; genus Ascarosepion; species Ascarosepion bandense. Next base: position 2,044,879 of record JBBBDQ010001382.1, on the reverse strand, counting down.
CAAATATTTATCAAAACAATTTCTATTTTTCTTTTGCTAGCTAGTTTGTATATTTTTACTGTTTCATAAAAATATATTTCTTCAGGAAATTAATCACCAGCTTATATAATCTATGACACAAGCATTGATAGAGACTTGACCAGAAACACTAAAGTATAGAGAGAAAAGCTAAGAGCTGCCATACAAATCATCAGTCATTTGACAGAAATCAACACAGTGAAAAAGATGCAAGAATTAGAACTTGATAATTTTAGTAATAATCAACAGCTTGCAAAGTTGGACACTTACTGCAATTTATCTATTATCAGCTACAAAATGTATCCTGCATTATCATTTTATAAAAAATTGTTTCTGTCTAATTGACAAAGCAAGAAAAATGAAAATGTTTTTCAAGTTAAATGAAGATTATTAATAAAAATTAATTCTCACTTTTCTCTTCACAGGTATGGCTGCCATATCTGCAGCTGTAATGTCTTCAGTTGATGGAGCAATATTAGGATCTAGTTCTATGTTTGTAAATAACATTTATAAACAGATTATCCGAAAGAATGTAAGTTATTTTCTTTTTTGTATACATATGTATAAGCAGTCATGTCAACTGAATACAACTTTATTCATAGATTTCTTTAGAAAAATTTATTCACATCTCTAATCAAAATGCATTTTTTTTTCTTTATATTTCAATAAAATTCGAAATGGCTTAGTGCTGTTCACTTCAATATAGAGCAATACCAAATTTAAGACCTTAATTCCTCATGTGTAAGAAATTTATATTTTGATAAAATATATTACAAAATCTAAAAAAAATCCTTAAAAACAACACAAGAACTGTAGATTGTGAGTGCTTATTTATGGTCAGACAGATACATGTATTTACTTTTTTTGTACAGAAATTAACTTTTATAGATTAGATGATGCTTGACCAACATTTGAAAATTAAGATATGCTGTATTTGCAAGTATCAAGGATGCAGTTTTTTCCTTAATTAAGTCTTGAAAATTTGCATAACATCAGGAATTCTGGCATCGATAACTTTCCTCAAAGTGTAGTATAAACTTATGAAAAACCTAACCTTCCTCCTTAAGAGGTACAGCAAATTTTTGAGACTTATTTTGGGAAAAAAAACTGTCCTTGACACTGGCAAAAAGGGTAACTAATATTTTATCCATATTTAAATTAAAAAAATAATGCATTTGGTTTGTGTATCTGTCTCCCTCAATTTATTTTCTTTATATTTTTTAATTTACTACAACACGAAATAGTATACAGTTTTTGTTTAAAATTTTTACTCCTTTGTATTTAATTCTAGGTTTCTGAATTGGAACTTTCTATTGTTCTGCGAGTGACAATCATCATAATTGGCATTTTATCTACAGTTGTTGCTACATGTTTGTCAACAGTGTATGGTCTCTTCATCTTGGCCTCTGACCTCATTTTTGTGATCATCTTCCCTCAGCTTGTGTGTGTCATGATGATTCGATCAACAAACACCTATGGAGCACTCACTGGTTACTTCCTTGGTTTAGTGTTGAGACTTGGTGGTGGTGGGGATCAATATCTACCAATGCCTGCCTTTATTCATTATCCATTTTACAGTCAGACAAAAGGACAACTCTTTATCTTTCGTACATTTTCCATGCTTATGTCTATAACTACTATTTGTATTGTCTCTTTAGTCGCTCATTACATCTTTCAGTGGAAATTATTATCTCTGAAGTGGGATGTGTTGAACTGTTTTTCCACAAATTCCATTCATACACAGATATCATCATCTAATTGGAGTCATCAAATCATTCCATTAAAGGTGACTCCATCAACATCTGTTACTGATGGGGTAGATTCAGCATCTACTTTCACGGATCGGTCATTTTATACAGAATCCACTGGGAATTTAAATAAAGATTAACATTTTTAATACTACATCCGAATCTCTTGTCTTCTTATCACTAACTATTGTGAGAAATAATCTGTTTTGGAGGTGTTGGGATTTTTATTTATTTTAACCACTATTACCTCATCTTTCTTAAAAAAAATATATAGATGTTTTTGAGGATTTATTTTCTCTAAAGAACATTTTAAACATTAGCTCCTGAATTTAAATAAAATAACTATTGAAAACTGACAAATTTATTCTCTTGTGTTCAACATTGCCCATAATTTTTTATATTTTATAAATTTTTAAAAACATTTTGTAATTTCTATGTTTTTCAAATTTATTTATTTAGATATTTTTAAAATTTACTTTTTTCAAATTATTTCTTTAGTTTTATGCAAAATTTTAAAAAAATTTGTACATAATTTTTTTTTCCTTATTTTATAACTTTCTTTGCTTTTATTGTAATTCCAAAGAATAATATTATTTAAAAAGGAAAACTCATATATTTTCATGTTTCATAATCTGTATTTTTACAGACAATCCCAAATCAGCACATTATTATTGATTTCCCACTTGAAGCCTTTATAAAATCCAATCTACTTATAAACAAATGAAGGTTTCCAAACATTTGTTGTTCACTTTTTAATTCTTTCAAAACTTTGCCAGTTATCCACAACAAATCCTGTCACAAATGCTGCTACTCTTTGCTACTATTTTAAAAAGGCATTTTCAACATCCTTCTAACTTGGTTCTAAGATTGAAGTCAGGTAAATTTCTTGTCCACATGTGCCAAATTCAAGCTTAACCATCCTACAGATTGCTTTAAATGTGACACTGAATTTGATTCAAGCTTAACAAAAAAAAAAACAAATATTTATATTTTGTTTACAGTTTTTATCAAATGTCAAGAAAATTTGAGAAGACAGCATAAATTGCAAAAATCCAATAAAAGTAGTAGGTATGCTTCTTTTAGAGCCAAACATCCAATTAAAAAAAAATTACTATATACTTTTTGTTATGGCACTAATCTACCACAAATTACATAATAAATTGCTTAAGTTTTCACTTCATCATCAAAATGATACATCTTTTTAATGATTGTATGAAGTACAAAAGATGAAAAACCTTGTCCAATATGTAAGTGGTTATTTCTCTACATGACCATATTATTGTTCTAGCTCATTTTTAGTTTTAGAAAAAAGATAAAAATTTTAAAAATCTCAACCAAAATTTCATTTTGCTTCTGCATAAAATTGATAATCAATAATTGATTGAAATCGTATTGCATGACTTCATTTTTAAATATTAAATGATAGGTTTAGGGCTGGTCTTAAATTAACTATCCTACTCTTTATTCAGCTTTTTCATGATCCATGCGTAGGGTTTTTCTTTTTCATTCATTATAAGAAATCACCTGTCATTTGTCTTTTTTGCACTTGTCAAAAAACATCACATTTCTTATTTAGAACTTAAGCTATCCTGCCAAGTAGATGATGGATTGTTACAATAGATATACCATAAATGGTAAAGGAGGAAATAAAAAGATTTATTAATCTTTTAAGCAGAGTAAAGAATTAATTATAAAAAAAAATTCTCTGTGGTTTTAGGAATTTGCTGTTACTGTTATCAAAATAAGAATTATAAATTCTGAGAGTCCAATCCAAAAAAAACAAAAAAACAATTTTTATTAATCTTAAAAGAACAATAATATGCAATAGATTGTCTGCATAAAAGGTCCTTTAAGCTAGTATGATAAACGTTGTAACAGATTTTTACAAATGTTCATGAAAAAATAAACATTTTAATTAGTTAAAAAAAAGACTTACTGAAAGTTGTAAGTTATCTCTCTTTGACTGTTGAAAAACAACAATTAAAATCTTTTCCGTTAATTAGACTAAAACGGAAACAAATTACATTGTCTTTTACTTATCAAAACGACAGTATTATTAAAAGCTCAATATTTAATTTTGAGCTATATTAAAGTAGGTACCTCCACTCATTTTCGATGCGTAAATTTAAATTTAAATTTTAAAAATAAATAATTTTAAAATTAGCTTTAATTGAAAGCCAAGAGATTAAATTTAATAATTCTAGTAAGCAAAACATACTGGTGTATTTTTAACTGAAATTATATTCATTGAAATCTAAAATTTAAAAATTTACCAATTTTTAAAAATATATACAGCCATTTTTGATTGATTGACACATTACGTAAACAGTAGTCAAATTTCTGTTTTTAAAAATCTTGCAAAAATAAAATATACCGCGTTGACACGTTAAGTCAAATTTTAATATTAAAACTTACCTTTATCTGTTTTCAATCAATTAATAATTGCTTACTGCCAGAAATTTTCAATAAAAAAAAAATTAATTACGGTAGCCCTGTTTTTATGTCAGTCATGGAAGCGATGACAGATGACTGATAAGAGATGTTGACAAGGACGTAATGTGTGTCCAATCGTGCAATGTGTGTCCAATCGTGCTAAAATTTCCTTTTTTTGGGGTGGGGCGTTAACTAAATAGTAAAATTAAAAATTTAACATAATTTCAGCACTTATATAATCTTTTTCACATTTTCTTGTATTGTACAATACATTTTTTCTTAATTATCATAAATTAGTTAATGCACCTACGGTCAGAATTAATTTAAAAATTGAGGAAGTGAAAAAAAAAAAACTTACTAAGAAGAATGAAAGTGCGTTCTTCTGTTTTCTATGTAAAGAGGGACAACCCAGAACGCTTGTTAACTTATAAAATCAATTTAACCCATATGGAACACCGTACTTTATAAATTTGAACATCGTACTTTATAAATTTGAACATATTTGCACAAATTTTTTTTTGTAAAAATATACGGTGAGAAAAATTTTTATTAATTTTTTTTTTTTGAGAGGCAGTATAATCATCAATTCTTAACTAATAAAAAAAATCATATAGTTCTTTAAAAGATTTTAAAAATATTTAAAAAACTTTATGAATTATTATAATAAAAAAAAATGAAAACAATTCTTTTAAAATTTTATTAGTAATCGAAAAAAATGTTTTTCTTCAAACTATAATGCCCTTAATTTTTATTATTTATTCCAGCAATTTAAAGCTTATCAAATTAAATTATATCAAAGTTCTATTGCATTTTTTATATTTCGCTTCGGAGCATATTTTCGTATAGTGAATGATAATTTTAAATAAAAGAAATGGATAATTTAATTTCCCGATGAGTTTTGCGTTTAACTAATAAAAAAGTAAATCGCAGAAAATTAAAATTTCATGAATTTACTTGAAGAGGGGGTAACAGAGTTAAAAAAAATTTTCCATCATTATTTTAAAAAAATAATAATTTCAAAAATAATTTTATTTATTTGTGAATGAGTACTGAAAGTTTCATTAAAATCCGACAAATATTTTGTTTTTGCGAGAATTACCAAATTAATGTGTTTATCACCGAAAAAGTGAGTTACGTAAAAAAAAATTACGTAATCGATTGTAAAACAGTGGTAACATTTTCGACCACGCTAACTCAAATCAAAACAAAATTTTCTGCAAAAATTTCGGACATGTTAAAAGGGATTAAAAAAATTTTATAAAATGAATAAAAATTACTTTGATCTTTCCTCTTCATAATATTATAAACATTTTGAACCTTTATTACGTTTATTAAGTTTTGAACCTTTTTAAATCATACTTATGCTGGATTTTTTGTTATGTAATGGAGGCAACTATATTAAAGTTTTTACACAGAAAAAAACAAACTTTACTGATGTTTTTTCTAAAATTATATATATAGGTAAATTAAATACGCATAAACAAAGGGTTATATTCACCCTATTATTTAAAATATTGAAGTGACGTTTATATTATAGGCTGAAAGTCAAAGAGCCATTTACATTCAAGTTATGAAAACAATAATTTTAACTTAAATAAAAATTACATATTAACACAGTTAAAAATTGATATAGAGTCTAGGGCATTTGTAGCGATTTACATACAATTCCCCATCTATTCAAATTAATAAATTTAAGTTGCGAATAAATTTTTCGCATCTTAGAAAATTACGATTTCATTCGGAATATCCGAAGAGATCGGAGAAAATCTGAAATACGTCCGTTAGTTTGTGGCGCTCAGATTATTCTGATTTTATTTTGACAAGCTTACGCAAACGAAAAATTTTGCAGACGATATTTTTTCCGCATTGCGATAGATTTTGAAATTAGTGCATATGTCCACGGAAGCGTTCATTTCCAACGACATATTCAAATTTGTACTTAAGACTAAAAAAACGCTCATATTCCAAATAAGGAATTTTTGGAATAAATCCTAAAATCGTCAGGATTAAGCGTTTATATAATTTAAATACAAAAATTTCGCTTTAATAATAGCGACAAAAACTTATAATTGAAAATATTCAAACGTGAAAATATTTTTCAATAACATATTTAAAAAAAAATTACCATTCAGTTGAAATACAGAAAAGTAATTTTTACAGAAAAGCCAAAGATTCTATATCTTTGTGTTTCTTTTCTCCTTTAACTTTACTGGAGATGGTTAGTATCAGTTTTTCTTTCGCGGCCTATCTTAGGGTACTGCGAGGGAATGCTGAAAAGTACTCGGCCTGACCAAGGCGCTCCTCATAATCTGATATTTTGTGTGTTTGGTTGATAATTTTTCAGCACCTATTTCGTATTTCTCATCCCCTGGCCTGAAAAGAACAGGATTTTCAGTAAAATGGTGAAATGCTGCGAAGGTAAGGAAATAAAACTTGGTTATAGGTGGGGTAATTAAAAAGAGAAAGTATTAGAAAATAGAAAAAAGTGGGTCAGTTACCAGACTTACTTTTTAAAGAGCCTGCACCTACCTGAACAAAAGTTCCCCTCTAACTTATTATTTCTTGTGCACACCAAGGTCATTAAATTTATTCATGTGCTCCAATCGTTTCCAATAATCTTTGAGGTGATCATCAAGAGAAAACGATTTGTTCTTGAAGATTCCTTTCAATCACGTATCCCCAAAATGCTATTAGATCGAGGAATCTTGGACGAAATTTTAGTAAAAGAATACCCTCCGTCCTCCGGCTAATCCCAATTTTCTGTCATGAATCAATATCTAGATCGAGTCCAGAAGGCTACACTGGTCCACGACAGTTCTTTCGTCAATATGAGGCAAATCAGAGGTAGACTTCTTGATGTGTATGTGACTATCCACCTGTAGAGTTTATTTTTGCACATTTATTGGATGTAGCCGTTGAGTAAATTATACTTCAGTGTATAAAATTTGATTCCCAGGAACAGAAAAGAAATACAAATAATGGTTTAAAAAAATCAGAGGAAGATATGAGTCAAATACGTTTAGCTTAAGTTTGTTTCGACAATTCGTCTTTAGCTAAAGATCACAATTAAAAAATGTGTACAATTCCATTTAATATTTGTCTATATTTCTGAGATGAGGTGGTAGTTATAGTATTAACATTATTCGGACACATGGCCCAGTGGATATAGACGTTGGTTAGTTCCTGTGACTTGACCCAAAGAATTGTGAGTTCAATACCAGGCTACAGCAGTGATGAACAAGTAACTTACAGTGTTAGAGGGAAATAACTCATGACTAACAAAAAAGGCTCTATGCAAAAGGGATAGAGGTGATGATACCCTAAGATAGGCTGCGAAAGAAAAACTGATACTAACCATTTCCAGTAAAGTTGAAGGAGAAAGGAAACACAAAAATATAGAATCTTTGGCTTTTCCTCCTTTTATACCCAGTGATTGTAATATTAAAAAATATGAACATTTCATTTAGATAAAAATATGTTATCTTAAACTCAGTTTAAGATAACATATTTAGTCAGTTCATTTATTTCAAAGTTTCCAGTAATATAAATCCTACCACCTATCCATAGTGCCATCACCCTTTTCAAAACCATTAAGTCGGTTTCTTAAAACGAAAAATCGGGGAGTAGAGTTCGAATTCCAGTTGAATTCATCGCAGTTATGAGTTAAATATCATGACAGATTGGGTTCTTTAGCCTTGGTTCGCAACCAATCTACCGCAGAAAGTAATGGAACCTACTGCGGGATAATCTTCTGTAAGTCAGTCATGTCTCTTTCGAGACATGATCGCCCAAGCGTGTATCACGTATGGCACTTTACTGACTGACTAGTTCAACAACTAAATGGTTTTGGAAAGGGAAGATCCTGACTGGGGAAACTGTTGCTTATAATCAAAATAAGTAGAGGAGTACAATTCACGAAACAAGAACACGCCATGAATTGGGCAAGCTAGAAAAGAGGAAACTATTGATCCAGCAATCCAGCAATTTACATGTAATGGATACAGCAGGGTATGTCTCTCCAATGCAGGTTTCATTAGTCGCATAACACTCATATTGCTAGACCTTTGAAAAATTAAGATGAGTACTACGCTAGGTATAACAAACAGTCTATCAGAAAATTTACAGAAACCGTTCCGGTCTCACCTGTCACATCACCACGAGTAAGTAATATTTTTATTTCTTACGAGAAATAAAAACATTGATTAAACTTGTCAGCGATGGTCATACTCGTTTAAAGAACCAACAACTATCATGTATAATTGGAGTAGATAGACTATACTATCCACCTACGTCTACTGAACAGGTGTAGAGGCTCATCCCTTGTTCCCTGTTTAGGAGGTGGTTTCCAGTTTTCTCTTTTCCAATTTTTTCACTCTTACGTAGCCACCTGCACATCAGTGGCATTACAGCTTTGCTCGGGGTGATACGATTAAAATATATATATATATATATATATATATATATATATATATATATATACTGACGTATCAAGTATCATAGAACAGCAGCCTGTAAAGATATCGCTATCATACCACGACAGCATGGGAATGTCCAAATCTACGTCAGTTTTGTTTGTATATCTTGTATGTCAGTGTGATTGCTGGCTAGGCTGCTCAGGACAAGGAGAAGTGAATTATAGGAATTGGAATGCTGCGTGACAGATGGATAGGATATTTGTTTATTAAAGATTGTGACCAGAGGCGTTTGGATTGTTCTAGAATTGTCTATGATATCAGACAAACGACACAGTCTCAAATCGTGTTAACATTCAATGCAGGGGTTACCAGACGCTATGTTTATAAAAGTTTATATCTAAAAGAAATATATATTTTTCTGCAAAACAGTGGCTGTCAAGCTAGTCACACAAACCAAAATGAGTTCGATCCTTAATAATAACCTCGTATTTGTTGTCTTGTGTCAAGGTAACTTTAATTAATGTCTATATCAGCATATTATCCACCAACAGATAGGTGGGATATTTGTTTATCAAAGATTGTGACTAGAGGCTGTAGCAGCCACAGATCTATTTCCTTTCGCGAATCAGTGCCCCCGACGGGAGATTCGGTCACTCACTAACCAATCAACTGGCAGAGCGCATTAATTCCTTCTTCCTCTCTAGAACTATTTTCCTAGTCCATTTTGGTAGAACGGACAAAAGGCAGAGAGCCATGAGCCAGCGGTAGAAACAGACGTCTCTCTCACATCGCTGCCATTGATTCCCCTTGGAACACTTTCGCTGAAGAAGACACTGCCGCTAGCTTCGCACACTCTTCCTACAAACCAAGTACCAGCCTACCGACCAACGAACCAAATGGACGCTTACTCACTATCACTCTTGTACGCCTACTAAGAGAATAAACAATTCTTTGTTGTTGTTTTAAAAAAAGAAGTTTCGTAATTCTTTTGTGTTGCCTAAAAAATATAGTGTTGGAGAAATTAATCATTTCCCTTAACCCTATAAGGCGTTTGAATTGTCCTAGAATTGTCTATGATAAAAGACAAACGACACAGTCTCAAATCGCATTAAAATTCAATGCAGGGGATACCAGAAGCATATGCAGCAGGTAAGTTCAGCTTATTTTAGATTCCATAGGATATAGGAGTAGACGATCCATCAAATGAACACCATGACATAAAACGCAGTGCTCCACCTGAGATTGTGAGAACGCTAATTAGAGCTCGGCACACTGGTAATATGTCGTGTCCTTTGATAAATCAAGGTTCTAGTTGGATAGAAGAGAACAGGTATGGGGCAGACCTAAATAAAATATGGATCCAAGTTGTCACTAAGGCATCATTCAGGCTGGTGGTGGATTCACATAAGTTTAGGCTGTGGAAATTTGACATGGTTTATGTCCGTTTGACACATCATTGACCAGTAGTCACTACATTGCATAACTTCATGACTGTTTGCACCCATTTATGGAATTCATGTACGCCAACAAGTATTGAGCAGGATAATTCACTATTTTGCCTAAAATTGGTTTGAGAAGTATTTTGGAAACTTCTGACAAATGGTGAGAGCACAATTTTCACTCGACAGGCACCCAATATAGTAGTTATTTAATATGATAGAGAAGTCTGTTTGTACGCAAGATCGAGTCTTAATAATAACCACTTACAAATATTAAGGAGCTTGTTGTGGATGGATGTGCGTGTGTGCAATTGGATTTAGTTAGGTATAAAAAGTAGTAATTTAAGCTATGCGTGTTCTTCCAGTCAATCATCCACAAACAATAAATTTTAGATTTATATTCTCAAACAGACAACATTGATAAAATAATTCAAAGACTTGTTGAGTTGATCAAAGTAACAATTTATATCAACAATTAACAACAAGAATATTTATAATAAAGCAGATTGAGATGATAGAGAAAAGTGAGAGTTTAGAAGTTATTTTCTCAACAATTCAAGGTTTGAAGGTAACTGTATTTGATATATGATCAAATATGTAGTTAAAACAGTCTTTAGGTAACTTCACAATTCAGAGTGTTCAGAAAGATAAACTGTATCAGATGTATGATCGAGATATACGTAGTTAAATCAGTTTTTCAGGTTGCATCACAAATTTAAACAGTTCAGCATTTGCAGAATGATAAAAATGCAAAGAACAGAGTTACATACCTTGGTACATAATAACAGAGAAAAATGAGATGCATATCACGTTAATGTGTAGACATGTTCAGTGTTCATTTGATTTGTTAGAAATGTAACTTGTAATAATATGAAAGATCTGAACATAAATCTTTTGTATGTGAATATCGAAATTTCTCGAATAGTTCGTGTTAGAAAATAGAACAGAAATGTGTTCAATGAAAGTTCGTAAATTCAGGAAAATTAAGTCTTTCGCTGAAAGAGAAAAGTATGTGTAGTTTGAAAAGTATGAATGAGATGTTATATATGCAACAAGTAAATTTAGTAAGTGAAGTGAGTGATTGAGTGATTCAAGAATCCGAGCCTGATGGAAAAATTATGGTGTGAGAGAGATGTTTGAAAAGCGCGCGAAAGTAAGAATGCGACGTGAAAGAATTAAAGGCTCGAGTGAAGTGGATTCTGGTGGCAGGAAGAATCACTAAAGAAAAGGGCCAAAATATGCTCCTTATATACTTGTCAGAAAGGGTCGGTCGGCTCAGATTTTAGCGTCCCTTTTTACGCGCCAAAATTGTGCCTTAGCCAATGAGATTGCTTATGTAACAATCATAAGCTCTGGTTGGCTAATTCACTGAATTGGAATTAGGGGGTGGATAGGATATTCTATCCCAACAAGCTATCGAGACAGCATAGCATAACATTTATCCAGAGGTCGTCGGAATCAATGTCACGTCAAGTTTCTGTACTTCGCCGCATCTGAGGAGGTCTATCCTAATGATTTAAGCATATCACTATATATATATATATATATATATATATATATAGAGAGAGAGAGAGAGAGAGAGAGCGAGAGGGAGGGAGAGAGAACGAGAGGAGAGAAAAAAAGAGTGTAGCTATAGAAATCAATATTTCATTGATTGATTTACTCTATATGCGATCATCCTGATATCGTCTCAATGGTGGGATTTTCGATTTAAACTTTGAACACTAATGACTTCTTTTACTGGATCAACGCTGTTTTCACCGATCTTAATTGCAGTTGTTATAAACTATTGTGGATTTTGCGGACAACCTGTGATACCTGCAGTCACGGTATGTTGAACGCTAAGAAACAAATTTTAATACGATGAAGAAATATTTATTCGTAATTAACAGATAAAGCGAACATCCTCTTCTTTTCGACAGTTATCACAAGTACGTAAACCTGTCATTACTGTGCAAGAGTCAATTCGATCGACATTCGCAGACATTCATATGTCGGTCATGAAACCTTGCAGAAACCTTCATAGAACTTGCATTCATTTCTACAGAAGTAAATTAGCAACGTGCATAATCATATCAATCTATTCATGTTATTTACATCATCTTTTTTCTCTATCTTTTTCGTTCAATGTTTATATCTTAAAAAAATACACATTTTTCTGCAGAACAGTAGCTGTCAAGCAAACTAAAATAAGTTCCATCATCAATAATAACCCCATATTTGTGGCCTTGTATCAAGTTAACTTTACCAGTTAACTACAACAGCATATTATCCACAGACATTTAATACAAGAATATGAATCGGAGTTGCTCATTATAATGCTAACATCGGGCTCACAAGTTTATAAGAAAATGTGCTAAAACTGATAAGATTGTAATTGCTTCTACTTGTAGTATCAGACTTAATGATGTGAGAGAAAATGCATATCAACTCTTGTTATTGACAAGTGGTAGTCAATACGGAAGGTACTTCAATCCAAGCAAAAAGAATATGAAAACGAAGACAATATTAAAATTAACAAATTCAGCTAAATGCCGTTGTATATAATTGTCATTGATTAAAATCAGTATAGACAACGATATAGTGAGTTTTTTGCAGCCTTTTAATAGGGCAAAGGGTTCCTTCAATGCAATCAACGGTCCCATGTTCGTCACCAAGGCGAGCCTTCAAAGTTGGAGGATATCACCTGTGAGCCTTCAAGTTGGGGGATATCGCTCTGGAGAGGGGTGGGTTCTACCAGGTTTAATTGCTCAAGAGATGCTGTCCAAATGTAAACCCAGATATTGATAAACAAGCAAGACAGGTGGAGGGAGAAGATCAGCAGTTGCGTCATAGGACTGATGATGGTGATGATGCAAAGAACGAGTTAAATCTTTTAGTGAGCCACAGAGAACAGTAACGTGAGGTGATGTGACTGCATGGTGATAAGTGTGCTGCATAAATCTGTGCTTGACAACGATCAATCATCCTCTTTAGTTGCAGTTGTTATTTAAACCATAAACTATTGTGTATTTTGAGGAAAACTTTCGATGCTTATCTGTAGTTACGGTATGTTAGCATCAATTTGTGTTCTTAATTTGTAAAAGAAAACATAAGACAAAGAGTTAGAATTACTAAAAGGTGAAGAGTTGGAAATAATCTCAACTCAGGGTTTTATCGAATTAACAATATTAGTTTTATCATTTTCTTTCTCTTCTTCGTAGTTTGTACAACGACTGCATAAGCATAAAAATACACGTGTAACTTTGTATAAACCTATTATCATGTGCATTTTTCTTGATATATATGCTTTCACATACCAAAACATACTGCTATCCTCACCAAAGTGGGGTTGTTATCGTACGTTTTTGAGAACGAACAGTTCGGTTGGAGTTTCGTAATTAGGATTCCAAGGAGAAACAAGAAAGAAACAAAATGAACAGTGAAATGAGAAGCCAGAGAAACAACAAGTGGTAAAAAAAAAAGAAATTACACTGACTATTTGCAATTGGATGATATGAAATGAACATTTGCAAAAAACTGAGAAAAACAAAAAAACAAAAACGAAGGACTTTCACGACATAACGAAGTTCAATCTGGCATTAAAAAAAGAGAGTAGCAACCTTACAAGCTAGGTCTGTAGGTAGGTAGGAGTAGACAGATACAGTGAAAAAGAGAGGTGGGGCAATTCCTTTTCGACAGACTAGAAGTTGAGTGTAACTAAAACTTTTTATCATATGCGTTAACATTCGTAGTTTTACTAAATACTGGAGTAGATAGACCCTTCTGTCACCCGATTCACACTCCTCCCTCTTTTGAACAGGAGTAAAGGCGCACGCCTTGTTTCTTGTTTAGGAAGGGGTTTCTGGTTTCTTTCCTCTCGTCCGATCCTAGTCGTAGTGCTGTTGTAAGCTTTTTGCAGTGTTTGTGGATGGTGGCAACGTCTCTTCATTCTGAGGGTGCCGGGTTGGCAGTTTCTTGCTTGCTACTTCCGACTGGTAATTAGGAGCCCGAACTTGTGCGTAGCGTCATGAGGCTGCTCTGATCAACAGTTGAATAATATCTAGGTTACATGTAGTTCCATGTCGCGCATGGATGGATGTTCTTGCATGAACCTTTGGTGAGCAACCCTGAGACCACATTATGCTGCAGTCAGCGCCAGTTTTCTTCCAACACATGCTGCTCACAGCGACCGACTGACTCTACTCTAGGCCTCTCTCCTAATAAAACTTTCATTAATATACACCAACATAATAGCAAATATAAACCAGCTAACCTAAAAACACCCAAACCCTTCAACATCTCTTTTACTAACATACGAGGTATACGCACCAATTTTCATAGTGTCCAATTCTTTCTCCAGGTCAACTCACCTGACATCTTGGCTCTCTGTGAAACTAACCTTGATCCTTGTCTACATGCATGGGCTTGGTGTCTACGTCAGTGAACATCTCCCTCTAGCTAGGATGATATCTTTTGAATCTCTTGATCATTCTTATATGTGTTTACGTCTGTCCGTACTTAGTTTAGTTAGCTATCTCTTCTTCCTCTACCGCTCCCCCTCAACTCCCGACTGTTCCATTCTTGACAGCATCTCTAATAATATTGACAAGGCCATTTCCTCTCATTCATCTGCCCATATATTTGTGTTTGGTGACTTTAACGCCCACCACGCCAAGTGGTGGGCGTTAAAATCATTGTCACTGATCTTGCTGGTGACCACACCATAAATTTCTCCATCACTCAGTCCCTTACGCAAGTGGTGGAGTTCCCCACGCGTTTCTCTAATAACACTAACGGACCTGACTCACTGCTAGATTTCTGTTTTACTCCCATCCCTGATTCTTGCAATGTCAAGCTACTTTGCCCCCTCGGAAACTCTGACCATGCGGTGGTTTCCGTTAACATCTCCTTCCACTTCCACTACACCCAAGAACCTCACACTAGCAGAATATCTTACTGTTACCAAAGAGCCGATTGGGACTCATTCCGTGATTTCCTCTGTGATGTCCCTCTGAACAGTGTCTTTAGTTTTCCTGTTGAGGACTGCGTGGCTGAAGTCTCTTCTTGGGTTAAGGCTGGCATCGAAGTCAGGAAGTTGAGACTTAAACCACACTCGCCCCCTTGGTTCTCCCCCGTTTGCTCTGCCGCCATCGCACATCGAAATCACTTCTTCCGGTTTTATCGGAGTCACCCGTCGGACCATAACAGGCGCCTCTTTGCCTTTGCTCGCAATGAGTGCAAGAAGATACTTAACGAAGCCAAGTTGCTGTTTGCAGTCAAAATGAAGCAGCGCATAACATCGCGTAAGTTCGGTTCCAAAGACTACTGGAGGCTCTGCAAAAGCGTACTAAACAATAGCAAACCCGCAGTCCCCACTCTAGTCAACGAATTCGATGTCCTCACCTCTTCAACAAACAAGGTTGAGTGCTTCGCTCGCAGATTCTCCATCAACTCGACACTGGACTCATCTGGAGTTCCTGTACCCGACTTCCCACCCCGAACCGAAGCCCAACTGACTGATATACACATTACCCCCTCGGTGATCTCTAAAATAATTTCAAAGCTTGACCCCATGAAGCGAGCGGCGACGACGGGATCCCAGTCATTGTCCTGAAGAGATGCTTCCCCGAACTCTCCTCTGTTCTCTCCAAACTCTATAACTACTGCCTCTCTGATTCTTGATTTCCTGTCTGCTGGAAGTCATCATCCGTAGTTCCAATATATAATACAGTGATTACTCCTGGGGTGTCGGGGATATTTCTTGGATGCTTCTAGTGTTGCTCTTTTTGCCGCTGCTGAAATTATTGTTTGCGGCTGCTTTTGTTGTTGTAGCGGTGCTCTTTTGGTTGCTACTTCCGCTGTTGTTTTAGTTGCTGCTACTGTTCCACCTGTTTTTTTAGACAGTACAGCTTTTTACTTTTTTGCTCCTCACTGCTTCAGTCCAGTCCCTGGAGTCACTTGGGGCCTGGTCGGGCTTCTTTTGGTGTTGCTGGTGTTGATTCTGGGTTCTTTCCGTGTCACGCCTTTGACAAGTGCCATGTGGCAACACAGGACCAGCAGTGGGGACGGCGACCTTCAAAATATATGGAAAGGTAAATACGCCAAGATATTTAAAAAACATTTCTTGTCATTGTCATCATCACGACAAAGTCGCCGGTGGCAATGCCCGCTTTGCTGTTTATCACTGAGACACCTCCGACTTGTCTATAATTGACGAAAAACATCCCCAAATGGTCTTCGGCGATATACATGAGCACCTCGTGTCAGGTAATCTGGATCTTCCGGGTGCCTATGTTTTCGGTCTTTAACTTCACCGATTTAGTTATGAGGGTGCTTCCGGCCAAAAACATGGGTGCTCCCTCTGTAGTCAGCAGGATGTCCTACATGAATTTAGCCCGACGTTTCAATATTTTGAATCCAATATTGGGGCTCTTTATGGCCTCTTCTATCACATACTTGCTGACTCCGATCAACTTCCTAAATTTACGTCTGTTGTCAGCAAGGATATTGTCCTCACAGTGTCTGTCTCCACTACAGAAGGCACAGCCAAAAGTTCATTGCCTGAAATAAAGTCTTTATATTGCTCCATCAGGCTATTATAATATTCGGGCCCTTTCGTTTTTGGCCTGTCAGCCGCCGATGCTGATGGGCTTGCGGCTGTGTGTGTGGGTTCTAAATGTTGAGGAAGCTGGTCCATTTTGGCCGGGACCCTACCACAGTTAACAATACAAAAACAATCACTTACGCGAAAGTAACTTGGTCAAAAACTAAACGATACAATTTTTTATTTATTTATTTTTTAGGATGCGGTTTCCGGTTTTTTCTTTTCTAATCTTTTCACTTTGTTTGTTTGTTTTTGTTTTTTTTTTCAATTGGAGTAGATAGACTAAACTATCGCCCGGTTCACACTCCACCCACATCTATTGAACAGGTGAAGAGGCTCATCCCTTGTTTCCTGTTTAGGATGCGGTTTCCGGTTTTCTCTTTTCTAATCTTCTCACTCTTATGTAGCCCCCTGCACATCAGTGGTGTTACCGCCTTGCTTGGGGTGATATGATTAAAAAAAAAAACTTAAGGAGTGTCCTCTAGAGAAAGTTTTTTTTTAGTAATGTCAAGTGAAGTAACCCAAATTTTAACCGCCAATTATAAAAATTGGAATTTTTACAAAAACAATGTAACAACTTTTTTATAAACCGTCTGACTTTTTTTAAAAACGCTACCCTAAAATGTGTAAGTAATAGACAAACTCAGACGATTATAATATTTATTTAGTTATTTACACTTTTTAATTAACTGTTATTTTTTTTAATTATTTCGTATTATTTGCTAATTAAAGCTTTTATAAAAGCTTTCTTAGGCAGCTAAAATGTTCTACAAATCCTGTGGAGATATTTTAGAATATAAACTGACTTAAAAGGAAACATTAGAGAAAAATAAGAAGGGTGAGTTGAAGTTGGGTCAGTCAGTCTTCATATGTTCGAAACAGATTCCTTTCAACAAGGAAGCGCATTTAGAAGCGAGGGTGAGCTGCTTCTATTGGTGAAATTGTTGTTACTGTTGTAGGGATGTCCTTTTTTTGATGACAAGGATTCTTCTTCACCTTCTTGGATTTTTAAAACTAATGAGTCGGCGATTTTTGTCTAAATATTTATATCTAATGCTATTCTAAACCAAGCCTTCTCTCAAATTGACGTTAGGCAGTTTTACCTATTTGGATAATCTTTCAAGTTTTTCCGTTTATAATAACAGTTCTAAATTATTCCGTTGCATACATATTGGCTGTTTGCGATTTGAAATTTAACTTCTTTACATGCACAGGCATTTTCATGAAAGAAAATAGGGTATTGTCAGTTTGAAGAAACACATAAAGCAGAAAAATGAAAAAATACAAAAAAACTTGATTGGGTAAATGAGTGTCTTGTGATATATTCAAGAAGATCTAAAAGAATTTCCAAAATCTTGCATAATCGCGATATAAGATGATAATTTCAGCTCAGTGGTTGTTGCTTATAAATAAGATTTGAGCTTATGCAAAAGAATATATTTTTTCTAGAGTCTTACTGTTTCATTATATAAAAAATAAGTAAATCTTTGGATAGCAGCCAGGAATTGTAAAAGCACGTATTATTCATATCGTCCACTGTGTATAGTTTTAGTAAGATTTTAATTGTAGATCATACAAAATTTTAATTTCGACAAAGATAATAAATTGATGTTTTGATAATATTTAATTTTAATCAGTCCAATGAAGTTGGAGAGGATGCAAACGAAAAGGAAATTTATACTTAACATCAAGAAAAAACTGCTGAAGTTACTGGGACACGTAATGAGGAAGGACGGTTTGGAGTTTTACACAGTTTCTGTGTAATACGGTAGCGACAGAAGGTTCACTAACAATCAGTTTATTATAATTATATATAAATACCTCTAAAGAAAAGCGATACCTAGGTTTAAAATACATTTAAAAAAATGAAAAATCTTTCTTGAAGCGTTTATTTTAGTTTCAATTTCAATCTAATAGATTAAATATTTCCAATAAGTAAAATATTTCCAATAAGTAAAATACTTTACTGCATTTAAAACTAAATCTAAATCGATTGAAATGTGTTTTTTTAAATTATTAGTAAAATCTCTAATCTTTATCAGTAATAATCGCCAAAAATCGTCTATATTGACAAATTCGTCAAAACAACGTAATTATCATAATTAAAAATCTTTCAAAAATAGAATATACTTTTCTAAAACTTTATTTGAGTAAGATTACCTGTTTTAAAGTTTAATTTGATTTGAAACAAATATGGGGTGGTTTACTAAAATATCACAGAAAAGCATTTTTTTAATACGGAGAGGTTATTTTTATATGTTGACAACTCTCTCGATAGACTTGTGTTTGAGATTTTTTCTAAAAGAGTAACAATTACTTGACGAATGTAACGATTTTTTAAAATAATTTATTTTAACTACCCAAATGAAAATATAAGAGCAGTTCTAGATGCTATAAAATTTAACTTACAAAGTTTCTGTTGAATGTTAGAAAATTACCGATAAATTTTGATTTTAGTTACCGCCATTATTTTTGCTAATGTCACGTTTGGACATCCATATTTACAAAATCGACACCTTTATACATGCACTCCTGATCAAAATTTTAATACCACTGAAAAATCTTTAAAAAGAAATATTTTTTTTGCGGGTAGATTTTAAACTCCTACCACTTAAGGTTACCAATACTACAATCTAAAAGGTTATGAAAACAAAAAGCTATATTCCAAACATTTTATTTAGAAATTTACATTTTTATAAAATGAGGCGATTTACACATGATCAAAATTATAAGACCAGAGACAAAAATTCTACGATATTGTACAAAAAGTATATGAAAAGTGTATGAAAACATTCAACAACCAAATTTAATAATGAGTTCTACCTCCACTGCTTTTGATGACTTCAAAAATTCTGTCTGGCATGCTAGAAATAAGCGTTTCCATTAAGGTGCGGGGGATGTTGCTCCAGATGGCTTCACGAAGTTCATTTTTTGTTGAATATTGTTTGCCATTTCGATAAACATCTCTTGTCATCCATCCTCAAACATTTTCAATTGGGTTCAAGTCTGGTGAGCATGCAGGATGTCCCAAGAGATGGACCCCATTTTCTTGTAGAAAGGTCAAGGTCCGCCTTGCAGCGTGGATTGCAGCATTATTCTGTTGGAATAACCATCCATCCACACACAAATGATGGCTCTCCATCATCAATGATGCTTTTTGTAGCATGCTAACATAACCAGCCGCTGTTTGACAACCCTGCACCACCTGGAGCTCCATCGTCCCTCTGTAAGAAAAGGCACCCAATGCCATTAGGAACCCTCCACCACTATGACGTGTGGAGAAAATTTCAGGAGGCATGTTTTTGTTATGCCAATATCGTTGGAAGCCATCAGGACCATCTAGATTGAATTTTTTCTCATCAGAAAACAGGACTTTCTTCCACTTCTCAACGTCCCATGTTTGGTATTCACAACCAAACTTTAAGCGGTCCACCTTGTGATGTGGAAGCAGCCGAGGAATTTATTTACGCTTTTTATTTACCATGCCTTTTTGTCGTAAGTGTCATCTGATGGTTACGGGACTGCAATCAGCATCTGTGGCTGCCTTAATTTGACTAGAAGAAAGTCCCCCCTCTTTCATAACAACCCGTCTTATTCTCTTACTCAATGCAAGAGAATTTTTTGGGGGCCTACCAGAGGATTTTGCTTTTCCATAATTCTCACTGTTCTTTAGAAAGTTGCAAATCACAGTTTTACTGCGATTTACCTTAGCTGTGATCGCCCGCTGTGACAAACCTTGCTTATGGAATTCGAGAATTCGAGAACGCTCAACTTCGGTAAGTTTGCTTGCTTTAGGCATGGTAACACCTTTACGCAGTGATTGCTAATCTCTAACTGAACTAAAAACATTGGAATTACCATAGATCTAACAATTTATATTCCTGGTCTTATAATTTTGATCATGCGTAAATCGCCTCATTTTATAAAAATGTAAATTTCTAAATAAAATGTTTGGAATGTAGCTTTTTGTTTCCATAACCTTTTAGATTGTAGTATTGGTAACCTTAAGTGGGAGGAGTTTAAAATCTATCTGTAAAAAAAATTTCTTTTTAAAGATTTTTAAGTGGTCTTAAATTTTTGATCAGGAGTGTACATAAAATAAATTCACATTCTTTGTAAATTATTGAGGGTCGTTTTATTGTAGTGAGCTTTTATGTATGATTAATAAGTATATAGTCTTAATTTAATGACATTATAACAAATTAATACAATCTGGAAGTTACTTGAAAAAGTGACAATTGAATTATCAACTTAAAACTGACTCCGTCAGATGGGAAGAAAAGTGATGCGGTGAATACGAAATAAAAATAACTTTCTTTTCTTCACTGTTTGCAAATTAGCAAGCTAGTGTGAAAATCTATTTTTGACCAATAAAAAAAAAAAGATTGCCTCCGTGCTGAGAAAAGATCAAGGAAAGTTTCGCGAGTAAATGTGAAATATTTATTAAGCAAATCAGTCAGTTTAGGTGCCATACGTGATACACGCTTGGGCGATCATGTCTCGAAAGAGACATGACTGACTGGGCAGAAGATTATCCCGCAGTAGGTTGCCATTGCTTTCTGCGGTAGACTGGTTGCCGACCAAGGCTCTAGAACCCAATCTGTCCTGCTATTTAACCCATAACTGGAAGGAAGATACCCAAGGGTATTTGCGCGTAAGTGAATATATATATATATATATATATATATATATATATATATATATATATATATATATATAACGATTTGTATTAACATTTTTCATTTTTCGATTAGTAAATACAATATTCAATTAATAACTTAATAACCTAACCCCGACAAATCTTAGTAGAATTTCTAAAAAACTTGAAATTTTATAAATTATCATAATTAAAAAAGAAAATATTAAAACAATTCTTTAAAATTTTATTATTTATCGAATTTCTTTTCTTCAATTTATAATATCCTCAATATATATTATTTATTAAAGCAATTAGAAGCTTATCTAATTAAATAATCTCACAGTTTTATTGCATTTTTTATTTTATTATTGGGAGTAGATTTTCGGAAAAAAGAAAAAACAATTGTTTAAAAAAAATAAAAAATGATTTACATTTCTAAAAGGAGTCCTGCGTTTTAATCATTTTTTAAAAAATTGTGAACAACAATCTTAAACTATAAAACAAAATGCAGAAAAATACAAATTAAACTTCAACACAAAAAATCCAAAATTAGCTTAGCCGACCGATACACGATGCTCAAATAACAATTCAATCCAAGCTGTACTATGGAAACTTGATATATCAATCAGCAGGAAAATACTTAATACCACCTTTCATGAACGTTTTGGGGCATTTAGAACATCGCCTGTAGAAAGTGTGTATGTAGAAGCAAACGAAATTCTATAAAACTTGAACGGAAAAAAACTAGATCTACAATAAAACTAAAAACATCCCCTCTAACTGCATGAAATATCACATTCCATCCAAAATACAGAAGCCTCTTCCAACAAATACAGAAGCCATAAAAACCTTTGAACTCCAGATGGAACCTAGCATTACAAAAGCAGGAATACCTTTAACTAGAATCCATAATACAATCATACAAAATACACTAGGTTTGATCGTATGAATACCTAAAATAAACGTCATAAAACAAGTACACATCCACATATTCCATATTTCTTTAGAAAAAATCATAATCAGTTATCCCTGACACTCATACATATTCATGGATGGGTAAAAAATGAAACAAGATGTGCAGTTGTGTATTAAAAAAAAAAAACACCAAAAAGAAACATCTGCCCCGCCTCAAAAAAAAAAAAAACTTTAGTTTTCAATGCAGAGATTTCTGCAATAGACCTAGAACTCGACTTCATCTCGAGAAACAAACATACAAAATATGTAATATTCTCTGTCTCCTTATCAGTTATAACAACAATAAAAACTAAAAAAACAAAAACAAATCGAGAACCCACTGTTAGTGAAACTGCCATGCAGGCTGGATTCATTAGTAAAAAAAAAAAAAAAAAAAATAGTGCTGTACTGGATCCTATAAGAATTTAAGATCACATAAGAATTTAAGAGAATGACCAAACAGATTCTACCGCAAAGTGTGCCTTAAATGAAACTTGTGAGAATAATTTCAAGATCACTTATACAGACCTGAACAGTAAAATAAACAGTTGTAGGGAGACAATAGCTATCTTCCCTTAAGGGGAACAACAGTTGTCTTCCTTTTTGAGGAACTATTTTTTATCTGGAGTCAATTACCATACTTGCTAAAAACATTCTCGTCCATTTGGACACCTTGAGCATTCTTCTTGTTTGGGACTTACTTGAACATTCGTAATGTATGGTTACTTGTTTGTATTTTATTAAATTTGTTATTGCCATATACTTGTCCTTTTTTACTACACGTGCTACCGCAGCGTGTTAATATTTGTTGTTTAAAAGTTTATGTTAATATCGCGTAACTGGTAATATCGCCAGTTCGCAACTCAATACTAATAAGTGGTGACTCCAACGTGTCAGTTTATTTTTGCAAATTGCAAAATAACTGTTAATTTCGGGTATAAAAAAAATTTATATCTCTACACAAATCATTTACCGTATCTCATGGCAACATGGCGTCCTTCTTCTTCATTTTCTCCTTCGCCCACCCCAAATTTGAATTTGGCGCTGCTAACTTTTTTTTTGGCTGCGGACTGATTTTTGGCTTACTGCTGTGTTGACAACACCCATTAGGGGAGTAGGAGGTTGGTAGCAGAGATAGCTACTTTTGACCTTCGGTTTTGAATATTTGTGTTCGTTTTTTTTTGTTGTTTTTTGTTTTTTTACGTTTATCCTTTGTGCTTCGCATAGTGAAGCATATTTCTGTGTGGCAACAATTCCCATTGAAAATACACGGTATGGAAGTGGATAAAATGGCCGCCGTTTCGGCGGTGAACACTGTCAGCCTAGCATATTTTAAAGCGGACCCTGCTTTATTTTTCGCACAATTAGAGTCGGAGTGCGAACTGAGAGGAATTTTTTTTTTAATCATATCACCCCGAGCAATGCGGTAAGGCCACTGGTGTGCAGGGGGTTACATAAGAGTGAATAGATTGGAAAAGAGAAAGCCGGAAACCATGTCCTAAACAGGGAACAAGGGATGAGCCTCTACACCTGTTCAATAGACGTGGGTGGAGTGTGAACCGGGCGATAGTTCAGTCAATCTACTCTAATTGGAAAAAAATAAACAAAAAAGAAAAGTTAAAAGATTGGAAAAGAGAAAGCCGGAAACCACATCCTAAACAGGGAACAAGGGATGAGCCTCTACACCTGTTCAATAGACGTGGGTGGAGTGTGAACCGGGCGATATCTACTCCAATTGAAAAAAAAATACACAAAAAAGAAAAGTGAATTACCTCTCAAAAAACAAAATATAATTTAGCCGTTTCCAAGTTGCCTCTCGAAGCTGTCCAGGAGGTGAGAGAAATTATTATCTCTCCGCCGAAAAACAAGCCGTATCAAAAGTTAAAAGAGGAACTTGTTCAAAGAACGTCGATGTCACGGACAAAGAAATTGTCCCAACTTCTACACGAAGAACAATTGGGAGATAGCAAGCCGTCGCAATTTTTATGGCGTTTGCAACATTTAGCTGGAGATGGAAACGAGGATGACATTATACGTCATATTTTTCTCCAGCGTTTGCCGTCTGCGTACCACGCTGTTTTAGCTGCAGTGGGTGAAGATGCACCCGTTGAAAAACTGGCTAAAATAGCGGATAACGTGGCAGACCTAACTTCGGGATGCATTTCTCCTGTTTCCGCCGTACAGACGAAAGAACCAGATCCGCTGGGTACACTCTTAGAAGGACAACGGAGGTTAGAGGCCAGGATGGAAGACCTAGAGAAACGTTTACAAAAGTTCAGCATGCCCTGCTCCCAAAGTAGAGGTCGTGCAAGAGCTGCTAGCAAGGAACCAATGTGTTACTTGCACAGAAAATTTGGAGATAGGGCTAATTATTGTAAGCCCCCCCCCCCCCGTTCATTCAATTCACAACAGGAAAAAGCCTAAGCTGGCGACCGGAGGCGACACGGTGCGTCAGCGTGGGTGATATTTGTCGCTTACTATTTGTTGCAGATCGCACTACTGGTATACGTTTTCTTGTAGACAGTGGTGCGCAAATATCTTTAATTCCTGCCACTAGAGCAAACAAGTTAAAAGGCCCTCATAAACTTACTCTACAGGTTGTAAATAAGTCAATCATCCAGATTTATGGTCAGAGGTGCCTTACGTTGAATTTGGGTCTGAGACGGGTTTTCACCTATTCTTTTGTCCTTGCGGATGTAGAGAAGGCCATATTGGGTGCAAATTTCCTACACAAATTTGGTCTTCTCATTGATGTTAACAGACGTTGTCTGACAGACCCTAAGACAAATATGCGATTACCGGGAGCATTTCATAATGTAATTCCATTATGTCCAACTGTGGCTAACACAGAAGATAACCTGGTATTTTGTGAGCTCTTAAAAAAGTTTGAGAGAATTACAAAACCACCTTTTCACAAGGATAGTCTGCCCCACAATATCACGCATCACATTACTACTGGTGGTCCTCCTGTTCACAGCCGTCCTCGTCGACTGGCACCGGAAAAATTGAGTGTATCGAAAGCGGAATTTAACCAAATGATGGAACTAGGTATTATCCGGCCATCAAAAAGTAACTGGGCATCTCCCTTGCACCAAAAGTGGTGGTACCTGGCTCGCTTGTGACGATTATAGGGCACTCAACTCTGCCACTAAACCTGATTGTTATCCCATTTCGCATATGTACAATGTAATGGCCATCATTCAGAGTAAATCTATATTTACTAAATTAGACCTTATCAGAGCCTACCATCAGATTCCGGTAGAACCCGAACATATTCCAAAGACTGCCATAACAACACCATTTGGGTTGTTTGAGTTTCTACGTGTGCCGTTTGGACTGAGAAACGCAGTACAATCTTTTCAAAGGTTTATCGATCATGTATTGCACGGTTTGCATTTTGTCTGTGCCTACGTGGATGATGTCCTTATAGCCAGTTCTTCCATGGAAGAATATATCAAACATTTACAGCTCGTTTTTGAACGTTTTGAGGAATTTTGGGGTTGTTATCAACCCAGTAAAGTGTGAGTTTGGAAAGTCTGATGTAATTTTCTAGGTCACCGCATTAATTCAGCTAGAATTTCACCTTCCCCATCTAAATTGGCGGCCATTTCTGACTTTTCTGTGCCAGATACCATGTTAAAGTTGCGGCAGTTTTTAGGAAATATTTTTCGAAGGTTCCTGCCAAATTGTGCGCAGGTTATAAAACCTTTGATTTTTTAACTGATGTCAAAAATTGTGACATAGTTTTGTCCGAACCAGCCTTGGCAGCCTTCCATGAAATTAAGGTTTTATTGTCCCGAGCAGTTGAATTGTCACATGTTGTTCCAGGTAGCGATTTGTGTTTGGCAGTTGACGCTTCTTCCATTGGTATAGGTACAGTACTGCAGCAGAAGATCGGTGGCCACTGGAAACCAATTTTCTTCTTTTCCAAGAAGCTAACTTTTACGGAATCCAGGTACAGCACATTTGGACGTGAACTCCTCGCAGCGTATTCAGCCGTCCGTTACTTTCGACATTTGTTGGAAGGGCGGCCCTTCTACTTAATGACGGACCACAAGCCCTTATTGGGGGCCTTCCAGTCAAACTCGGACAAATATTCCCCATGTGAAACCAGACATTTGGATTATCTGCTACAATTTACCTCAGATATCCGTTTC
Organism: Ascarosepion bandense; assembly: GCA_037127315.1. NCBI lineage: Eukaryota > Metazoa > Mollusca > Cephalopoda > Sepiida > Sepiidae > Ascarosepion > Ascarosepion bandense. Next base: position 2,018,490 of record JBBBDQ010001382.1, on the reverse strand, counting down.
ATCAAGGGAGCCAATAACATACCTGCAGACAATATGTCACATGGCATCAATGCTTTTGTGCTGGATCCGTGCTTGGAATACCAACCATTTGTGGAAGCCCAGGTAAAGGATCAGCAACTACAACACCTTCTACGAGAGAACCACACATCCTTGACATTGTCGAAGATGCATGTTCCAAACACAGAATTGGAAGTGGTATGTGACACCAGCTCTGGACGATTGCGCCCCTTCGTGCCTGAGTCAATGCGGAAGACATTCTCCTCCATCCACAATTTGTCCCACCCAGGGGCCAATGCCTCAATACGGCTAATTACTGACAGATTTGTTTGGCCACGCATGAAAACTGACATTCGGCAATGGTCAAAGACCTGTGTACTGTATCAGAGGGCCAAAGAGGAGAGACATACCCACTCACCACCTGGATCCTTTCCATCACCCGACGAGAGGTTTGCACATGTGCACGTGGACATCACAGGACCACTCCTTTTATGTGAGGGACAGACATATCTGTTGACATGTGTTGATCGCTTTTCCCGTTGATGTGAGGCTCTTCCCATGTCAGACATTACAGCATATACCACAGCAAAGACTTTTGTGTCAGGGTGGGTGTCTCGTTTTGGAGTCCCCGCTGTAATTACTACAGACAGAGGACGGCAATTTGAGTCAGATCTATCCAACCAGCTGATGAGGATCTTAGGGAGTAAGAGAATTAAAACCACTGCTTACCATCCTGAGGCAAATGGCTTAGTGGAAGAATTTCATCGTAGACTTAAGTCAGCCTTAAGGGCCACAACGAATCAGGCAAATTGGCTGGAGCATTTACCATTGGTTCTTCTGGGACTTCGCACCGCAGTTAAAGATGATCTGAAATGTTCGTCTGCTGAGATAGTGTATGGCACTACACTCAAACTCCCAGGACAGTTTTTTCTGCAACCCCCCACAAAAAGTTTTAAATATGACCTCATTCGTCGATCGGCTTACTGCAAGAATAGCGAACTTAGCATATAAGTATTCTGCTCAGGTTCAAAGGCCAATATATGTGCCTATACTCCTGCAGACATGCACACATGTTTTTGTGCGGGACTTGGCTAAGTCCCATACATTGCAGCCATCCTACAGAGGACCTTTTAAAGTCCTCGAAAGACACATGAAATATTTTGTGGTGAGCATTAACAATGCAACACAAAACATTTCTATGGACAGATTAAAGCCTGCCTTTTTAGACACTACCTGGATTGGTATGAACACATCAGTGACTCCTCCGGCACCATCAGTACCTGAGGTAGTAAAAGAGACTGTGACCAGATCTGGTCGTCGTGTTAGACGGCCCAAACGTTTATTGAAATAGTAAATTTTTCCTGGTTTTGGGTAGCAATATTATTTTAGGAGGATATTCTCCACTTCTAAAGGAACTCTTCCTGTTTTATGTTATAGCAAGAACATTTTTTCTTTTATTTTTTTACTTTGATATGCATGTGTAGTTTATATTTTTATTCCATTTTAGTATTACTTCCAGTGCAGGTTAATGAACCTATCTAGGGAGGGGGTACTTGTAGGGAGACAATAGTTATCTTCCCTTAAGGGGAACAACAGTTGTCTTCCCTTTTGAGGAACTATTTTTTATCTGGGGTCAGTTCCCTTCCTGGCTGGAGTGGGATAGCCACAAGGACCATTTGCTGATTTAACGGTATGTAATTCCTTACCATACTTGCTAAAAACATTCTCGTCTATTTGGACAACTTGAGTATTCTTCTTGTTTGGGACTTACTTGAACATTCGTCATGTATTGTTACTTATTTGTATTTTATTAAATGCCTATTTGTTATTGCCATGTACTTGTCCTTTTTCACTACACGTGCTACGGCAGCGTGTTAATATTTGTTGTTTAAAAGTTTATATTAGTATCGCGTAACTGGTAATATCGCCAGTTCGCAAACCAATGCTAATACAGTTTTCAACAGAAATGACAAAATGAATGGAATGACAATGTGAATAATAAACTTCTCGCAATCAAACAAATCCTAATGGAGAATGGAAATAAATGTCTTGAAAAAGAAGAAAATGCGAAGTAACGCTAGCTAGATCACACATAGGCCACACATAACTATTCATACTTTCGGAAGAAAGAAGATCAACAAATATGTCCAACATACAAAGCTGCACTTACGGTGAATATACTTCAGTTAAAATGTACATTTTAACTAAATGTACTTATTCAGTTTTTGTAAGACACAAATACAACAAAGAAAACACATGAAAATTTAAAATATACTGAAGCTGTCAACTTAATTCCCTACTTTAAATAAATAGGTTTATATCAAAGCATTCCTTTAATATAATAGATCATCTACAAACTATACGTTTACCCTGAAACCATAAAATTATGTACTTGAATTGCGTACAAAATATTTAGATTTCGGCATTAAATAATCCATAGAGTTTGATATATCGCTAAACTAAAACAACCAAAAAAGAAGACCTCCCCACCCCTAAATGAAAAAGAACGAATACAAAAAGTTATGCAAAAACCAACGGGAAAATTTGTTCCTTGTTATTATCTTAATTGAAACATTCAGATACGATTTATTCTAATGTAATTGTGTCAATTGTTATGTGATTGTACTTGTCTTTTGTATAACAGAAATTAATGTTTTTCAAGTGCTCATTTTTAGTCCTGATTTAATCTAAGACTGGATTAATAACTTAAAATATGGATGTGAGTGAACGCATTTATAAATATTTTAAATATAATTATTTTTTTATGTCTCTCTGTAATGTAACGTTCCCTGCTATCAGTCTATGATTCACCAAAACCACACATAGCTTCTTTTTCTCTCCTCGGTCGTCCGAAACGTTCAACATTGTGGTTGATCGATTAATTGTTTTCTTTAGCCCTCGGTCTGTTCTGTCCCACATTGCGATTAATTGATCGCAGACAGGCCAAGATTTTTCGTCAATATCCCGCCTCACTTCGATCTGAACAGAGCGAAGGCATAAATTAATAATAATAATAAAAAATAAATACTCGGAGAAGAATGATGAGTAATAATAATAATAATAAAAAAAAAGAGTGTACATACAGGGTTGTCAAACTAAATTGTCCCTAAATAGGATGCGACACTAGGTTAAAGTGGTAAAGGTTGGCTGGTGCATAGCTAACGGATTTTGTTTGGTAATTTCTTGATAAGTCTAGCTTAAGGCTGATGTGTCGGAGTTACGCTTAGGCAGTTAGTCACGTGTAGTCAAATCTCCGTCCGTCATCTCGGCCCTAGAGTCGGATCTCTCTGTGTCTCTTCGCGCATGAACTTTTATTGGTATCGGCCACGAATTGATGCAGAGGCGGGTAGGGGTAAATTAATTTACGTGTTGCAGGCAGGTTTTTCCCCTCCTTTTCCTCTGTATTGCTTCCACACTAAATTTTCTGGTTTTCTTTTTCAGGCAAATCAGTCAACACCTGTGAATTGTTTTAGTCAAAATAAATTGTACGAGTTAAATTCTCTCCGCATGGTCTCGCATGCTTTTTTCTACTTACATTACAAATTAAACTAAGAACAACTAACGATTAAAGGATGAATAATTTCGTGGATTTTGACTTAATTCTGGGTTATTTCTAAATCTGTGAATTTGTTTTGCTTATGCTAGGTTATATATATATATATATATATATATATATATATATATATATATAATTTATCAATTTCTATCCATAATGTTAAATGCGTAAAAATTATTCAACCTTTTTAGAAAAACCTCAAGTTGACGTTAAAATTTCCCGCAAAACGTTGTTGATTTATTTTAAATGTCATGATCATTATGACATTTTTTAAATTTGTATTTAAATACGTTGTAGTTATTTATTTTCTATTTTTCTAGTTGAATTATATATCTATATTTCATATGATCAATTACTATACATAATTAGGTGACAATAGAATTTGTATTTTATATGAATACTTCCTTATGAAAATTGAGATGTAGTAGAGTGGAAGGCCTCGTGTCATAGACTGGGGTATCCATGTCATAGATTCGGTGGGGGCCTACGGGACCCTTGCACCGGCCCTGCTAATTAGGATAGCATTTATAAAACCAAAGTGGCCAGTTTTGTTTCTGTGTGACAAGTGAGTTCAAAAGGTTGTCCTAACGTAAGTCTCTCTTATGTTCGAAGATGCGGGCTTTTAGATTTCTAGATATTTCTACTATGTAGAAAGACATTGCAGGTATTTTTTTTTTCATATATCCCGGTATCTGTGGTGTCTTTTTTTCTTGCTAACTATATCTCTGATTGTCTGGGAGGTGGTAGTAATCATCTCAATGTTAGGGATAACATTTTGTTGATAGTGTTGGAAGGTAGGATTATGAATTTTGTAATTTTGTTGTTGGAGATACCTTTGTTATCAGTCGTGTCTACTTTTTGGATTTGTGAGTATTGTATGCTCGTTTTCTAGCGTTGAGGATGAAATGATGTGGAAGTGAAAAAGTCCAATTTTTTTTTCAATGCATTTCTCTTCCTCTAGATATTTTGGGCCACATATTTTAAGGCTTTTAGGTAAAAGCCTATGAATAATCCTGATTTTATCTATTGGCTGTGGTGGGAGTAGAGATAAATTAAATCATTTTTGTTTGTGAGTAGAGGTAAACTTTAAAATCTAATTTCTTCTTATTTCGTATTAATAGGATATCGAGGAAATACAGACCTTTTATTTCCTGCTCCTGTATGAAATTGATGGTTAGTTCTATATTATTAAATCTATTCGTTATGTTTAGTAGATTTTAATTGTGAGAATATACGAGTATTGAAAGCACGTCATTTTGTATTTGTGTAGATGAAGTTTTTAGGTATAATGTGTTTAAATGGGCCAAACACTAAAAGCGAATACACCGCTTGTTGTGAATCCCATCGGCAAACCAAATTTTTGTTTGCATAAATCTTTGTGGAAGGAAACGGGCATTATTTAGTATTCAGTTTGCACAAATCCAAGGAAAAGCTTTCTCCACCAATCCACAAAATTATACAATTTTGTGGATTGGTGGAGAAAGCTTTTCTTTGGATATTTTGAGGCATTTTGTGACGAGTATATTTGAGTTTAAAGATTTGACATCTAAGTTAGCCATAGCCTCGTTTTCCATGCCTATTTTTTATTCTCTGGATTAAGACACTATAGTTTTACTGTCTTGTTTGGTTGATGGTGTCGAGTAACGGAGGTAGGAGTTTTGCAATTGCTTTTGTAAGTTTGTGGTGGTGGTAGTGATGATGGTGGTGTTGGTGGCATGAGGTGTTGATACTAGATATAATAGATATACGATGGATATGTTTGATTTGTGTATATTCTGTAATCCTTATACCAGACGTAAATAAAAATGCCCAATATACGCCCAAACGCATGCCCGTACTCACAGGCACAAACATTTTAAATAAAATCTCAGATAGACCAACTAGAATAGTGATACAAAACCACACAAAAGTGATATACACGAACACTGCTGAACAGGACAAATACACCTGTGGTCTGCTTAAGCAATGTAAAAACACACACACACACACACACACACACACACACACACACACACACACACACACACACACACACACACACATAAAATTTTATGATTTTCTATTTTCTCCATATTTCATTTTATGATGTGTGTGTGTGTGTGTGTGTGTGTGTGTGTGTGTGTGTGTGTGTGTGAATTGATTAGGCATGGTGGTGTAATGGATTGCTCCTGTCGAATTATTGACATTCCCTTACGTGCTAATATCCTTGGGAAAAGTATGAATCCATCTCTTTTTCTTCCAGCTATGTTACCACACCTAGGTTACCACACCTGCTTATTTACCATAAGCAGGTGTGGTAACCATACTAAGAGAAGGATAACTTTGAATTAAAACATGTGGAAGGTCGTTTGGAGAACGTATGGCATACTGTGTACCACTTTTTCGTATTCGGCTCTTCTAAAAAGTGTGGTTGGTTCTGTACAAGCCTTCATTACAATAATTAAACTATATATACAGATAGTGTGGCTCTTGGTTTTAATAACTTAACTTCTTGACCCTCATACATTGAAAACGACAGGAGAGTCTAGTATATATTTTTCTAAATTATTAATGGAATTCATTTTATCAGACGGTGTGTTTTTTTCAGCCGAGGGCACATTTTTTTTAAAGATTTTTAAATAAAACTCCTTAAAATACAAAAAGGGAGAGTCTACTCAAATACGAGTATCCACTAAAAATAACGTTTGAAGTAATATATATATGCCTGCTTTTTGGAGACAAGTTTTTCCAAAATCAGCCTCCACCTGGTGTCTCACATTACACTTGAGACCCTTCATAGTTAAGCTAAATGAACCCTTGTGAATTTCGCAGCTTGCTATGTCTGACGAGCCGGAAATTTCTACTTCAAGTCATCGAAGTATTTTGCAATTGAATTCGCGCCAAACTGTGTCAGAGCAGAAAATAAAAAGAGTTGTTAACGAAGGTTTCTACCAGGAATGTCAGTGGAGAGGCGTACACCACAGGTGGTTGCAAGCAATCTGATGAGCAGTTGGAAAAATACACTTATATATATATATATATATATATATATATATAAACACACACACACACACACACACACACACATATATATATATATATATATATATATATATATATATATACAGATACGCACATAATTTTGTACACGCAGACACACTGTTCTTCTTTTTGAGATGCACCTACGTACTTATATTTAAGAAGACGACATTATTTATTTTAACACACACAGACGTACACAGTACGATGCGATCGTGTTCATAAACACTGCTATGAACATATTATTCCTTATATATATATATATATATATATATATATATATATATATATACACAATCAAAGTGAGTGTCGCTGTCTGTGTCTTGTAATGTTGGCTTCCTACGTGTTTATTCAAAACAATTTCCGTTAAAGGCAAATGTGGTAAGATAAAAAAAAAAATCACTAAAGTATGATTTTAGAAGTTAGCGCTGGTAGTTGTTTGTAATTATACTAAATTAATAAATAACTTACGGGTCGGAAGAACCGCCCACAGACCTCCATTTCGCCATTAATTCGCATAAGCTCGTCAGGTAGGAGGGTCTACTGCCTTCCCCATGTCCTTCTTACTCTTGATATGCCATGTGAAGTTTTTAAGTTTTTCAGTCTCTTTTTCCATCTTGTGTGTATTTTATTTCTGATTCTGAGTATAAATATCCTTTTGGTTTCCATTTTTCTTAAGACTTCTTTGTTACTTAAGAGTACTGTCCATGGTATTCTTTACCATATAAGAGAATCGATACCACGTAGCAGTTCAGCACTCATGTTTTTGTTTCTGTTCTCTTAGTACTTTGCTTAGCTTTTAGAATACAACTTTTGCTTTTCTATGGAGGAGGGTTCAAATTTCGGTGTCGTATTTTCTATAGTCTAAGCAGAATTCGTATTTCTTCTTTTTCTTTCTTTTTGAGAGAAAGAGAGAGAGAGAGTATGAAAGTATTAAAACTGGAAAATATCGCTTAAAGAAGAAAAGAACAAAGGTAAAAAAAAAAAGAAAAAAGGTTTTGTCCAAAGTATGAATCGGACCCAGATAAACACTAGAAATTAAGTTCAAGCGAAAATATTGAAATAATAAAGAGAAAGTAAAATATAAATTGAGTTTCAAAATTCTCAGACAACATTCTTATTCTATGTATCGTATCTCTTCAGGACGTGGGAATCACGGCTCTCCACAACTTCCTCAGCTTTTAATAAAGTGTGTTTTTACTAACCACCTTTTCTACGATTAATTTACATAAACTTGTTAACCTACCTAAAAATGTTAGGGTGGTTACACGCTGCTCCCTTTGTCCCTCTTGTCTTTAACATGTTCCGTGAGTGTTAAATTCTCCAAGCCTACTTCATGTGCCCTAGAAATGTCTAGCTCTTTTTCTTTTCCTGCTTTAGAAATTTTAAGTGTCTCTTCTGATTCTAAATATAAGCGTCCTTTTTGTTTTTATTTTCTTTAAAACTACCTCGTTAGTGACATGCTTCGTCCATGTTATTCTCAGCATCCTTCTCTCGAATCGCATCTTTGTTTCCCCAAGTTTCCTCCTCATCTCACAGAAGATTGCCCAGTATTCACAAGAGGACAGAAATTACATAGCAGTTCAGCAGGCTATTCGTTGTTTCTGACTATATTTACTTAGCTTTTGGCAGGCATCTTTCTCTATTCAAATACGACCCCAGATTAACGTATCACATTTTAAGTCCTCTGTTAAAATATTTCCAAGATATTTAAATTTTCGTTTCCTTTCTGTGTTAATTTACGTTGTTATGATTGTGTCCGCCAATTATAAATCCTGGTAGGACTTCTAGTTTTTTCAGGATTGCTTCGTTGCTAAATAAGTCTAGTGAGAAGGCACATTCGTATTTTACCCAACTTTCGATTTTTATTTGTTTACTGAATTTATTTTATATCCATGTGCAGGCGGTCTCTTCCCAGTATAAGTTCTAGAGTCTTTTAATATATTTCCCAAATAAAGTTTTCTTAACATTTCGAATATATTTTTGTTTCATGTCTTATCAAATGATTTTACATGATCTATAAAAGATAGGTACACATCGTTTTGCATTTGTATTTCTCTTTTTGATATCATTCTGGGCATAAATATCGGTCATTCCATATAGTTGCCTATTGCAGGTTTCTCTATTTCGTCGTGAAATACAACGTATTAATTCTATCTTTGATTAAATTTACTATTTCCAGTAAGCAAAATACTTTGGTGAATTTTAATAGAAATTATATTGATTGTAATTTCAACTTCTTGAGAGTTTTCGAAAGTTATCATTTTTTTCGTCTATTTCCGATAGATGGGCAGGTTTGTAAATAGTAGTCAATTATCGATTTTAAAAATCTTGCAAAAATAAAATATACATCTCTAGCACGTTATTGTTGGAAAATTAACAAATTTAAAGTTAGATTAATATGATTTGAAATAAGTATTACTTACTTATAGCATGAAATTTAAAAGAAAAGTATTTCTTAAACACAGAGGTAATATTTTTCTAACGTGTTACGTAACTGATGACAGCCAGATGTGAAGACAAGCTAAATATGGTTGACCAGAATCGTCCAAATTTTTTCCTGTAAGTTGAAGAAACCGTGAAACACGTAACCTAGTCATTCTACACACACACACACACACACACACACACACACACACACACACACACACACACACAGACAAAAAAAAAGTTAAAAAATTAAAAAAAAAATCTTTTGGATCAAATGTTTGTATCAAGATTTTCAATTTTTGATTAGTATATATATTCTTCATTTAATAATTTAATAAATTAACCGGAAAAAGACTTTAGAGAATTAAAAAAAGATCAAATTTCAAAATTATTATAATTAAAAAAAAAATGTAAACAATTCTTGTAAAAATTCATTATTCATCGAATTTTTTTTCTTCAGACTATAATATCCCTAATATATATATATATATATATACAATTTTTTGGGATCCGTATCACACTACCCGGGTTTCGACCGTTAGGGGTCTCTTAAGGCATAGATACGAAAAACTAATGGATGTTGCCCTCAAATATAAACACCGGAAAGAAGAGTAGTAGTAACAGACGAGGGGGAGGAGGAAGAGGAAGAAGAGACCTAACGGTCGAAACCCGGATAGTGTGATACATATCCCAAAATATTGTAAGTGTATTTTTGCTCTACTTCCTCAGGATAATATTGAGCATATTTTGTTGCTTAGTGCCTTTGAGGAAAGACTTTTACTGACCTCCATCTATAGTTTGTTGTTATGCCGAGCGCCCATAGTTCAGAGGTGGAGTCGCCGAATGGCGCCGATTCGGTCGGGTTTCAGTCCTGGGTTAAGGGCAATCGGGTGTCTGGCCGTGCTGATGAGCTGTGATGCAGCGAGACAAATCTGTCTGCGGATGACTATATATATATATATATATATATATATAATTTTATTTTTTTACGGCACAGAAACGTATTATGGCGTTAAAGGCAATAAATATTTTACTATGAGCCATGATCAATTTTAAAACAAAAACACCAGTCGACCTGTTTCGTTCCCTCTCGTCAGAACTGTAAATGGGAAAAATATTATGAGAAGAAGACATACATAGAAGACTCGTATGTATTTCGAATGGTATCACCAAACGAAAATACATTCGAAATACATACGGATCTTCGATTGCGGATCACTTGATAAATAATCCGAGTTGTCCTGCTGATATTAGTGTTAACTGGTTTTCTGTTTTGGCTAAAGCACACTCGTTGTTTCATCTGAAGGTGTTGGAAACGTTGTTTATCAGGTCCAGGCGACCCTCTCTTTGTAATAAAAGAGACTGTTTGCGTGGGCTTGCTTTGCTGTGTCTTTAGCATCTTTAGATGTAATAACTTTTATTTTTTCCCCTGTCCATTCAATCACGACATCCATGACAGACTTTATCCGTTTACAGTTCTGACGAGAAGGGACAAAACCGGTTGATTGGTGTTTTTGTTTTAAAATTGATCAAGGCTCGTAGTAAAATATTTCTTACCTTTAATGCCATAATATATATATATATATATATATATATATATATATATATATATATATATATATATACTTATATATACTTATACTTACTTATAAATTCAAGTGTCAGTGTGAAGCTGAATACATAGGACGAACGAGTCTTAGGTTAGAGTAGAGAATAAGCCAGCATGTTTCTTCTTCTTTTATGTGCCCTGTCCCTTCAGGGCGTAGGCGATCATGGCTTTCCACGTTTCTCTATCCCTGGTGGCTCTGAGCACGCCTTCTCCTGTTACACCATGCAATCCTCGTTCTGTCATCCACCTGATTAGGTCCTTCAAATATGTTATTCGTTGCTTTCCCCTCTCTCTTTTTCCCCTCTATCTGGCCTGTTAGTATCAGGTTCTCCAGGCCCTCCTTCCTCATTGCGTGTCCCAGGAACTTCAGCTGTCTCTTCCTGATGCTCAGTATTAATTTCCTTTTTGTTTCCATCATTTCCAAGACCACATCATTGCTCACATGCTCGATTCATGATATTCGCAGCATCCTTCTGTAGAACCACATTTCAGTTGCTTCAAGTTTTTCCTTCATCTTTGATGGTATTGTCCAGCATTCACTGCCATATTGACGGACAGACAGCACGTAGCAATCCAGTACTCTCTTCCTAGTTTCTAGCGAAATTGTCCTGTTTCTTAATACCTTGCTCAACTTCTGGAATGCTTCCTTTGCCATGCCAATTCGCCTTCGAATCTCTGTGTCGCAATTCCCGTCTTCTGTTATAACGCTTCCCAGGTATTTCAATTTTTGTACCTGCTTGATTCTGGTATCCCCGACCTGTATTTGGCATTTTGGGCTGCCCTTTTTACTGATGACCATGCATTCGGTTTTCGTGCAGTTTATTTCTAGTCCTTTCTTGTTACTTTCTTCAGCTACCTTCTGTAGGAGGTCTTGTAGTTTCCTTTCTGTGTCTGCTATCAAGCATGTTCCAAGATCCTACATATATTAGTAAAATTTATGTGATCATACACGTGTGTCGCAATCAATGCATGGGTCTTTAATTGGACAATACCTGTTAGATAATGAGTCATGCTCGTCTCGTTTTTCAACTGACTCATTTTCCATTTTGAATACAGACAGATCAAAACACCATTTATCAATTTTAGAAACTTTATGCTTAAAAGTATTTCAGCCTGTACTGTGCAAGCAAAAGGAGAATTTCATAAGATCCTTACATTTATTCGGATAAAAGTGAGCTTTATTTTTTCCTTTTTACGCTCATTTTTCTTTATTTACGTATTTTAATCGTAATTTTTTTCTCTTAATTTTACGTATTTACAATATTTGCAATTTTAAGCGTATTCCAGTACTGTCACTATATTTATTTATTTCCTAATCAATCTGTTATAATCAAAGTTGCCAACCACTGGTCCTTGATGAAGCATTAGCGGAAAGGCAGCCTAAGCCCGGATATTTAAAAACAATGAACGTGAAATTATGTTTGTTTAAATACGTATTCCTTTTCTGTGGTGTCGGGTCATTATATATATATATATATATTGTAAGAAAGTTATGGAACATGTAGGTTTTAAATTCGCTGTTTACTTTTATAAATAGTGCTCGATACAACGTAGAGCTTTATATTGTAATGTTTGTTAACACTGGTTTATAAAAGCATAGTATCACTACACAAAAGTTTTCGCGTTTCGGAGCTACGTTTGCTCCTCTTCTGGTGATGAGGTTAAATGAAAATTAAATGGTGAAAACAATTTATTTTTGGTAATATGATATGTAAGTGAATGTGGTGGGAGTGTAGTACGATTTAGCCAGCAGTTTGTAGCCATAGTGATACAGTCTTGAGATAGGAGAGGGGTGCGGAATAGCTGAGTTTTGGACAGGTCACTTTTTAGTTTTGTCTGGGTAATTTTTATATTGGAATGTAAGGATTTTTAAGGAAGGGTAGATACTTTTTATTTTACTACTACCTATGAGTGGATGGAATAAAGTTGCTATTAATGTTGTGTGAGCTTATTTTCTTTTATTTATACGTTGTTCATTTTTTTATTTTGAGGTTTAAACATGGGTGTTTATTACCGTTTTGGAGGGGATTATTTTATGTGAATGAAGTATTTTTTGGTTAATTAAATTTTAATGAAAAATATTTTCGATGTTTACCTACCACTGCTAATTCCTCTCTACGGTTCAATAATTTGCCGTTGTTGGGGTACTTTAGAATGTGTAGTTTTTCACTTAAGCGTAAAGGGCAGATGTCGTTAAACGAGTTGCAGGTTCTAGTTTTTTCCAGGATTTTCCATTTTACTTTGGGTTTCTCTTTTGTGTTTTTTTATTTCCAAAAATATGTAGAAAGGAATGTTTGATTTCGATATAAGTTGTTTTTGAATGAAGTTAAGTGCATGTACCAGCGCTGCTTAAAGGTGTTCTTTGTAGACCCGATATACGCTTTATTTATAGTGGGGGTTTTCTATTGATGTTATATTGCATTGATATATATATATATATATATATATATATATATATATATATATATAAGTGTACTTAATATATATATATAAAGATATTAAGGACATTAATATATATATATATATATATATATATATATATATATGTTTGTGTGTGTGTGTGTGTGTGTGTGTGTGTGTGTGTGTGTGTGTGTATCCACGCGAAGCGAACCAACAGTTTTAGAATTCTAAGTTCTCCGGGATTTGCTTTTTTTTTTTAAAAGTGCTCAATAAAAAATACATGGTAGAGCAATAATATAATTAGATATTAATTGCCGAGTTTTCAAATTTGCTTCGCTTATTTGTGCTATACAATCTTACAGCCCATATGGATATGAATACAGAAGACATTGGATTATACATAGATGATGGCCTTATGGTAGTGAGGAATTCCACAAATTTTGAAATAGATATAATTCGTATAGAGAATTTAAAATCCTTTATTTAAAAGTGACTATTAATACAAATATAAAAAGTAGATTGTCTCGATGTGACTTTAGATATATTGTAGCCTTTGCAGACGTTTTCCAAACCTGGATTTAAAATTTAACGGATAAATTGACACGTCGATAAAAAAAAAAGTTTAAAAAATTTGTGTATGTATATATATGCGCGTATATGTATTTGTGCGTGTGTATGCATACTAGTATATGATTATATGTGTATATATTTGTTTATTTGTCTATATGTGGATATCTATATCTCAGAGCATTTATACCCCAGATGAGTGCAAGGTGTTAAAAGCACAGGGGCATTGGAATCAACCAGTCTGGTGGAGAGTGATTACCAACCTGTAATTACCAACTTCTTTGGATAACTACAAATGCTCCGAGAGAAGGGAGGAGGGAAAACCTTCAATGGGAAAGAAAAATTCATCTTAGTGTAAGAAAAGTGCTCAATGTAAAAAGCTAAAGTAATTGAAGTATCTGGTGGGAAAGCTTTCCATGTAAGGCGCAACCAGACAAAATATCTAAAAAGTGCTTAATTCCACCTAAACAGCCATCACTCTAACTCAACATAACATTATACACTCAAAGGGAAACTATAGTTATGAACTGCTTAAGGTATACCAAAATAATTACCAAATGCTCAATACCACACAATGTGGTAGAGTTAAATATTATTATAATTACATCTTGGTCGTTCCCAAAAACCTGAAACCGGCCGCCACCCGGGATTCATACACGTAAGTGTAATACTCAGGCCACCGAGTACAAGGCTGAATTAAGGATAATTAAGACTAACCTTGAATTCCGGCGGCCTGAGGATTACACTTACGTGTATGAAACCGGGGTTGCGGCTGGTTTCAGGTTTTTTGGAACGAGCAAGATGTAATTATAATATTATATATATATATATATATATATATATATATATATATATATATATATTAAATTTAAATTTTTATAGTAAAGTGAATAGTCGATCAATTATGCTGATCTTGTTTTTAATAAAATATTAACATTAATGCCCTACTAAATTGTTTTTAGAGTCTGTTCTTATGTTCTTCAAATGGTATTTTGATTAGTCACCACTGAATACGTAGCAATGTCTCCCTGATTAAGGGGCTTTTGCTAGTTTTGGATTTTTAAAAACTCTTCAGCTTGAAATCGACATCATCAGTTGATAAGACACAGTTAGTGTTGAAACAAAATGGCTATTTTTGTAGGGTTACTATAACATATTTATGTTATAAGTCCCAAAAAAATATTATTCGCTTTACTTTGTATTGATCACTTTTTTAAGAATAGTGCTTTTTTATACAGAATTTTATTCCATACATACCTACTCTATACTATAATAAATATACGGATATATATATATATATATATATATATATATATATATATATCCGTAGAGAGAGCCTCGACTGAGCCGTACTCAGTCCGAAGACGGCTTGACAGGAACTCTGGATGCCCCTGAACTTTGCTTGAATTCTTTACTTAAAGCATCTTGTCTAATTCATTTGTTTCATCAGGGGTGTCTTATTTATTCCACAATATCCATCCTTTTGAATATATATACATATTTAAAGCAATTAAAAGTTTATCTAATTAAGTAATGTCATAGTTTTATTGCATT
This sequence comes from Ascarosepion bandense, assembly GCA_037127315.1. Taxonomy (NCBI): domain Eukaryota; kingdom Metazoa; phylum Mollusca; class Cephalopoda; order Sepiida; family Sepiidae; genus Ascarosepion; species Ascarosepion bandense. The sequence goes on along the minus strand of JBBBDQ010001382.1, from coordinate 2,003,359 downwards.
TTTCTATTTTACCATGAAGAGCAGATTTTCGGAAAGGAGGCTGTTTGAAAAAGGAAAAAATAGACGATTTACATTCCGGAAGGAATCCTGCGTTTAAATAATAAAACAAATTTTCGCAACAGTATTTAATTTATTGAAATTTCATGAAATTACGTGAACGGTGTGGGTGAATGAAGTAACAGATTTAAAAAATATATTTTCCAAAAAATGATAATTTTGAAAATAATTTCATTTGGGAATAAGTCTTGAAAGTTCAAGCAATTTTAGTATGATTACATTATCTATAGTAAAATCTGGTAAAAATTTGGTCCCCCGCTGACCAAAAAAAAAAAAATAATAAAAAAATAAAAATAGAAAAATAGAAAACAAAATTTAACAAAATTTAACAAAATTTTGAGCGTGTTAGAAGGATAATTTTTTTATGGGATTAAAAATTACTCTAAACTTTCCTCTTAATAACATAAGCATTTTGACGGAAAAAATACAAACTTATTTTATTAACTTTGGGGCCTTTTTTCTTCATGCTATGCTGTTTTTTCAGTAAATGAGTAAAAGTACCTACTTAATATACAAGCTCTTGTATAAATAATATAAATAAATTGTACAATATTATAGATTCATGTTCAAAGTTTATTTTATTTAATAAAATTCAACTTTAATAAACCCACAAACCTCCTCAGCTATTTATTTAACCAGTCAGATCTAGTTGAAAAAAGTTTAAGTTTTATCCTGTATGTTTATTTGAATAGGCGTATATGTAGATATACATCAGAACTCATTTTAGAAATATTTTGAAGTCTATCAATATTAATAATAATCAAAAATTTAAAAATTGTAAAGTTGGGTATATTTGATTTATAGATAATCTATGATATGATGTAAGATTACAGATAACATAATTTGTAGAACTCTTTATGATTTGATGACACCCCTTGAGTTTTTATGAAATGTTATTAGAGTTTTATTGACGGATATCAAAACTTTCTGCTCAAATTTATTGAGAAAGTGATTTCAAAATGGCATTTTCAAAATTTGGGTTTCTATTAACGTTATAACTCACTACTAACGGTTATAATATTATGTCCCAATTGACTCTAACGATATTATAATGAACACTCTATCAGAACTCTTTCAGAACTCTGGGTGTTTACTCGAAGTCTCCCCACCGAGACACAAGGTTGGGCTTAACGTAGGAACATTCATGTTAAAATTTACCCAAACCCTGCAAATGCAGGATCGAGCTCTTTGCATTGACTATTTTTCTCACCTGAGTCTCCGTCTGAAGATAGAGCTTCAACTGAGTCGTGCTCAGTCTGAAGACAGCTTGACAATTGCGAGCCTGACAGGAACTCTGGATGTCCCTGAACTCTGTTTGAATTCTTTACTTAAGGCGTCGTGCCTAATTCATTTGTTTTATCAGGGGTGTCTTATTTATTTCACAACATCCATCCTTTTGAATTTTTTCATTTTCTTAAATATTCTATTTTTTTAGGATTCCCCCCTCCTCTTTTTGGCGAGTTCGCCAAGTACTGAAATTGTATTTCTTTTGTTCTGAGTTAGCCACTAGTTTTTCTGTACGTTTTCTGGTACTCATACTTGTACGTTCAACGAATTCTTGGCGCGTTAGTACGTCAAAGATATCATACTGTATTTGCATAGGTTCTTCCTTTCTTACGATCCTTTCTTCAGTAAATCTTTTCATTGAATGATTCTAATACCTTTTGTGTTCTCATTATTTTCCTTTCATCATATAAATAATTTTCTAATTCGTAACCCTATCTTTAATTTGATATTATCTGAAAAACATTTTTTCGCTAATTTTGAAAAGAATTATGTTCTCTTTGTTATCAATTCTTTTTCTTTTTTGAACTGGTAACAATTTTTCAAACACCGATTTAATTTTTCTTGTGAGCATCAATTCTACCGGTGATATGGCTGTCGGTGTACTGCGATTCGACGTTATCCGGTATACTCCCAAGAAGTTTTGTAGTGCTTCTTCACTCACTTTTTCATTACTTGCTTTTTTCAAAGCTCTATTGAAAGTACCCACAAACCGTTCAACTTCTTCTCTTGACCTTGGATGATACGGCAGGGTAGTAATATCTTCAATTGAGAACATTTTACAAAATTTTAAAACATGCCCTGAGTCAGCTATTTTTAATCTGAATCATTCACACTTTTTGTTAACGATTCCAGGATATATGACAAAATCTTCGCCTTCTTTTTCGTTAGATTTATGCACTTCCAACGAATATTCAATGACGAACTTTTAGTAGGAATATTTATCATTTCTTCAAAGCAAATTTCTCCTAGTTTTCTCGGTGGTACAAAATGACAGAATTTTTCATGTTCTAATGGTGCTAACTTCCTCAACAAAAGTCTTATTTTTATTCATCTTCTCAGTCTATGCATTCTTCTCTGTAAATTTGCTTGTATTTTCTAAAATAAGCTAAAATCTTAATTCTATCATCTGAATTGTATGTGAATTCAGATATGGCATTTGCTACCGCGTCGAGAGTGAAAGAAATTGGAGAAAACTTTTCTGAATTATTTAAAATATCTTTTGTTGTTTCTGTAGTTCAAACAACTGCTGTTGTTGTTGCTACTGTTGTAGTCTTACTACTTGTGCTAATAATTATTCCATATTTAAGAATATCTGGGTTTTTTTTGTTGTTTCTTTACGCACAGTAAAGAAAGATTACACCGACTTTGTTTTAATTTCTCATCATCACTATTATTATGTGCGCTGCAGCAAAAAGAAAAATGTATTTTTTTCTACTCCGCATGTTTCAATTCCTCGCCGCCATTATTATATCTCACTACTAAGGGTTAAAATATTATGGATTGACTGGCTCCAATGGTACTCTAACGAACACTCTATCAGAATTCCCTCGGAACTCTGGGTATTCGCCCAAGTCTGCCTCCCTGAGGCGAGACGCGACACAAGGTCAGTTGTTTTAACTTGAGTTTCCGAGTCTCCGCCCGTAGACATATGGCACTACCCGACCCTTTGGTCGCTGTTGTTTTCGATCCAGCCAGCTGGTCGTAGATTGACTCTGTCACGGTTTTCTTCCTTGTCCCACGTTGTGTTGATTAATCACAAGGTAGTCACGCGAGTTTCCACTAGCTGTCTCTCTGCCGAACTAAACCAAGCCGGGAAGTGTGCACACAATTAAGTAATAAAAGAAAGAATTATAACACCAAGGAAAATAAGTGGACCGACGGCTGAAAAGTGTTGTATCTTCGTCGTTACATTTTTGGGACTTTATCCGAGCCAACTCGAGGCCAACTTCAGACTCTCCTCCGATCCAACTCCAACTGATTTTGGTCCCTCGGGACCCTGTATTTATGCCCATGCCATGGTGTTGGGCCGACTGTCGCTGGGTGTCTAATCCCCATCTCGGCAACCAATAAAACCTGAGGTTAGCTGCTACTCGTTGTTGCCTGTGATTTAGCCAATGGGATTAGTCTTCTTTCCATGACGTCAATTGTTAGTCGTCTCCCTCTTTCGGGGCTTGGTCACCGGACCAATGGAATCTCTCTCGATCTTATGACGTCATCTCCCCATACACCTTTTCTGGGCTGGACTTAACCGAATTTCCTTTCTCAAAATTTTTTCGTTCTCACGAAACAATTTCGGGGATTTTTTTCTTAAAACAATAGGTATTAACCTTTTTGAACTGTCTTCGCCCAAACTAAGTTGACAAGAGTCCATTGACATTGTTACCCAAATAATAATTTCTACGCACCTGTTTTTAATATCCATTCTCTGAGTCACCTATATTTTCAAGTGACAAGAATGCCTTATCAGTTTTACCCTGATGTTAGTGAAAATACTTTTTCTCTAAATTACTTGACTCGGAATCAAAACATTTGTTATCTTTAATTCATTTCACGAGAATCATGCCAGCCAGACATTCGGCCCCAAAATGAAATTTCCCTTTCTTTTACCAAGAAACAATAACAAATAAATTTATCTTTCCTTTATGTTTAGAATGACCGTCAGTTTTCTTTGGGATGACTGAAACCGATATCTATTTTTTCTGGCTTGAAACTAATTTAGTCTTTTCTTTCTTCCTTCTTCTTTCCCTGGTCTTCTTTTTCTATTCTTTTGCCGGCCAAAAAATAACAATTGAATCTATCTTTTAGGTTCAAGGATGACACTTTTCTTTATGGGCCGAAATCGAAAACAAATCCATTTCTCTTTTCTTTCTCTTCTTTCCGGGTTTACAATAATAGAGAAATACCAGGTGTTATTTTTCGTCCCTGCTTTCTTTTTAAAGATAAAGATTTTCCAGCTACAGTTAATAATTAGTTAATAAAATTAATCACCTCCATTTTCCTTTGCTCATATTCGGAGGATAAAGAAAATTTCTCTTAGTATGTTCTCTTATGATCTATAATATTAATTTGAAGATTTTCCGGTTATGGTTATTAATTAATTAATAAAATTAACTAATTCCGGTCCGCTACAAAATATTGTTATAGACATAGCTCTGACTGAATCGCTCTCTGCCCAAAGACAGAGAGCTCGTCAAGTGCGACTTCTCTCGGAACTCTGAGCATTTACCCAAGTCCTCTCCACTGAAGCGAGATGCGATACAAGGTCAGTTTTTAATGGAGGATTTCCGAGCGGAGACACTAGAGCAAAAATTACACAGGTCCCGTATACCAGAATACAACAGACAGAAAGTTGTGGAAATCCGTGATCACCGACATCCCGAAGAGACACGTCATATAGATAAATATACATGTTTAATCTTTTCAGTTTAATTCTTGTACCGTGTCTCTTCGTAGCGTGGGTGATCATAACGCATCCTGACTTCCTGTCCTTTGTAGCTCTTAGTAAACTTTGTCTTTTTTGCTATCACTCCTAATCCCTGTTCTGCCATACACTTACACAAGTCCGTGAAGTAGTTTATGTGCTGAGTTCTTCTACCCTTTTTACCATCAGTATGTTCTGAAAGTGCCAAGCCCTTTTTTCTCATTATGTTCTTTTTTATAATCATTTCACCCCAAGCAGGGTAGTACAGCCACTAGTGCGCAGAGGGGTACATAAAAGGAAAGTGAGGAGAAAGAGGAACTAGATACAGGGGTGTCAGAAAATGGTTTAGAGAAGGATGAGAACACTGATGTAAAAAGAGCTGTATGAGAATAGATTGGAAAGGGAGCAGACCATGATACAAGGGTTGTCAGGGAAAGGATGCGAGTCAAGGAGACAAGAGATGGTAATTGACCTTGGATTTAAATTCTTGAAGTTTGTAGCTGTCACCGATGTTCCCTGGAAATGTCAACTCTCAATCTGGCGCTAAGAATAAGTGTTTGTTTGTTTCAATTTTCTCTAAACTTTCGTCATTGTTCATCCCATGGTATTCTCAGCATCCTTCTGTAGAACTACATTTCTGTTCGTAAAGTCCCTTCTTCATCAATGGTGAAGTTGTTCTGCATTCACTACCATATAGGAGGACGTATGTTGCACAGCAGTCCAGTATTATTTTCCTGTTTCTTAATGCTCAGCTTTTGAAAAACATTTTTCGCTATTTTCAATTCACGTTCGGATTTCGAGGTCCCATTCTCCGTCATCTGTTTAAACACTTCCGAGGTATTTTTGTATTTTTTTAGTTTTGGTGTCTACAATTTGTAATTCACATGTTGGGATGTTCTTTTTGCTAACAACTATACATTCTGTCTTTTTACCATTTAAGCTTAGTCCTTTCTTTTCCTTTCCATTACTACCTTCTGTAGAAATTCTTGTAGTTTCGTTTCTTTGTCTGACACTGTGTCATCTGCATATTTGATATTGTTAAGATTGTGGCTGCTAGTACTGAATCCTGGTAAGACTTCTAATTTTCACAGGATTGCTTCACTGAATAACTTTGGTGAGAAGACACATCCGTGTTTTTCGTCTTTTCTATGTTTGTGTATTTAGATATTTAAAAATTATTTCTTCGTATTAGAAAGTATAACCACTGATTTTTTTTTTACCAAAAAATCATAGTGCATAGGGTCAAAATATTTCGTGAGAATCTAGGCAGATATTTTGTTTAAATGTAGCAGTTTTATTTATTTATTCGTTTATTTATTTTTTGCTTCCATTTTCTGCTATTTCTTCGCTCATAAAGTGTTGGGACGCCCGAGCCTATTCGGCTAGAATGGACTATTCCATTACTATGTAAAGTAATGGTGGCATCTACGTAGATGCCGTTTTTTGATTTATTGAAAAAAAAAATTGGATTACTGCACGTATTTTTGTTACACTGAGTTTTTGTGAGTACCTGTTTTGTACCTTGTTTTATTCTGTCTTTGTCGCGCGTGGCGCTTTTGTGAACTTTTCGTTACATTTTTGTGTTTGTGAGGGGGGGGGGGGGCAAGTCAAAAATGGCTTTGTCTCCCCAACTATCTACTTCTGCTGTGGGCATGCCGATGGTGACTTTTCCACTGGAGGCATGGAAAAATGCCCCTGTAAAAAAAGACTCTAAGTACTACCTGCAAATGCAGGAAAAGTACAAAGAATTTATAAAAGACAACGAACTACTCGTTATACCGGAAGTCGTCAACGTTATGGCAAAAAAGACAATCTCCCTGCTGACAGCCGATGAAAAAACACGAAAATTTATTGCTGTCAGTAGGGAGAACATGGAGGAGGCATTGAAGGTTCTTCATATTGTGCCTTGTGTGTTGGCGAGGAGGTCACGAGCTATGTGGGACATTCTACTGAGCTCGGAAGTAGAGGCAAAGGATCTGGCTGGAAGTGTCATGACAGCTAGAGGTATTCGGTTTCAGACCGAATACCTGGGAACAAGAAAGACTAAAGTGACCATACATGGTGTGCCCGTGGAGGTTTCTTGTGATCACATGGGTGCCTTTTTCGCGACTTTTGGAGCGGTGGAGGAGGTGGCACGTATGAGGAGCAAAGCGGAGATAGCCACGGAGGACATTAGTGTTAGCATTGTGTTGGACCGAGAAAACTTCCTGAGGGTCCCGGAGGTTTTGTTGTACGGTGGAAGGAGATTGTTTGTGGTGGTGGAGGGGAGGAAGCCGCACTGCTGGGCGTGTGGTCTGGCCGGACACACATTCAAAATGTGTCCGGGAAGGAAACCCGCGGAACAACAAGTTCCACCAGCATCACCGCCGGTGAAATCTACATTGGTGGACAAACCAAAAACGGCCGTCCAAACTAATGAGTGGACGGAAGTAGTGAGAAAGGGGAAAAAAGTGATTCCCCCACCTCAGCAGGAATCACCAACAAAGACGAAAAAGTCCCCGGAGAAAACTCAAAAGCAGCAGGAAGTGCGGCAGCAACAGCAACAACAGAAACAAAAACACCAACGAGATAAACAACAACAACAACCAGAAAAACAGCAAGACATGGAGGTAGAAATGCCTCCTCCACGGTCGTCGTCCCTAAAGAGGGCTAGAGAGGAGGAAGAGGAGGTTACCATTAAAAAAGGAAAGAAGGAGGAACGTGGAAGACCGGAGCGGAGCACAGATACCCCCAGAACCCAATCTGCCCCGGCATCACCTGCCAGAACTGTTATTGTTGAGGGGAGGAGTCATTCTGTCTCCCCAGTGAGATATATACCTTCTCCTTCTCCTTCCCCTACACCTCCCACACCCTCCTCCCAATCATCACCTTCCTCCCCGAAATCTGATCATCCCTCCCCGAATTCTGAAAAACCCTCCCCGAAAAAAGAAAAAAGTAAAAAGAACATTTTTTGCACACAAGAAATATGCAAAATAGACAGACAGGCCTTAGAGAGGGACCTTTCTTCTCAGAAGAAGGCCCTCCTAAGGCCTTTATTCAAACTTAAAAATATAGATGGAAAGCCCATCGAGGACCCTGCCAATTTCCCAGGCGCCCCCGGAGTACTGACTTTGATCAGAAATACCGGGGGATGTAAAACAAAAGCCTGGGAATTTGTGCAGGGGGCCGTTGAGGCTTTCCCTAACATCAAAATAGCCCAAACGGGAACAAAATATTTACAAAGGCTATCTCATTTTTGTGCTGGGAGGGTCCCCGTCATCCTCCACCCATCTTTATATAGGGCTGTAAAACTAACCTTCCCTACGGACGTCGGCGGCATTGTCCAAGACGGACGAATTACGTCCGATATCGGTACTGGAAACCTTGGACAATCCGTCGGGGTCCCTACTCCCATTGATTTTCGCTCCGTATGTGACCAGAAGTAATTTTCTGCTTTCTCTTTACAGGTCTAAACGATGTCAATTAAGTTAGCCAGTATGAACGTGAAGGGCCTTAGGGATCGGAGTAAGGCTGCCCGCCTGCTTCGGGACCTCTTGTCCTTCGGCGTGGATGTCGCCGCGATCCAAGAGACTCACTTTGTTTGCAAGGTCGATGCTTGTGTGCTGTCTAACGACTTTGTCGTCTATTCAGCATATGGGAACCGGCTGGCCAAAGGAGTTTCTTTGCTGGTCAAGCGTACCCTGGACGCGAAGGTGGATCTTGTCCATGTCGGTGCCGAGGGCCGGCTGATCGTGGCCGATATTGCAGTGAAAAGCAATGCGTTTCGTCTGGTTGCGGTTTATGCGCCCAACGACCAGGAGGAGCGCGTCTCGTTTTTTCGGCGGTTAGAGCCCTTCCTGGTGGATTCCAAGCGACTCGTCTTAGTGGGGGACTGGAATGCCATCCTGGACCCCAAGTTGGATAGAGGGCGGGGAGCTAGCGGGGAGCTAGCGGGAAGGCACGTGATCGTAGCTTGGTTGATCTGATCGAGGACTTCGGTCTAGTCGATAGATACCGGGCCGATCACAAGGGCGGGAGAATGTGGACGTGGACTAATAGTTGGCCTTCTACCAAGGTGGCTAGCTACCTTGATAGAATGTTAGTTCGTGAAGCCGAGCTAGATTTCTTAGATTGTCCCACGTTCCACTGGCTAGGTTACTCTGACCACAAACTCGTTTGTGCCCGGGTAAATTTCGAAAATAGGGTTAGAATGGCTGGTTACTGGAAGTTCAACGTGTCCTTACTGGTCAGGCGGGACTTCCGGCGCCAGCTAATTAACTTAGTACAGCGGGCGTTAACTGGGGGAATCATCGGGAATAAGTGGTGGGAGAACCTTAAGGATAGTAGTAGGTCTTTCACCACTCAGTTCAGCATTCGGCTCAAACTAGATAAGGCTGACAAGGTGAAGACACTTAGAGCTAATTACTCCCGGGCGGTGGCTGGTGGGGATCCCCTAGAGATAGCCATAGCTAAGGAGGCCGTGAAACGGTCGAATAGCGATCGTTACATGGGCCAGGTAGTTAGACATAAGTTAAGCAAGATGTCTTCCGAAGCTGTGAACATGGGCGCAGAACTGCGCAAGGAAGAAATTCGCCGCGGAGGCGACCGGTACATTCGAGAGGTTCGCAACCCGGAGGGACACACTCTGCGGTCGACTGACGACATGTGCGAGGCGTTTCGGCGGCATTTCGAGAGCCTGTTTACCAAGGAGCCTGGTCTCCGTGATGAGGAGTTTCGCAGCTATTTGGCTGACTTCCCCCGGCTTTTGCCGGCTGATGCAGCTAGCTGCGAGGGAGAGATTACGGAGGGCGAAGTCTACGAGGCGTTGAAGAAGGTCGGCAGAGGCAAATCGCCGGGTCTCGATGGTTTGCCCTATGAATTGTACTTGAGGCTGTCGCACATCTTTGTCCCGATTTTGACTGTCGTGTTCAACAACTGGTTCCGGCAGGGGTCCATCCCCAACCGGTTCACCAGGGGTGTGATCACGCTGTTGAGAAAAGGCAAGGATGTGGGGAGGGAGCTAGAGGGTTACCGGCCCATAACTCTGCTAAACACAGAGTTAAAGATTTTGGCCAAGATCTTGCAAAATCGTTTGCAATTAGTTGCCGAGTCTCTGTTGGGACATGAGCAGACTTGTGCTGTGAAGGGCCGAACAATTCAGAGCAACCTGCATCTGATACGCACGATAATACCTGGCGGCTGTCCTGCAGGCAGCTGGATTCGAAACCAACTTCCGCCGCTGGATTAGCCTCCTGTATCAATCCCCGACGGCTGTGGTACAGGTGAACGGAAAGTTGTCGGGCGTTCTGGCGCTGTCTAGGTCGGTCCGACAGGGTTGTCCACTGTCGCCCCTACTTTATGCTTTGGCGTTTGAGCCCCTCCTTCGCCGGCTAAGGGACAGGGCGTGCAGTCCGGCCCTACGTGGAATCGCTGTCCCTGGTGGTGCTCGACCCAGGGTTTCCGCGTACGCCGATGACGTCACTACTTTCGTGTCCTCCCGCAGGGACATCGAGGTGGTACAGAAGGCGCTTGAACGGTACGAACAGGTGACAGGGGCCAAGATTAACCGCAACAAGTCGTCCGGCTTGCGGTTAGGCGCCTGGAAGGGTCTGACCCTCCAGGGGCACTTCGACTGGACGGACGGCCCGGTCTGCATTCTTGGAGTGTGGTTCGGGCCCGACTTACTGTTGGAGAAAAATTGGTCTGAAGTACTGGCAAAGGTAGGCGCGTCGGCCGAGATTTGGCGCCGAAGGAATTTGTCCTTAAAGGGTATGGCTGAGGCGTGTGCTACATACGTCTTTCCCATTATCCTTTACCAGTTGTCAGTACTTCCACTTTGTAAGCGGCATAGGAAGGCGATCGAGCGTTTGCTATTCTCCATTCTGTGGAGAGGACGCAAACACTATGTCGACAAACGTGTCTGTTACCAACGTCCGTGTCATGGGGATCTGGGAATGCCATACCTGATGGGCCATAAGGTTGCATCAAGGTTGGTTTTTCTCAGGCGAGCAATTTCCGAAGACTCATTGCTTAGGGGGATAATGAGGGACATGTTCCCTAGCCTTACTATCACTCCCCCCATCTCGAGGCGGTGCCGTAAGCCTCGAGAGCGATCGAGTTTTCTCCTCGAATGTCTGGCGGCCCTGCGGGCCATTCCACGGTCCAGTGACCTTTCACGGCCTAGATGAGTCTTCTATCGTGGGTTAGTGGAGGGCGTCGCAAAGGATTCATTACGTAATGTGCTGCGCTTGTCGGAGGACGAGTTTCGCTCGTTCTGGTCTTGGGCGCCAGGTAGTGATTATCTCAACAACTCTGAGTTTTCGCTCACCTGGCGATTAGCTCGGAATCGCTTGCCTCTCAATGACAAGGCCTTCATATGGGGCCTGGCGTATTTGCCAGATTGTGAACGCTGCAACCTTGGCTTGGAAGAAACGGCTTCGCACGCCTTCTACCATTGTTCGCGGGTTCGCCCTCTATGGGACCGGGTCGGCGAGTTGACTGCTTGTATCGAGCCGCGAGAGCTTGTGCTCATTGATCGTGCATTCGCCTGTGATAATGTGTCGCCCCCGTTCTCTGGGATGAAGCGCATGGTGTTTCTGTCGCTGCTAGCCACGGCTCGAATGGTGATTTGGACGACGCGAATGGAGGAGGTCTTGCGAGGTCAACGTCTTTCACATCAGGATTTGATCTGTTATTTTGAGCATCAGCTCAAAATAAAGATTGGAAACGTTTGACTTCGACAGACTTCAGCAAAAGGTGGGTAAATGTGGCGAGCCTGGTTCGCTTGAACGAGGCTAATCTTGATTTTCTCTTTTAGATCTGCTGGTTACATCGGGGTGGATTCCTGTGGAACCCTCCCCTTGTTCAGCTAGTTCTCTGTTGTGTACCTAGTTAAAGTGAATGAATGTGTTCCTAGCCTGTACCCGGCTTTCTCTTTTGTTATGATCCATGTCGAGATTCCCAACCTCCCCAGTTTGTTTTGGTCTCCTTTTATCTCGGCTGGTTCAGCCTTTTTTGTCCCATTCCGCTAATTTTTTACCCCCCTCCCCACTCCCTTAGTGAGTGTGCTTCTTGATTTCGCCGTTGGGCGGAATACAGCCGCCACTCTTTTTTTTCTGGGATGGTCGGTTCTTACTAACATTGATTATTATTTTAGTTTAAAAATTTGTTGTATTTTCAGTTGATTTTTGGGTTCATTCCCCTCCCATCATTTCATTTTTCATTAAATATTTTATAATATTGTACATGGAATATCTTGTACATTTATTTTTATATTGTATATAAATACATTTTTATTGTCATGGGTTAATTTCCCCAATTTCTTGTAGGTGTCCCTTGTAAGTTTCTGGCATTGTGGTGTACGTAGGACTGGGAGTAGATGGATGGGTTCTTTTGGTGACTGTGCAAATTGTAACGAGTGAATGGGTCGTGATAGTGTTTAGCTAGGTATAGGATAGTTAAGCGAGAACCAACCTCTCCCCCTCCCCTTTTAGGCCTTGTGCCATAATTTTTTGTATTTATACAGAAAATAAATACAGGGTGCCTCGCCGCCGTTTTTTGACTTATTGCAATTTTGGATTATTTACGTATTTTTGTTACCCGAAGTTTTGTGAGTACGTGTTTTGTTACTTGTTTTTGTGCTGTCTTCATCGCGCGTGGCGCATTTGTGAACTTTTGTTGATTTTTTTTGTGTTTGTGAGGGGGGCAGGTCAAGTTATGGCTTTGTCTCCCCAGCCCTCAACATCTGACGCTGTGCCCACGGTGACTCCCTCACCGACAGTATGGGTAAAGGCACCAGTAAAAAAAGACCCCAAATATTACCTGCAAATGCAGGAGAAATATAAAGAATATATAAAAAACAATGAACTATTAGCTATACCGGAAGTCGTGAACGTTATAGCAAAAAAGACAATCTCCCTGCTGACAGCCGATGAAAAAACACGAAAATTTATTGCTGTCAGTAGGGAGAACATGGAAGAAGCCCTGAAAGCCCTGAAAGCCCTGAACATTGTACCTTGCGTACTGGCAAGAAGGTCCCGTGTAATGTGGGACATCTTGCTGGGCTCGGAGGGTGAGGCGAGGGATCTGGCGGGAAATGTACTAACAGCAAAAGGTATTCGGTTTCAGACCGAATACCTTGGTACAAGAAAAACGAAGATAACGATTCATGGAGTGCCTGTGGACATCTCGTGTGACCATGTAGGAGCGTTTTTTGCTGCTTTCGGTGTGGTTGAGGAGGTGGCACGCATAACCAGTAAGGCTGGTGTGGCCACAGAAGATATATGTGTTAGCGTGGTTGTTGACCGCGAGAATTTTCTTAAGGTCCCAGACATCTTGCTCTGTAGAAGAAGAAAGTTGTTTGTGGTAGTGGAAGGAAGGAAGCCGCACTGCTGGGCGTGTGGTCTGGCCGGACACACATTCAAAATGTGTCCGGCAAGGAAACCGGAAGAAACACCGGTGACACCGGAAACACCGCCGGTGTCAAAAACAACAAGTACCCCGGAAAAAAAAATCCCAGCCAAAAAGCGGGGAATGGACGGAGGTGGTGAGGAGGGGGAAGAAAGTTTCTTCCCCTCCTCCGCAAAATGAAAAATCTCCGGATAAAAAGAAACCTCGTAAGGAGGCAAAACAACAGCAACAACAACAGCAGCAGGAATCACAACACCAACAACTACATGAGCAGCACAATCAACCACAGAAGCAGCAACCGGAGGGGCAGCGGACAGATAAGCAACAGCGGCAAGATGTGGAAATCGTCTTTAAAGAGGGCTCGAGAGGAGGAAGAGGATGTGACCATAAAGAAAGGAAAGAAGGAGGAACGTGGCAGAGTGGAGCGGGTCACAGAGACTCCCAGAACCCAATCCGCCCCTGCATCACCTGTAAGAACTGTTTTTGTGGAGGGGAGGAGTCATTCTGCATCCCCAGTGAGAAATACACTCTCTCCTTCCCCCACACCTCCCACACCCTCCTCCCAATCAGCACCTTCCTCCCCGAAATCTGAACATCTCTCCCCGAATTCTGAAAAACCCTCCCCGAAACGGGAACAAAATAAAAAGAACTGTTTTTGCACTGTAGATGTTTGCAAAGTAGACAGACAGGCCTTAGAGAGGGACCTTTCTTCTCAGAAGGCCCTCCTAAGGCCTCTATTCAAATTGAAAAACATAGACGGAAAGTCTATCGAGGACCTGCCAATTTCCCAGGGGCACCCGGGTTACTGACCTTAATCAGAAATACCGGGGGTAGCAGAACAAAAGCCTGGGAATTTGTGCAGGGGGCCGTCGAGGCCTTTCCAAACATAAAAATGGCCCAAAGGGGCAGTAAATATCTTCAAAGGCTTTCTCATTTTTGTGCTGGGAGGGTCCCCGTCATCCTCCACCCATCATTATACAGGGCCGTAAAACTTACTTTTCCCACGGACGTCGGCGGAATTGTCCAAGACGGACGAATTACGTCCGATATTGGTACAGGCAACCTTGGACAATCCGTCGGGGTTCCCACTGCCATTGATTTTCGCTCCGTATGTGACCAGAAGTAATTTTCTGCTTTCTCTTTACAGGTCTAAACGATGTCAATTAAGTTAGCCAGTATGAACGTGAAGGGCCTTAGGGATCGGAGTAAGGCTGCCCGCCTGCTTCGGGACCTCTTGTCCTTCGGCGTGGATGTCGCCGCGATCCAAGAGACTCACTTTGTTTGCAAGGTCGATGCCTGTGTGCTGTCTAACGATTTTGTCGTCTATTCAGCATATGGGAACCGGCTGACCAGAGGAGTGTCTTTGCTGGTCAAGCGTACCCTGGACGCGAAGGTGGATCTTGTCCATGTCGGTGCCGAGGGCCGGCTGATCGTGGCCGATATTGCAGTGAAAAGCAATGCGTTTCGACTGGTTGCGGTTTATGCGCCCAACGACCAGGAGGAGCGCGTCTCGTTTTTTCGGCGGTTGGAGCCCTTCCTGGTGGATTCCAAGCGACTCGTCTTCGTGGGGGACTGGAATGCCATCCTGGACCCCAAGTTGGATAGAGGGTGGGGAAGCTAGAGGGAAGGCACGTGATCGTAGCTTGGTTGATCTGATCGAGGACTTCGGTCTAGTCGATAGATACCGGGCCGATCACAAGGGCGGGAGAATGTGGACGTGGGCTAATAGTTGGCCTTCTACCAAGGTGGCTAGCTACCTTGATAGAATGTTAGTTCGTGAAGCCGAGCTAGATTTCTTAGATTGTCCCACGTTCCACTGGTTAGGTTACTCTGACCACAAACTCGTTTGTGCCCGGGTAAATTTCGAAAATAGGGTTAGAATGACTGGTTACTGGAAGTTCAACGTGTTCTTACTGGTCAGGCGGGACTTCCGGCGCCAGCTAATTAACTTAGTGCAGCGGGCGTTAACTGGGGGAGTCATCGGGAATAAGTGGTGGGAGAATCTTAAGGATAGTATTAGGTCTTTCACCACCCAGTTCAGCATTCGGCTCAAACTAGATAAGGCTGACAAGGTGAAGACACTTAGAGCTAATTACTCCCGGGCGGTGGCTGGTGGGGATCCCCTAGAGATAGCCATAGCTAAGGAGGCCGTGAAACGGTCGAATAGCGATCGTTACATGGGCCAGGTAGTTAGACATAAGTTAAGCAAGATGTCTTCCGAAGCTGTGAACATGGGCGCAGAACTGCGCAAGGAAGAAATTCGCCGCGGAGGCGACCGGTACATTCGAGAGGTTCGCAACCCGGAGGGACACACTCTGCGGTCGACTGACGACATGTGCGAGGCGTTTCGGCGGCATTTCGAGATCCTGTTTACCAAGGAGCCTGGTCTCCGTGATGAGGAGTTTCGTAGCTATTTGGCTGACTTCCCCCGGCTTTTGCCGGCTGATGCAGCTAGCTGCGAGGGAGAGATTACGGAGGGCGAAGTCTACGCGGCGTTGAAGAAGGTCGGCAGAGGCAAATCGCCGGGTCTGGATGATTTGCCCTATGAATTGTACTTGAGGCTGTCGCACATCTTTGTCCCGATTTTGACTGTCGTGTTCAACAACTGGTTCCGGCAGGAGTCCATCCCCAACCGGTTCACCAGGGGTGTGATCACGCTGTTGAGAAAAGGCAAGGATGTGGGGAGGGAGCTAGAGGGTTACCGGCCCATAACTCTGCTAAACACAGAGTTAAAGATTTTGGCCAAGATCTTGCAAAATCGTTTGCAATTAGTTGCCGAGTCTCTGTTGGGACATGAGCAGACTTGTGCTGTGAAGGGCCGAACAATTCAGAGCAACCTTCATCTGATACGCACGATCATAGAAGGGATAAAAGACGACGACGAAGCCGCGTTGATCCATTTAGATCAGTCCAAGGCATTTGATAGGGTTGACCATCGTTACCTGGCGGCTGTCCTGCAGGCAGCTGGATTCGAAACCAACTTCCGCCGCTGGATTAGCCTCCTGTATCAATCCCCGACGGCTGTGGTACAGGTGAACGGAAAGTTGTCGGGCGTTCTGGCGCTGTCTAGGTCGGTCCGACAGGGTTGTCCACTGTCGCCCCTACTTTATGCTTTGGCGTTTGAGCCCCTCCTTCGCCGGCTAAGGGACAGGGCGTGCAGTCCGGCCCTACGTGGAATCGCTGTCCCTGGTGGTGCTCGACCCAGGGTTTCCGCGTACGCCGATGACGTCACTACTTTCGTGTCCTCCCGCAGGGACATCGAGGTGGTACAGAAGGCGCTTGAACGGTACGAACAGGTGACAGGGGCCAAGATTAACCGCAACAAGTCGTCCGGCTTGCGGTTAGGCGCCTGGAAGGGTCTGACCCTCCCGGGGCACTTCGACTGGACGGACGGCCCGGTCTGCATTCTTGGAGTGTGATTCGGGCCCGACCTACAGTTGGAGAAAAATTGGTCTGAAGTACTGGCAAAGGTAGGCGCGTCGGCCAAGACTTGGCGCCGAAGGAATTTGTCCTTAAAGGGTATGGCGGAGGCGTGTGCTACATACGTCTTTCCCATTATCCTTTACCAGTTGTCAGTACTTCCACTTTGGAAACGGCATAGGAAGGCGATCGAGCGTTTGCTATTCTCCATTCTGTGGAGAGGACGCAAACACTATGTCGACAAACGTGTCTGTTACCAACGTCCGTGTCATGGGGATCTGGGAATGCCATACCTGATGGGCCATAAGGTTGCATCAAGGTTGGTTTTTCTCAGGCGAGCGATTTCCGAAGACTCATTGCTTAGGGGGATAATGAGGGACATGTTCCCTAGCCTTACTATCACTCCCCCCATCTCGAGGCGGTGCCGTAAGCCTCGAGAGCGATCGAGTTTTCTCCTCGAATGTCTGGCGGCCCTGCGGGCCATTCCACGGTCCAGTGACCTTTCACGGCCTAGGTGAGTCTTCTATCGTGGGTTAGTGGAGGGCGTCGCAAAGGATTCATTACGTGATGTGCTGCGCTTGTCGGAGGACGAGTTTCGCTCGTTCTGGTCTTGGGTGCCAGGTAGTGATTATCTCAACAACTCTGAGTTTTCGCTCACCTGGCGATTAGCTCGGAATCGCTTGCCTCTCAATGACAAGGCCTTCATATGGGGCCTGGCGTATTTGCCAGATTGTGAACGCTGCAACCATGGCTTGGAAGAAACGGCTTCGCACGCCTTCTACCATTGTTCGCGGGTTCGCCCTCTATGGGACCGGGTCGGCGAGTTGACTGCTCGTATCGCGCCGCGAGAGCTTGTGCTCATTGATCGTGCATTCGCCTGTGACAATGTGTCGCCCCCGTTTTCTGGGACGAAGCGTATGGTTTCCGTCGCTGCTAGCCACGGCTCGAATGGTGATTTGGACGACGCGAATGGAGGAAGTCTTGCTAGGTCAACGTCTTTCACATCAGGATTTGATCTGTTATTTTGAGCATCCGCTCAAAATAAAGATTAGAACTCATTGGAAACGTTTGACTTCGACAGACTTCAGCAAAAGGTGGGTAACTGTAGCAAGTCTGGTTCGCTTGAACGGGGCTAGTCTTGATTTTCTCTTTTAGATCTGCTGGTTACATCGGGGTGGATTCCTGTGGAACCTTCCCCTGGTTAAGCTAGTTCTCTTTTGTGTACATAGTTAAAGTGAATGAATGTGTTCCTGGCCTGTACCCGGCTTTCTCTTTTGTTATGATCCATGTCGAGATTCCCAACCTCCCCAGTTTGTTTTGGTCTTCTTTTATCTCGTCTGGTTCAGCCTTTTATTTTCCCTTTCCGCTAATTTTTTACCCCCTCCCCACTCCCCTAGCGAGTGTGCTTCTTGATTTCGCCGTTTGGCGGAATACAGCGGCCACTCTGTTTTTTCTGGGATGGACGTTTTCTTACTAACATTGATTATTATTTTATTTAAAAAATTTGTTGTATTTTCAGTTTATTTTTGGGTTTATCCCCACTCCCATCATTTCATTTTTCATTAAATATTTTATATTATATTGTACAGATTATTGTATATATTATATTGTACATAAATACATTTTTATTGTCATGGGTTATTCTCCCTATTTTTAGGTGCCCCTTGTTAGTTTGTGGCATTGTGGTGTATGAAGGAGTGGGAGTAGATGGATAGCTTCTTTTGGTGACTGAGCAAATTGTAACGAATGAATGGGTCGTGATAGTGTTTAGCTCGGTATAGGATAGTAAAGCGAGAACCAACCTCTCCCCCTCCCCTTTTAGGCCTTGTGCCACAATTTTTTGTATTCTATACAGAAAATAGAGGGTGCCGAGCAGCCGATCGACAAGTCAGTCGTAGACTTCCGGTGACGACCCGGAAGTACTCATTGCTCATACTACGTCTTACGACGGTTGAGACGATTAACCCTTATTCTCGTATTGGATACTAATAACCTTTGTAAATACTATTTTCACGGAATACAACAATTAACCTATTCCTGTTGTTGAGTTATTTATTCTTACTCACGACATAACATAAAGATTTGTTAAATATAGACAAAATATAGATAAAATTACTAATCGAAAATTTATAGATACTTTTATTAAGTCTATAAAAATATTTATAAAAATACAATCACAATTTGCAGTCACTTTGCTCTGCACAGAATAAAGAGGTTTTGCAAGCTTTCGAATGAAAATTACTACAAATCTGTTAGTGTTATACATTTATAATATTTACTGGTTAGTAAAGTCTTTACATGCATAAAATAAAAGTCCTCATAATTTAAAAGTCAATGTCTTGAGTTTATTTTTATTTTAGAGAATAGTTTCAAAGACTCGTTGGGTAAAAAGAAGCTAATAACCGTTTATTGTCAGTTTTGTCGTTGATAACCAAAATAAATAAACCTAAAGAAAAGCTAAGTTTTATGAAGTTATCCTTTCTAGCTGTGGCAACTTTTATTACATGTCAGCCATAAACAAAGGAACTGAGTGAGAACTGAAAGTTCTAAAGTGATTTTTTAAAATTTACTATTAGAATATTCTTTCACGTTTCCTCTTGTCTAGACAAGTACCTGGTAAGAAATGTTAATAGTTCAGCGGGTGTATGTAGAATGAGTTTGAACTGACAGTTGAGATGTTTGAGATTCTACCTCAGATATTGAATAAGTAAGGAAAATAATTTTACAGTATAAAGTCAGTGTAATAATATTAAAATATGTTTCGCATATAACGCTGCACACAGACAGACATTTACAATATGCAGTGATTATCATAGATTTTATGAATGCCTGATAGACTCGCTTATTTAGAATTCATTTTTATTTTGCGTTACCAAGATATTTTAGAATATCAGATGCATCAGTTCGGGAACATTAACCATCAATTCTCGACATAATAATTAAGAAACTAATGCGCGTATTGTGCAGTGTTTCTCAATTGTAAAAATCATAAAAAATAAACGCTAAATTAAAATAGTCAGATAATAATCAAGTTGAAAGCTAAAAATGTTTATTTTTGTACATTTCTTTTGGATCAATTACAAAATAATATATAAAAATGAGAAAACAGGAGATCAACTTATTTGTTATAAAAACAGCTTATAAGCTAATTCATTGCAATTAAAATTATTATTCTTGAGTCGATATGATTAGAGAAAATCTGAAAATACGGAATGTTTAATGTTTGAATTTACGGTGATCGCAGAACAATTAAGTTTTATTAGAAAGGATAAAAGAAATGTAAGTTAAAAGTTGGCAATAGGCTTAGGGACAGATGGTAAATGGAGGCTAATTAAGCATGTTTTAAATCAATGCTAATTTTAAAAACTCGCTATACTTGATAATTTAGATTTGAATATGATTTCGTAAATCCATACAATATTGAACAAGACTCAAATGGTGCCCAGACATCAGAAGATGGTCAGAATTAATGATGCGGAGCCGATATAAGGTGAGCTTATCGACCCCGCAAACTTTTGAATGTGTAAAAATAACAAAGACAATGAGGAGACAAAGGCGAAGATGTCAATTTTATTGAAGTAAAATCGACGAACAAACAATAGTAAAAATTGAAAAAGGTAGAAACGTCTTTAGCGGTTGGCAGGATCAGCTCGGGCTGGAACATTGTCGCCAGGAACGTCGTCAGCGTCTAGCAGGGTCGGCACAGGCTGGAACTTCTTCAGCGTCTGGCAGGATCGACAGGCTGGAACTTCGTCAGCGTCAAGAACGGCGCAAGCAGAAAAGTCGTCAGCGTCTGGCAGGAACGGCGCAGGCTGGAACGTTGAGGTCGAGTCGAAAAGAACGTTGTCAGCGCCTGATATGAATGGCTGGAGAGTCGTCAGCGTCTGGCAGGATCGACACAGGCTGGTACGTCGTCGTCGGCAGGAACGTTGTCAGAAACGGTGCCGGCTGGAACGTTGAAGTCGAGACTCGGCTGCGATTGAACGTAGTCTGAGGAGGACAGGTTCAGTTGCAACCTTGCAAGTGTACATACCCAGGCAGGTGGACGAGTTATTACGTGTGTTGAGCGGCCGTAGGCTGGCTCGTGTTTCACTTCCTTTGCAGGATTCGAGCGCAGTTAAACGGCGTCACTGCGAGCTAGCACATGCGAAGGCTACGACAATCGGACTTGAACAGTCGTTGTCACTTTTGTCGGATAGACTACGGATGGAGGGATCTCGAGCGGACTAGACCGTTCTACCTCATCTAAGACGTAATGCGCTCCAGGAATCCACCGCGGGTAGCGAGATCGCAAATGAAGCTTATGCCTATTTGGAGGTGGCCGGGGAGAGGGAAAACTAGTATTTTGAGAACAGATACTACACTTTCATTCTAATATTTATTGCACAAATTTTAAGATATAAATGTGCCACAAGGGCTAAATGGGAGACAAGGAAAAGTTTGGTCATCTCTTGTCTTAATTTAAACCTAGTTATTCTCTTTCGCTGACTCATTCATTCTGGCAGTATCTCATCCAATTTAACGAATGCACACATGACTGCCACACTGCAATCACAAAAATCCACTTACACAGTTAAAACCTTAGGATGAAAACTTTATTTACAAAAAAATGGAGAGTGGGGTAATAATATTAAAAATGATGATTTATACAATGGAATAAATATATGTACACGTGAAAATGATCAAATGTTAGTAATGGGACCCCCACCAAATTAATCAATGTGTGGCAGAAGTTCTCGGTTACCTGGGTGAGATTCCAGCACCTAAAGGTATCTGGTACTGCCAGATAACAAAGCCCATGAAAAGGGAGGGGGAGGAGAAAAAAGTAGGGATAAAGGTACCTAAGCATTCACACACTAGTTCCCAAGAAGGTCAAAAAGTTTCACAATTAAGGTTCTAATCTACCTTAAAACAAGGTCCCCAGTTAGACGACCAAAATACTATTTCCTAAGTATCGTCCAACAACCACTCCAAGTCAGCACCTCTCATACACACCAGGTGCGAAACACTCACTTACCTTTTGCCGAATTCCGATGAAGAGAGTCGCACCCTTTCCACTCTGATCTTCACTTTAAGCTGCTGCTTAAATCAAGTGATCAGTTGAGAAGAGTGAACTTTTCGCTTCCATGAAACTCCTGTCGTGTCGTCCACACCACGAGACGCATAACACCGGGCAAACACAAAAGCACGTAGTGCTGATCCTTTTTCATTAACGGCACCACATTCGAACAGAAGATAATGGCTTTCAGGACAAAGAACTTTCCATCCAGGACGAGAACTATGTAGCCTTCAATCGGGCGTACCGCAATGAAATAAGGCATGTCCTACAGACTCCTCCTACACACGCACTCGGCGGAAATTGCCAGCCCTGCTGCGCAAAGCTTTTTGGCGACCCAAAGCGCCTGTCGCATCACCAACTAGGTGAGTGATGCCACGTTGTTGTTGAGACATTTCAACCGGGGCGCCCAAGACGAGGCAGAGTGAAACTTCCCGTTCGTAAGGTCGAGCATGTTAGAGAGTTTATCTTTGGCAGCCCACCCTCACTATCACATGATAGAATGCCTTACGAGACAACGACTGGATGTCAGAGAGACAACTCTTTACCTTTAAGAGGCAGCTTAGCTCATTACGACACTCTTTGTAGAATGCGCATTCGTCTGGGGGAGATCTCTTGGCTTCTGTCTCGCCCGTATGTACACTTTCCAAGGACAGGAACGATCGGTGGGCATTCTCCTTCCAGAGTTTGCCTTCTACTTCCTCTTCTGACCCAGAAAATTCAAGCAGAGAATGTGTTGGCTGGTGTCAACGTTTGGTAATCCCAGATCGTTTTCTGCAGAATGGAGGCAGCAAACTTAGCAATCTACCAGGGAAGACTTGTCTTTCCAAAGGAAGCTGGAGAAGTCCCTAAAGAATTGAAAGTGAAAGCCGATAAAGGATGAAAGGGTAGATGTGCGAGCCGCACACCACCATTCACTCCTTCGAATCGACAATTGCACTGCTTCCTCGATCCGCTTCCGAACTTTCGAGCAATTCAACTCTAGCTGGATGCCGGGACCGAAACAGTCGCCCAATCGCAAACTGACATACTTGTCACAGTTGAACTTGCCCCCCCCCCTCATTTCCTTGCCGACTTCGTGTATCTCGGCGGCTTTCTTTACGAACACGGAAATATCGTCGGCATAGGCGGAATGCTTGGCCGGTCTGGAGACACCAGGTAAGGTGATCCCCTGAAGCACTGAATTCTTCTTTAGCTTTCGCGGGAAGGGCTCCAGCACAAGAACGTACAGCATAAACGAAAGCCGACAACCCTGGCGAATGAAGCAAAACAAGGTGAAGGATCCGACCTCACGCCGTTTACCTCCACCAAGGCCCCCGGAGACTTGTAGAGGAGGGGGGTCCATAACCGAAATTGCAGCCCGAAGCCAGCGGTCCACATTATCGAATGCCTTGGACTGATCCAAATTAATCATCGCGGCTTCACCATCGACTTTTTCTATGATCTGGCGAACAAATGAAGGTTTTCCTGAATAGTCTTACTCTTCATAGCACAACTTTAATCGGGGCCAGTCAGACTAAGCAGAACAAGATGCAAACGGTTGGCCAAAACCTTCGCCAAATTCTTCAAGTCTGCGTTTAGCATAGTCAAAGTGCGAAAATGACCTAACCCATCCCTTCTGCTTTTGTCCTTGCGTAGCAACCTGATGACTTCCCCGGTGAAACGTTGGAGTATATTCCCATTCCTCAACCAGTCGTTGAACATCAGTGCCAGCTAAGGGACGAAAACAGGTGACACCTTTATAGGGAAGACCATAGAGAATTTGTGTTTTGTCCAGGCAAGTTTGCTTCAACGCGTCCCAGACCCCCTCCTCTGTGATGGCCCCTTCGTACCCAACCGCTTTGGTTACCTCGAGGCGTGGAAGCCGGCTAAATAGGCGTCGAAGTTGGCGGGGCTCAGTCAAGATTCTTCGGTGAACAACTCGCGCAAGTAAGTCCAAAAGGCCTGACAGATGCCTTCGTTTGTGGTCACTCGTCGTCCGTCTGGTGTTGTGACGCTCGGGAAGTATCGTTCAGACTCGCTGCGCAACTTCTCTTGCCGCAATTCAGCAGCCATGCTCGTCGCCACGGAATACATTCTCTTTCACCTAGCCCTAACTGCCAGAGCTTGGTCCTTTTTAATAAGCGCGGAGGCCAGTCTGGTCCTAGCTCCAAATACAGCCCCACTATCACCTGACTGGATAGCCATCTCTAAACTAGATTCGGCCGCCGTTTGCATGGTCAAGGATAAGATGCAGACGGCTTCTCCCATGTTACCGCAGCCCAACTTAGTTTTGATGGTGTCATCTTAGGATATGCCACTAACGTCCAAAGGGGAAATGTTATTTTTAAAGCTCTATAAAAGGATGGGTGAATAAAAATAGGAGTCCTTCCACCACAAAAATGTTTCTGCTTATACAGTTCATTATTGTCTGTTATAATGAGTGGTGTTGATTCCGGGGGAACTCTTTTTCGCTTCCTTAATCATTTTCCAAGCATACCTTTCCACAGTGGACCACTGTGATTAGCATCTTGGCTTGCGGGAAGTTGGTTGGGTTCTCTATGTTCTCTTCCCCGCATTTCTTCATGGCGAGAATGGTCTTCAGGTGGAAATCCTTTTGCCGTACTCCTTGTCTCTCTCCGCTGCTGCAGTCGTTACCCTGCAAATGTCCTTTTAGGGTAATTTGGATTTTCTCATCTTCTCTCCAGTCTCTTCCGCAAGACTCCTCTGCCTTTTCTCGGTTGCACTGCTGTCCTTTTTGGTAGGGCATGGATCCGGAGTTTTCGCTTCCTGCGGAGGGGGGTAATTTCCTTCTTGGTGATAAAGAGTGGGTCCTTCTGCAAGAGAGCGACGATTTTCCCATTTTTGAAGGGGAAGATGGGACGGAAGAAGTGGAGCGAGCAGTCTGGAGAGATGCGGTTCCTGCTGGTTTGGTTTTTTTCCCCAACATGGATAACTTAGTGTTTAAGCTCCATACCCCAAGTTTCCGATCCTAGGAGACGCTGAGGATCACGCCGAACTGCTTAAAATAAGCAGCCAGTGCTTCGCTTTTACATGGGCAGGGACTTCATAGGCCGCCACGGTTGTCTTTCTCTTTCAATCCGGAGGATGATGTCTTAGCGATCAACTCCCTGTTGACCATGGCCATACAATCGTCGGTTGTGGGCATTAGTATGTCCCATATATAGATCCAAACACCACGGACCATCTTCTGGGGCATGAATTCCAGGGAAGTTAGAGTCTTGCACATATTGTTCTTGGATGAACAGCAAATTTTCCTCGTCCGCTTGTCCATGACAAAGAAAGTGACAGTCCTGATGGTGTACTTCTCAACTGTGTCGGGGTCAACCCGTAAACCGCCTTACTTAATGCGATGGGCATAGTTATCAGGTCTCTTGAGAAACTCTTGTAGGTTCAGAAGGCAGGCTGGCGGGAATTTCCATCCAATGGGAGGCTGCTGGTCACTGTTGCTGTCTTACTGAGTTCCTTCGGTGGGTGCTGGTCCTGGTTGTTGGCTTCCTGGGGAGGCTGCACCTCAGTGTTGGTGGCTACCTGGCGCATCAGCTGCTCCTCGGGGCTACTGGCTTCTTGGAATGTCAGCTGATCCTTGGGTCTACTGGCTTTTAGCACTATCGGATGTTCCTCGGTGCTGCTGGTTCCTGGTGGCGACTGGTCATTGCAGGCTTACTGTGAAAGAGAAAGACTTAGAAATAAACTTAGATTGTCGGCTGTGTCTCCGTACTGCTGGCGTCCTGGATCCTCGGATGCTTCAGGCTGCTGCGGTCCTGGGTTCTTGGTTGCTCCTTCGTGCTGCTGTCTACTGTGAGAGACGCTTACTTCTCCGGGTCCTGGCTTCCTCGGTCGTCGGCTGCTCCTCGGGGCTGCTGGTTTCCTCGGTCGTTGGTTGCAGAGGTGGCTGGTTATCCTGGTGTCTGATTTCTTGGAGAAGCTGTTCGTGTGGTTAGCTGGAGTTTAGTGGGGGATGTTTGCGGTGGTTCCTTGTCTGGGGGGTCCATCTTCTTCCTGCTTCTTCCTCCTGGGTCTTCTATATCGAGTTGCTTCTGAAAAAGGATCCTCTGGTTCGTATGGAACACATATTACTTTGATTCCACATCCTAGGTCGCGGAGAAGCTATTTACCATACTCCACCACTGGAGCGAGATGTGACACAAGGTCGGTTTTTAACGTTGGGAAATTGAGCGCGTACTCTCAGGCCATTGGTCAAAGATTACTCAGCCCCCGATTACGCAGTAACTGGGTACAAAGCTGGTCTTAGCTGGTCATAGCTAGTCTTAGCAGGTCTTTGCTTGTCAAAGCTGGTCATTGTTTGTCAAAGTAGTTCAAAAGCTAGTCTTAGCTGGTAATTGCTTCTAAACCTGCCCACCCGACACCAGGTGACAAGTGATGCAGACGGCGGCGAGCAGGAAGTGAGTATCTGAGAACAGATGCTACACTTTGATCCAGGATTTACCTTACTCCCCCACTGGAGTGAGTTGTGACACAAGGTCAGGTTTTAACGTGGAGAACCTGAGCTCGTTAGCTAAGGCTACTGATCAAAATTACCCAGCCCCCGCTTACGCGGTAACTGGAGACAAATCTTGTCTTAGCTGGTCATTGCATATCAAGGCTGGTCATTGCTTCCAAACTAAAAGGAGACAAACTTTTATGTTTACCTATTTCTGAAATTTTTTTGCATCATTAGCTAAATTTTACTTTTACAAATAAAACTTCAATTTTACATTATGTTCCAACTATTGACAAGACATTATATAATATCCTTAATATCATGTTTTATCAAATGAAATAGAATCCTTCATAAGTTAAAACATCCATCAGGATATTTTAACCAATAAATTAGGACTTATTATTAATCATTTAAATTTTCTGAAAGTTTTTGTGAATACTTTTTACCAATGTGAGATAACTAATAAAGCCAATTTTATTTGCATAAAAGCCAATTCTATCTTTTAAACCAACCCTACTCACAAGTAGATAGAAACGCATAGTAAATTCATTCGTTCGTTTTCTTTGCAACATTACTTTTATTGGTAAGTCACCTATTTTACTGAAAGTTCACCGTCTGTCTCCACCACTCAAGTATAATAAAACAAACTCTCCGGCAATAATAACTACCAGAATGTCTTTTATGCTTCAAATATTAAGGACCATTCATATTAGGCGTTTCTGTTTGTTTTGTAAATCTAATTGTCTTTTATATATTTCACAGTCCCCAAAACGGTTTTTACTGCTGTTGTATATTGTAAAACGAATTCCTAATCTCTCTTTTTTTCTGTTTCTCTTACAAGTCGAAACATGACTATAAATTATTGGTGCGTTGATTTACAAGAGAGAAGCTACACATCAGAGTTTATTGGAATGTGATTTTAAATTTTAACCTGTAAAGACATAAAATTCAACGAAAGAGAATAAAGCAAGCATCAACTCGTCAGGTTTTTAAATTCAATCCACTAATTGCTTCTTTAATTTCTTACAACATTCGGGTAAGTTGATAGTTTGATGGAAATGGCTGTTTTATATGTTTGCACGTTAAGAGAAAAGTAATAACTTCGAGTAAAAATCATGTGAATATTTATTGGGCTTGAAGAAATAATGCTTTCTGTTGAAAAGTATGTCTAAGGTATGGAAGTGGAGAATCCTTAATGCATCATTCAATACATAGTGAATGAAAACGTGTAAAAAGTGTAAATCATTAGTACACTCATTGTTTTTGGTGTTAACACATCTACTATCACCTTTAACCGCAATTAAAAAAAAAAGAATATTTTCATACGCATATGTCCAATTTTTTATTTATTATGAATGACAGCAAGAAAAAAGAAAGAAAAGAGACTAATAGAAAGATTCAGTTTCTCTGCCTTGAAATGTTAGTAAATAAAACCAATATTATCAGCTTCAAAACTAATCCTATTGTTTCATTATATTTTTGAGAGAAATTCAATAAATAGAAAAATCTTATGAATGCGAAAGACGTACTTTTTCAAAATGATCAAGCGCTTTGTTCCTCTATCAATGCTTGTTTTACATTAAAAACTTTGCCTGTAAACGTTTATTACAAATATGTAAGCGACAAATTAAAAAACAAAAACAAAAACAAAACAGAGCAAATTTAAAGGAAGAATGGAAAAGAATGTTTTCCTAATGTTCTGTCGAATGTGTTAGGTCAGTATTCCAAGTGCGAGAAACTGTCAGCGAAGAAGTTGCGGTTTTCATCTACCCTGTTTAACAGTAATGCAACCTTTTTTCAATCTACATTTCAATTCAGGACGTCTAAGTACTATAGAGCAAAGTTCTTCAGAACACGTACCATGAAAGTATTGATAGAAAAGACACAGGGAAGCTACATTACGGCAGTATGAAAGTGATTGGAGCTAGGCTGCTAGGATCAATAATGTTGCAAATTCTTCTTTCAGTTTTATCAAGTTTTAAATATATAGAAGAAATACCAGACCAGAAGTGGTAGCAATATTCAAAGTATGAACAGATGGTAGGCATATATGAATATGTAAGATACATTCTGAAGAGAAAAATTGTCTAGTACGACACAGTAAACCAGCTTTGCAGCAGTGGAATTTGCAATTGATTCATGTCAGCAGAAAATTTTAGCCCAAGAAGACACAAGGGATCACTTTACTGGATATTAGTATCAGTCATTTTGATGGAAAGTTGAAAGAGGTCTCTCAGATGATTAATAGAAAGCACTTTTCTTTTGAGAGCGTTAAAATTAGCAAGCCATTCCTTGTTCCAGTTAAATGCAGATTTTAGGCCAGTTTTGAGTTCAGTTGCCAATTTGACTGGATTGAACTGATCAGACTTACTGTTAAGAAATGAGGAAACAGTTTGATTGGTATTTCCAACTCGAGTTTATACCGAGTTGAAAATAACGATCAAAATTAAGACTACAATATAGGCACAAGGATAGAACTTTCGGGATACCTGCATTAATGCAAACAGATCTAGAAGAGTTACTGTTCAGAACAATTTTCATTTAACGATTTAGCAATAAGAAAGATTGAATCAGATCAAAAATTCGTCCATGAATACCACAACCCTTTAACTTGTGAAGAACAAAGTTTGAGATATGCCAACATTATCGAAAAGCTTCCCGCAGATGTGGCAACAGCGGTAGTAGATCTTCTTAACGAAATGCTAGAAGCAAAACTTTACGACGTGTTGAAAACTGCAATTATTAGGCGTGTCAGTAAATCGGATGAAAGAAGGTTACACAACCTACTTAATAATTTGAACCAGAGATACACGAGACCTTCGCAGCTTTTAAGAAAAATGCGATCCTTATTAGAAGAGAATACAATGTCTAAAGTGGTGTTAATGAAACTGTAGATGGACAAAGTACAAACACATACAACACAGAGAGTCGCATAACTCCCCGATGATTTAGAGCTGGAGAAAATAGCAGAAATGTCAGACAAAATATACAACAACAACCAGGACAAAAATGTATTCGCCACATCATAGGCATCAACAGATACAGCAACATTAATAGACAAATCAGATGAATTGTCTCAGCTACATAAGCTAACCTCTCCTTGCAAATACAGTTTTGTATGTGCACAACAATTTCAGCGTTCTCGACCAAAATTCAGAGATTGATACTACTCACCACACAGAAGTTGAGGTAGATTGAACTCTTCCTTCAGAAAGCGACTTAGCTACGATACCTGTTGGTATCATTATAAATTTGGAAGAGATGCAAAGAAGTGCACAGAACTATGCAACTTCAATCCAAGGACCTCTCACACTTTTACACATAAAACATCAGAGAAACGATTGTTCCGGTAACATGTAAAGACGAAATTAAGGGAGTCGTCTATTTTACATCTGGGACAAAAATAACGGATACTTATTTTTAGTCGACAGCGGCACAAAATCAGTGTAATTCCACCAAATACTAAACAAAAATCTGCACTTTCCAAATATACATTGCAGGCAGCAAATGGATCAAAAATTGAAATATACGGTGAGACTAACGATCGATTTGAGTCTACGAAGAAATTTTCTGTTGATTTTCACACAACCACAAGTACAAGCACCAATCCTAGGAGCAGATTTCTTATCCCATTTTGACTTATCAGTAAATATGGCTGCACACTCTCTCATCGACAGTAACACAAAGATAAGGACAAATGGAATCACCTCCCTCTACACATCAACAGAAATTAATTCGGCAATACCAACGGCTAATTGTCTACAGGAGTTGATAAAAATATTCCTACACTTGCCATTCCTTTAAAACATACAGATGAAATCCGTCAAACTGCTAAACACTATATAACTACATCTGGAACACCTACACACGCATCACCAGATTACTTCCAGACAAATACAAAATAGCAAAAGACGAATTTCAACATATTAGGCATCATACTTTAAATAGCGCATGATCGTCTCTGCTATATATGGTTCCGAAGCCAGACACAGGCGCATGTCTACCTTTTGGGTATTTTAGGAATCTCAACGCAAAATCAATTCCTGATAGATACCCTATCCTGCATTTACACGATTTCGCCATAGGTTTACTGGGAACCACAGTTTTCAAAAAATTGAATTTGGTTAAGGCATACTTCCGAATTCCAGTCTCAGAAGAAGATATAAAGAAAACTGCAATTACCACTTCTTTGGAATTTTATGAATTTACGAGGAGGCCATTTGGGTTGCGTAATGCCGGCCAAACCTTTCAGAGACTTATTAACGACGTTTTGAGACAACTGTCCTTTACTTTTGCTTATATCGATGACGTGCTTATCAATAGTCGCGAACACCAACACCATATACAACAAACTTTCGAGAGACTGGTATATTTTAGATTAAAGATAAATGTACATGTTGTGGCGGACCTACCCATTAACATAGTAATGGACTAACTAAACCTGTATAAATACCATATGACTAGTAGTTACCTGGAGAGCACCAGTCTAGTATGAGTCAGACACCCGTAGAGTGACTTACCGAACAGAGACTTTGATATCCAACATCGCTTGCTCGTCAGCTAGACGAACAAGCTGGCATATTGTACCTTTACCCGTTATTTTGTTAATACAATTGTTTACATTAATCCCGTGTTCCTGTTTTTATTTGTGACCCCTTAAACAGGGTTACAACACTGACGAACGAGGGATTCGAACTCACACCAAGGATTTGGGATTAAAACAACTCAGTGTCTTACAACACTGACAACGAAGGACTGAGCCTTCACGGACAATCCCCAAACCAACCCAGTGTCTTACAAACACTGGCTGACTAAGGAATTTTCTCTGAGAAACACCAACCAACTACATACAAAACTAGGCGAACGGAAAAAAACTCAAATTCAATATCACACAACACTGGTTACGTACAAACTTTTTGTCGGAGTATTAACTTAATTCAGTGCTATAACACTGACAAACGAAATTCAAACAAAGAATTTCAATTCAAATTTAGTGTTCACAAAACATTCCCACGAAAAGTCTTACTACAAGGAGACATTTCAAAATCAATATTCCCAAAATATTGACAAGTGATTTCCAAAGGAAACTTACAAGGAATATATCACAAAAGTTTTTTTTGCTGTACAGCGATTTTTGTCTCCCCAAGTTAAAAAAAAAAAAGAATTTTTTTTTGTTTGACAAATAACATACACAACTAAAGAGTGCTTATTGTTTTTGTGTTGTTCACGGGAATCCAGGAAAAAGACAGTAAAGGAAACTGTAAGTACGACGTTTTCCTTTTTCATTCAAATAAATATATTAAGAAAAAAAGATATCTCAATTCTTTTTTGTAAAAAAAGTGTAAACCAGTCTTTACAAAATTACGACTCTAAAGCGGGTAAATACAAAAGGAAAACTAATTACTGTTCCCCCACCCTCAGTTGTTAAAAAAATATGTAAAAATATTGACTCAAATTTTAAAGCTACAAATGGAATTGCAAAAAATAAAAAAATAAAAAAAATAAAAATAAAACGCAACAGCTCCAAAAAGAACAACAAAAATTTCAAATAGAACAGCAAAAAAAAAAAAAAAAAAAAATGGGACGAAAGACAATCGCAGTTACTTAACCGTCAGTAACGTTCAGAAGAAAGATAGCAACGAATTGAAGAAATACTTTCGGAAGTCTTAACAAACAATTCAAACACAGAAAATAATACCGAATTCTCGCAGGATTCTATTTGGAATGCAATAAACAATTTCTGTTACGCACCAGATGAGGACAAAACGTTTGCTGCTTACGATAGAAGGTATGATGATTTCTTCAGTATAGATTGTGCAAATTGGACTGATCAGAAAAAGTTCGTTTGTTACTTACTACGTAAATTAGATACCGTAGAACATGATAAGTTTGTGGATTTTATCCTCCCGAGGAAAACTTCTGAGCTAACTTTTATCGACACGATAAAACTCTTTACCGAATTTTTTAGTCCAAAAACTTCCCAATTCTACAAAAGGTAGAAATGCCTAAACCTTGTAAAAAATGACGAAGAAGACTTCTCTACTTACGCCTGCGGTGGTTAATAAACACTGCGATGAATTCCGGTTATCAAAACTCAGTGCAGATAATTTCAAATGTTTAATATTTACACAAGGGCTTACGTCAAGTAGAAACTCAGAAATTAGACGTCGTGTACTAACTAAGCTGGAGAATGAACCAAACCTGACAGAAGATTGTCAGAGAGTAGAGATCATAAAAAGGATTCAAAAGACATTGAAACTGATATCACGCAGGTAAAGAAATTATCCAGACAACTAAAAACTTACTCAACGAACAAAACCGAGTACAGATGAAATAATTACTCGAATCTTCATGTTCCTAAAGCAGGATGCATAAAAAGAAAAATACACCTAACCCGTGTAATCGATGTGGAGGATTACATTGGGTTAAAGACTGCCCATATCTATCCAAAAAATGCTTAATATGTAAAAAAAAAAAAAAAAAAAAAAAAATAGGACATAAAAGTTCCCACTCTAGAAATACAAATAAAATCAAAAGTCGTGTACGTCAAACATGAATCTTTGAATATAACGAAAAAAGCCTACGAAAATATGTCGCAGTTAAAATTCTAGGTAAAGAGATTAAGTTAAAATCATACAAAATAGCCAAAGCCGTTAATGGCACAAAAATGAATTTCGAAGGAGAATTTATCACTAACATCACACTACTTGGTACTACGAAAAAACGTATTGAAGAACACAGAAAACCTGTTCGGTACTGATTGGATACAGGAATTTAACCTGTGGGACGTGTCAATATCTATCTTCTGTAAAAAAGTGGAATCACTTTCATCTGAGACGAAAAAACTGAAATCCAAGCTAAAAAAATATTTTGCAGAGGTGTTCACACCTGATCTAGGAAAATGCACTAAAATGGCCGTTAAACTAGAGTTGAAACCAAATATTCAACTGGTTTTTAAGAGAAAACGCAACGTTCCGTTCGCGTCTCTAGAGAAAATTAATCAGGAATTAGACAAACTCGAGAGGTCTGTGGATATATTTAAAAAGGCCTTAAAAATGGCTTACTGCTTTCCTTACTGATATGGCTCTACAATGTTTTCTAGAAGTGTATAGGAAAACTCCAAATCCTAACACATCATCAGCTCGATCTCCGGCGGAAGCCATGTTTGGTCGAAAAATAAGGTCGGTCTTCGACAAACTGTTGCCGGGACAAACTAAGCAAAGTAAAACATCTACGTTACCAAACAAACGTTATAATACTGGAGATATTGTTTATTTCAAAGGCTACAAAATAATGTTTCTTTTTTGGAACTGGGAGAAATTAAGGAAAGCATCGGCAACAGGACCCAAATTTGTACATAAGAGGCACCTAAATCAGATACGCAAAAGTCTGACTGAGGACCAAAATTATATGTCTCAAGAAGAAACCGTCTACGATAGTTTTGATATTGAACCCCCTCAAACTACGCCAGAGACACGTCGATCTGGAAGGAAGAGGAAATTTACAGAGCCGCTCATGGTTAATCCTTAACGAAAGAAATATTGATACTCCTTCGGAGTAACAGCTTAAGAGGGGGTGTTGTGGCGGACCTACCCATTAACATAGTAATGGACTAACTCAACCTGCATAAATACCATGTGACTAGTAGCCACCTTCAGAGCACCAGTCAGACTGGTATGAGTCATACATCCGTATAGTGACTTACCGAACAGAGACTTTGATATCCAACATCGCTTGCTCGTCAGCTAGACGAACAAGCTGGCATATTGTACCTTTACCCGTTATTTTGTTAATACAACTGTTTGCACTAATCCCGTGTTCCTGTTTTTATTTGTGACCCCGTAAACAGGGTGACAACAGTATACAAATCTAATTTTTTATTGTTTCGAATTTGAATTTCTTGGGCCATGTGATTGACAAAAACGAAATCACAACTATCTCAGAGAAAGTAGCAGCAAATAAAAATTTCCCGCAACCAACATCATTGCGACAACTACAAAGATTTCTTAGTTTAATAAATTACTACCGTAAATTTATTCCATGTTGTTCCAGAACTTTGAACCCGCTCACGAACTTGTTGCAAAAGCAAAAAATGAGAAATGCAAAAATGCTGATAGACGTAGAAGCGTTAGCTGCATTTCATGAAACTAAAAAAAAAACGCTAGCAGAATTTACCAAGCTATTCTATATCAGTAACGATGCTAACTTAACGCTCACATTAACGAACAACGCCTCAGAAGATTCTATTATAGCAAGTCTACATCAGAAGCAAAATGGCTTGGAAGAGTTGATTTCTTTTCTCGATCAAATTAAGTACACAGTGCACAGTACAACAAAAATACGGTACCTTCTCGAGAAAGTTATTTATGTACTTATCCATAAGGCATTTTTGACATCAGCTCGATGTACGAAACCTTACTGTCTTCACAGATTACAAACCCCTCACTTACGCTTTACATATGAATACAGATAAATATAACCACCAAAGATACTTGACAGTTGGATTATATATCTGTTGTACCGTGGATGAATGACAATACACAGATAAGTAAGTAATACGTTTATTCTTGGTAGATACAATAGTACATGTCCGTGTAGGGTGGTAACAACTAGTGAGCTGAGTAGACAACGACCGTGCTAGCCGCCAGTTGCCGACTCCACTGTCGCTACTCGATATTAGTAATGTCTGCCGGACATTATATTTTTGTCTCTTCGGATTTACTTCCATTGTTTCAGTTGGGATCCGGTTACGTTTGCTCGAACGTATTCTAGGAATTGGAGAAGGTTTAGGTACATCGAACAGGTCGTACATACCATCCATAGGTTGTTTACCTCTTTCATTTACTTCCGGTGTAAACCTTTTTCTAATTTGGTTGATATGCCTCCTGACCTTCCACTTCAGATGTTTAATTTCATACATCATCTTTCCAATTCTATTTTATATGATGCCTTCTAGTCAGATTGCCTTTCCTAAATAGTAGTTAAGGAAATAAATTCTCTCTCCTGGACTAGAGTTTTGCATTTTACTACTTCGGGCCATTTCGTGAAACTGTCCACAATCATGAAATAGTATACACCCCTTATTGACCCAGCATAATCAATGTGCAGACGTGACCATGGTTTGTCCATCTTAGGCCATGCGTTGAATTTTATAGTAGGTGCTTTCGCTACCAAAGCACAATTCTTGCATAATTTCACTGTTTTTTCTATATCCTTATCCATACCTGGCCAGTACAAAAAAGTTCTCAGCAGTGATTTTATCCTGCACATTCTAGGATGGCCTGTATGAAATTCTCTAATATTCTTTTAGGTGTTAACAGGTACTACCACCCAGTCTCTGTGCATCAATATTCTGTTGCATATAGAAAATATGGTATGTACTTTATTTTTTCTCGATAACCATAGGATAATATACGCTGGAGGCAAAAATAATGTAAAAGGAGTTGTCTTGATACTGGACAAAGAAATGAAGAAATGTGTTTTGGGATACTGCCAGTTCTCCGAAAGAGTTCTCCTGGTCAAACTGAAAGGGAGACCGTTCAACATAGCAATTGTAGTCATATATGCACCAACAACACAAAGCACCGAGGAAGAAATAGAATCTTTTTACTCCACTCTAGAGAAGGCCAGGGCTCAATGTAAAAGCCAAGAAATCAGGATCATCATGGGAGATTTGAATGCCAAAGTAGGCAAGGAGAGGGAAGGTATGACAACTGGAAACTTTGGGTTAGGAATCTGCAACGAACGAAGAGAAAAATGGGTGCAATGGCGCATTAATGACCAGGTAATAACTAACACCTGGTTTCAAGAACACCCACGACGTCTATAGACGTGGAGAAGCCCAGGAGGTGACACAAAAAACTAGATAGACTACATAACCATTAACAGCAGATTCAGAAATGCAGTGGTTCAAAGCAAAGCCTATCCAGGTGCTGACTGTGGAAACGACCACGTCCCAGGCATCTGCAAATTAAAAGTGAAACTCCGGAGATTGAAGAAGCCTAATGCAGTGCCAAAAGTGATATACAGCGCACTCGTGAATGACCTCAAACTACAGAAAGAATACACTAACAGCGTGAAAACCAAATACGAAGAACAAACTAGGAAAAGACACTCAAAATGGGACTCGCTAAAGGAAGCAATACTGACATCAGCAAACAACATTGCCCCAAAGGAAAATAGGCACAGAAAGAAAAACGAGTGGAGGACGGAAGAGATTCTGGAAATGATGCAAAGGAGGCAGAAAATTATATCAAGACATGGAATAGAGTACAGGGAACTACACAAGGAAATAAGAAGAAAATGTAGACAGGCTAAAGAGAAATGGCTCAATGACAAATGTGAAGAAGTAGAGAGATTGAGCAGGAATAATAATGCAGACATGCATAAGAAATAAAAGAACTGACAGGACAAAAAACATGCTCTTCAACAGGATGTCCAAAATCTAAGGATGAAACAATCATTTTGGAGAAAAAGGAAATACTGCAACGATGGGAAGAATATATAAAAGATCTTTTCCACGACAAGAGAGAACAACCAATGATATGCAAAGATGAGGACGGACCGGTAATATTAAGAACTAAAGTGGAATCTGCAATAGCCAAACTGAATAGAAACAAAGCAGCGGGACCAGACCTCATAGTCATAGAGCTGCTGATAGCCCTGGAAGAATTTGGTATAGAAAAAATTGCTGAAATAATAAATGAAATTTATAATAGTGGGGTTATACCAGATGATCTCAGCAAGTCTATCTTCATAGCAGTACTTAAGAAGCCAGGAGCAAACGAGTGCGAACTCTTCAGAACCATCAGTTTAATGAGCCATATAACAAAACTGGTCGTCCGAATTCTGATGAATAGAGCGAGAAGCAGAATCAGTCCAGAGATACAACAAGAACAGTGTGGTTTCCTTAAAGACACGGGAACAAGGAATGCCATATTTATGATTAGGATGCTCTCCGAAAGGGCAATACAAATGAAGAAGGACTTATACCTGTGCTTCATTGATTATGCGAAGGCGTTTGACAAAATACGCCACAAAGAACTGATGGAGATGCTCGGCAGCCTGGAAAGACTTGAGAGTAATAAAGAATCTTTACTGGCAGCAAAACACTTGCATACGGACAGGTAATGAATTGAGGAGATATACAAAGATAGAAAGGGGCGTAAAACAAGGATGTGTCTTTTCACGGGATCTGTTCTACTTGTATAGCGAGAATATTTTGAGGACCCTAGAAGTTATGCCTGGATTCGTAATCGGGGCCACAATTTAAACAACCTAAGGTACGCAGATGATACAGTGCTGATAGCAGACACAGAAAGGAAACTACAAGACCTCCTACAGAAGGGAGCAGAAGAAAGTAACAAGAAAGGACTAGAAATAAACTGCACGAAAACCGAATGCATGGTCATCAGTAAAAAGGGCAGCCCAAAATGCCAAATACAGGTCGGTACAAGCAGGTACAAAAATTGAAATACCTGGGAAGCGTTATAACAGAAGACGGAAATTGCGACACAGAGATTCGAAGGCGAATTGGCATGGCGAAGGAAGCATTCCAGAAGTTGAGTAAGGTATTAAGAAACAGGACAATTTCGCTAGAAACTAGGAAGAGAGTACTGGATTGCTACGTGCTGTCCGTCCGTCAATATGGCAGTGAATGCTGGACAATACCATCAAAGATGAAGGAAAAACTTGAAGCAACTGAAATGTGGTTTTACAGAAGGATGCTGCGAATATCATGGATCGAGCATGTGAGCAATGATGAGGTCATGGAAATGACGGAAACAAAAAGGAAATTAATATTGAGCATCAGGAAGAGACAGCTGAAGTTCCTGGGACGCAGTGAGGAAGGAGGGCTTGGAGAATCTGATACTAACAGGCCAGATAGAGGGAAAAAGAGACAGGGGAAAACAACGAATAACATATTTGAAGGACCTAATCAGGTGGATGACGGAACGAGGATTGCATGGTGTAACAGAAGGCGTGCTCAGAGCCACCAGGGATAAGGAAACAAGAAGACAAGGGACAAGGCACATAGAAGAAGAATAATAAATTTGTCGTATTTCGCTTTGAATCTAATCTTCTCTAGCCTGACTGGTAGTTCTTTTACCGTATTGTATAATATGTATTTTATGTTCATACCGAAAGCCACGGACCAACTAGAAGAAACAATAATTGCGTCATTATGGTCTGAACCTTAATGACACAATTATTGTTTCTTCTAGTTGGTCCGTGGCTTTCGGTATTAATCTTGATAAGCCATCGGCGTATGCTATTTCCTTTGATGGTAAATATTCCATTTTAAATGAGTAGTTTAACAATATTGTCGCCCACCTTTGTAAACGATTCGCAGTGTTTGTAGGAATTCCTTTCTTAGAACCGAATATTGTCAATAACTGTCGGTGGTCTGTTTGTAAGATAAACTGCCTTCCGTATATGTATTTATGGAATTTTTTATCGCGAAAATAATCGCTAAACTCTCTTTCTCATTCTGAGAATAGTTTAATTTCGCTGGAAGCAGCGCTTTCGATACATGATGTACCGGTTTTAATTTACCGTCGTCTTTTTTGTGTAATAGCACAGCCCCAACACCATAATTGCTTGTGTCACTCGCGACATATATTTGTTTTTTTAGGGTTAAAATGTGTCATTGTTAAGTCTGAGATCTTTTATTATTTTTTTTCTTAACATATACCGTTGTTGCAGCCCACAGGCTCTAGTTAATCTCTTTTAATTACGCCTTGTCTCTCTAGTCTTTCGAGTTCTTTGTCAATCAACTCTATTGACGCATATGGAACTTGCCTTTTTGGACGAAAGACTGGGATAGCATTTTCTTTCAATTCAGATTTTGCTTTGACTTTCGTAAACAAACTAAGTCCCTCAGAAAAAAATTTCTGGGTATTTTTATTTTAGTTCTTTCTTTTTACTTTGCCTGAACTTGTAGTACTACTGTCAATTTTATTGCAAACCGAATTTAATGGCACGTTAAATAAATCAAACTCCTCCAACCAGTCTGTGCCGAATAGGTTTTGTGAGTTTTGCATAACGTATGCTTTCAAATTCTTTTCTGTTCCATTAAAACGAACATTTACGAAAATTTCTAAAATAAATTTTAGTTTTTGTCCTGTAACCCATCTTGCTATTCTTTTTGTATTATTTCGGGGTGGGCATTTAATTTTTTCCGTGTATCGGCTTTTATTATCGTTAAGTCCGATCCTGTATCAATCTGTAGACTAATTTTTTTCTTATTTGCATAGACATTAATATATTTATATTTTCTTTGAACGTTAGCTGTTGCGTTTTCATTGGTGTAATGTACCACATTTTTCTTTTTCGTTTATTTTTTACTTTACTTCTGCAGTGCAAAGATTTATACGCTTTTAAACCACAAGCAAAACATTTTTTATGCTTGAATAGACAATATTTTTTAAATGCAACTCTCTACACTCGTAACACGGATTTATCTTGAACTGAAAATTAGTTTTCTTACTTTCATTTTCCTTTTTAATCACATGAATATTCAAAATATTTCGTATTTTGATTTTAGCTGCGTCCGCTCTTAGGATTAATACACGCTGACACTCTTCCGCTAATCTTTGAAGCGTAATTTTCTGGTCCTGTTCAAGTTTTGCTAGTAACCTTGTTTGAATTTCTTCGTCTGATAGCGCGGTTAATCTTTGAATAAAAATCAAGCATTTAAACATATCAGGAGTTATTTCGTTTAACCGAAAATTCTCACAGTATTTGTTAACCATGCTTGCAAAAGTCATATAATCTTCACCATCTGGTTTCGTAATCTTTACCAACGAGTGTAAACAACGAATGTTGTTGTCCAAATATTTTAGTTAATATTTGTATAGTATCCTGGAACAATACTTCACTAGGTTGCCTGGGCAAAATGTAGTTTGCGTATTTTTCGTGTTCCTCGGCCCCGAATTTTCCTAGCAGAAGTCGAACCTTCTTTTCGTCGAACCAGTTTTCACAATTTTTCTTGAAAAATTTTCATACCTACAAAAGTAAGCCTCTTCTGGTCTATAAATAAATTCACCTACCGACTTAATTACTGAATCTTGCTAGAATGTATTAGAATTGTCTGAGTTACTTTCTTTTTTCGTAACATGCTCCAACAGTTCTATGAATCTTTGTTCCTGGCGTTCCATATTAGGTTGTAGCTTCTCGAACTTTTCTTGTTCGCGTTGTCGTTGAATTTCTTGCTGTTTAAAATATTGCAGCATACAACTTTTGAAGTCCCCCATTGTATATACATATATTTTCCGAAACGCCACTCTGTAGGTAGTTAGGTTTGAACCTACGACTCTTGAGTTATCAATCCGTAGAGAGTTTTGACACTTTGACTTCTTTTGTCGAAAATTTGTTGGTAATTCGATGCGAGTATGTTTCTCGAATACTTTGTCGTCAAATCTGTTGTCATTTCGTAGCAGTTCAAGACGAAACTTTCGTCGCTGGATCTGTTGGTGCTCTATAGTGAGTTTAGATCAAATCTCTCGCCGCCGAATCTGTTGTATCGTGGAGGAATAACAATACACAGATAGGTAATACGTTTATTCTCGGCCGATACAGTAGTACATGTCCGTGTAGGGTGGCAACAACTTGTGAGCTGGGTAGACAACGGCCGTGCTAGCCGTCAGTAACAGACTCCACTGTCGCTACTCGATATTAGTCCTTTATATATTGTGAACCGTATGTCACGTGTTCGAGCTACGTCACAACAATATCCCAATTTATTTCGGATATCCGCTACATTAAAGGTTTAGACAATATCGTAGATCCACGATACAATCTCTGAAACACTTAACTTCGACCTTATTGCAAATGAACAGCAGAAAGATATCACATTATATAAAGTAAAAAAGGGCACTTTTATAATTAAAAGAACATCCTGTTCCATCTGAAACTAAATAACTGCTTTATGATGTTGAGAGTGGTTATTAAAGACCATATGTACCACCTTCAAAAAAAGATATTCATGCATTTTCACAACCTCTCACATCCTGGACGCCGAGTAACCGTCAAGTTGATTAGCAGTCGTTTTGCCTGATCAAACATGCGTACTGACATAAAAAGAAACTGCACATAAACTTGTTTAAATTGATAAAAATGTAAAATACACAGATATACAGTCCCCTCCTGTGCAGCTTATAAAACAAGACGGTAAGTTCACGGACCTATACATCGATATAAGTGTGACCATTGCCAGAGCCAAATGGACATCATCTACTCACTATTATTGATCGATTTACAAAATAGCATGTCATTGGTCCCCTGAGAGATATATCTGCAGAAACAATTTCTAAAAGTATATTACGTGAGTGGATTGCGATTTTTGTTTGTCGCTCAATAATAACTACAGATCGAGTTTCTCAGTTTCAACTTACGCTCTTTGATGAGTTCACAGGTTATTGGAAGTTAAACACATAATAACAACAGCTTATCATCTCGGTGCCAATGGCTTAATCAAACGTTTTCACAGAAAAATTAAGGCAGCATTAACAGCCTATAATGATTCTAGGACGTAATCAAAAAATCTACTACTGATATTATTATCCATCCGGAATGTAATCAAGGAAGATCTAGGACGTACAGCATCCGAAATGGTTTTTGACATCCTTGACATTACCAGGACCGTTTTTCGATAAAACCAATCATCTACAACCAACTACATCTTTCGTGCAAAAGTTTAAACAAAGAATGAGTAATTTAGTTTTCACACCCACTAGAACACAAATAAAAGACCTTTACACAGCAAAACGCCTCCATAATTGTGAATATGTTTTCTTACGAAACGACGCAGTAAAAAGGCCTCTTTACCTTACTTACACAGATCCTTTCCAAGTAGTCGACAGGAAACCCAAATATTTTCCAAATGTAGCAAAAGGCAAACATGATAATGTCTCCATAGACAAACTAAAACCAGCGTACTTGGATATACCTACAAAGAAAAGTACCTCGGAACATTTTACACCCTCACCGAATACCTAAGTAAGTGAACCATTTTCCACACCGATAAACACACCTAAAACATCACTGCAGGATTGGATAGACACATACATTGGCCTACTCATTTTAAAACTTATATTAGATATTGAAAAATATTTTCAACATTTATCAATCTGTAGGGAGGTTTGTAAGATACAAAATCCTATATTTTACAGCAAATACCTGAAGCAGAAAAAAGTAGAAAACGCACAAACTAAATCGGACTAGAATCATTGAAAACAAATTTTGATACAAATTACTAAAAAATAAGATCCAAAGTCAATTTAGTGATTCTGGTTGCCAACTGGACAAAAAAGTAATTGAATTTTCAATTTTCATGTCTATGGTTTTTAGCGTCAAAAATAAGTTTGCATCCGGAGCCGATCACGTCTTTGGTAGCAGTTCGCTCGTCAGTCAGTCATCAGTCAGTTAAATCAGTCAGAGAACACAACGGACACTAAAGGGAGGAACAACAACAACAACAACAACAACACACTTTCGCTGACTCCTCAAAAGTTAAAGACGATAAGTTGTTTTTTCTCTAATCATTTGTTTCTGTGTTTTTTTCCAAAACAATCACATCTCACCTTCCTTTTCACTTTAAATTGATTGATTGATTGATTGATTATTATTATTATTATTATTATTATTGTTGTTGTTGTTGTTGTTGTTGTTGTTGTTAATGGATAGTTACGGAGTTTCCGCTTTATGCGGCAATTACTTTAGTTTGGTTAGTGATAATCACGTGACATCTTAATTGAGACTAAAGTGTTCTAAGACATTCTCGATGGTTGCAGTGATTCATATTGTCAAAATAAGAAAACATGATGATCATGTTAATGTCGATTACTCCAACGATAGTCGCTTCATCATATCAAGTTGAGTCGGTCAGATAATGATGATAATGATGAAGAAATGATGATGGTTTTATAAGTTTGTGAGAGATCCAGACTATTAAAAACATCATTCATACGTTCATTC
This sequence comes from Ascarosepion bandense, assembly GCA_037127315.1. Taxonomy (NCBI): domain Eukaryota; kingdom Metazoa; phylum Mollusca; class Cephalopoda; order Sepiida; family Sepiidae; genus Ascarosepion; species Ascarosepion bandense. The sequence continues at coordinate 1,960,309 of JBBBDQ010001382.1, read as the reverse complement.
TTCAACGAGTTTTCGATTTTTTTATACATAGAACAGAATGCTTGTTTCAGTGTTCATTCCTAACTATTGACTTCAGTTTCGAAAAACAATACGTTTTTTTTCTACTTTATCCTTTCGATTTGCTTGAAATTAAAACGCAAAAACTCTTTTTCGGTGTTATGGCAACTTCATTTATCACTATCGAACTATTTTCAAATTGTTAGATGAGTAATATTTACATGTAATTATGTACAGCATCAAATTAGCATAGAATGTTAAAGAATCTTAAAGCAAATTTGCATAGATTATCTCAAATAAATAAAATAACTCTTAAAATGTGTCTCATTTCAATGCACATAAATTTCAATTCTATCAAACAATATCAACAATTAGTTAAAAGTTTTAATTAATACCTTCTATAGTTACAAATGTGTTAAGAGTTTTTAATTAACTTTTTGAATAAATTTTGTTTCTCATGATAAGCTTTGTTTTGATTTGATCATATTCAAATGTGTGCAACTTGACAGGAATCTATACGCAAAGTCTGGTATGATAATCCCATCATTAGAACTATTAAGCAATGACCTTTATAAACGGGGAAGTCGACAAATTTTGTCTTCCGGTTGGGAAAATACGTTATATTCCCGCGGGAATCTCAGTTTGCCACAGGTTTTGAGTTGTAGAAGAAAAGATTATGTTTCCATAAAAAATGCCGTTACACGTTTTAAAATCTAGGGTGTCTCATAAGGTATCTTTGACTGAAGTTGAAATTAATAATAAAATTGCAAATTTAAAGTTGGTAAAATACCGCATATCAAAAGAAAACCTGTTGTACTCCTTTGGAATCAGAATGATTTGTGCAAGATGGACGGACGGTGACGAATATCTGTGATATCAACTTATTGACCTTGGATTATTTTTATCAAGTAAATTTTCTTATGCTAGCATTGTAACATTCATATAAGTAATGACTCAACTTTGAAAACATCAAATGTCTAAAACTTTTAGAATTTAGAATGTTCTTACGATTTTGGTATTAAATTTACGAGAATCCACTGAGGATCCACTGAAAAGTCCATAGGCTAAACAAGATATAAATTTAAGTAGACGGAACAGTTGGTATACTAAAAAAATATGCTAGTGTATCAAAATACATCAGCTGGCTGATCAGCTGTTGTATTCTGGTACATCTGCATGTTTTTAGCTTTCTATTTAATTGCACTTTTTTTTTATCTTTGTATATTTTAATCTTCCAGTTTTTAAAACAATTTTAAATATCCAGACATGTGACATTTTTCACTATTATAAATCAAAACAAAAAATTTAATTTTCATCTGAAAAAAATCGAATAAAAATGGCTAATGAAACGAACGGTGAGATTCGAGTGCAAATAAAAAAGAAACTATTAAAACTCTGTTAGAAAATAAACCTGGAAAATATTATCATTATTTTGTAACTTGACTTTCTAAGATTTTTGAGCTTGTCAGGCCATTAGAAAATCCGATTATTAGAACTAAGTTGCAGCAGATGTAAAACTACAACTACAACCCACTTAAAAATGATTTATGACTTTCTTCTGTATGTAAGCACATACGCACATACATACATACATACACATATATTATCTTTTTAACTATGTTTGAAAACGTTTGAATAATAATAACAACAGCGAAGTAAAGACGAACTAACTTTCTCAATAAATGGTTACCCATGCAAGTGTGCAAACGCATATCGGCTCATGCCTTTGTAGATATATAAACATAGACAGTTATGTATACACTGTCAAAATTGACTGTTTTCGATCTGGGTTTTGCAAAAATGCAACAACTAGCATAAATGCCCTTACAGAAATTCACAGTATTGTTCTGATTGTGTTTGTCATAAGTTGTTAGATCATTCAATGATGGCAAATTGATAGTGAAAATTCAGTTGTTAATTATTCTCAGAATAGCGCTTCCACAAATATATTGTTTAAAAGGGAGTTTTGTTTTTTGTATTTTTTGTTTTTAATCGTATCACCCCCGAGAAAGGCTGTAACGCCACTGATGTGCAGGGGGCTATGTAAGAGTGAAAAGATTGGAAAAGAGAAAGCCGGAAACCACCTCCTAAACAGGGAACAAGGGATGAGCCTCTACACCTGTTCAGTAGACATGGGTGGAGTGTCAAACCAGGCGATAGTATAGTCTATCTACTCCAATTAAAGTCTATTTACTCCAATTATACATGATAGTTGTTGGTTCTTTAAACGAGTATGACCATCGCTGACAAGTTTAATCAATGTTTTTATTTCTCGTAAGAAATAAAAACATTACTTACTCGTGGTGATGTGACAGGTGAGACCGGAACGGTTTCTGTAAATTTTCTGATAGACTGTTTGTTATACCTAGCGTAGTACTCATCTTAATTTTTCAAAGGTCTAGCAATATGAGTGTTATGCGACTAATGAAACCTGCATGGAGAGACATACCCTCCTGTATTCATTACATGTAAATTGTACTCCTCTACTTATTTCGATTATAAGCAGCAGTTTCCCCAGTCAGGATCTTCCCTTTCCAAAACCATTTAGTTATTGAACTAGTCAGTCAGTAAAGTGCCATACGTGATACACGCTTGGGCGATCATGTCTCGAAGGAGACATGACTGACTGACAGAAGATTATCCCGCAATAGGTTCCATTACTTTCTGCGGTAGACTTGTTGCGAACCAAGGCTAAAGAACCCAATCTGTCATGATATTTAACCCATAACTGCGAGGAATTCAACTGGAATTCGAACTCTACTCCCCGATTTTTCGTTTTAAGAAACCGAGCTAATGATTTTTAAAAGGGTGATTGCACTATTGATAGGTGGTAGGATTTATATTACTGGAAACTTTGAAATAAATGAACTGACTCAAGAGTTTAAGATAACATATTTTTATCTAAATGAAATGTTCATATTTTTTAATTTTGAAACATTTTTTTAAATTTTTTAAAAATGGAATTACAGTATTTATATTATTCGGACTATTGTCCTCATCTTTGTTGCCATTTGTACGACGTTTCGGCTGTTGTATGCCAAAGATTTTATATTTTTGCGTTTCCTTTCTCCTTCAACTTTACTGGAGATAGTTAGTATTAGTTTTTCTTTCGCAACCTATCTTAGGGTATCATCACCTCTATCCCTTTTGCATAGAGCCTTTTTTGTTAGTCATGAGGAAAACTGATACTAACCATATCCAGTAAAGTTAAAGGAGAAAAGAAACACAAAGATATAGAATCTTTGGCTTTTCTGTAAAAATTACTTTTCTGTATTTTAACTGAATGGTAATTTTTTTAAAATATGTTATTGAAAAATATTTTCACGTTTGAATATTTTCAATTATAAGTTTTTGTCGCTATTAAAAAAGCGAAATTTTTGTATTATCTAGGGGTAGAGTACTTTAAGTAATAATAATAATAATAGTATCTAGTATTCAATGTATATTTTTATATGTATCTTTGTAAATCAGAACTTAAATAACGTCTTTTAGTTTTGCATTTATTGAATTTGTACTTTAAATTTTCACATGTATATCGCTTGTTCTCAGTTTACCAGGTCATACATGGTCTTCTGGATTTCTTGTATTTTGATGTTGTCAGGGGTTTTGTTGGCGTATATTTCCATTTCATTCTTGACCAGACCGAACGCATCTATTAACACTAGTATCGTTGTGGTCCATCTTCCACATTCTTTCAATTTCTATTTGTATGTCTTTATTTTCTTTATATATTTGAAGTTTTCAGGGAGGTGTTCTTTTTTGGGCGGGGGAGATATATGAGCAAATAAGTTTTTTCTGGCTTGTCCTTCACTAGTATTTTGGCCTTAAATGTTTTATCAGCTTGGATTAGTATGAGATTTCTTCTAAACTTGGAAACTTCAGGTTGTACTGTTGAGGTGGTTTTTTTTCATTCTTTCGTAGTTTCTAGCGAGCATAAGGCGACTCTTCTTTATGGTGTTCAAGTACATGTCAATATTAGTGGTTTCAGTTTGTATAAGGCCCCTTCCACCTCTTGTTCTACCTACATATGTTTTATGGGATTTATTTTTCAGCTGTCATTATTATTATTGTTGCTATTATTATTAGAATTTAAATAATATTAAGATGGGTCGTGTTTTAAAACCTTAATAAAAATGGATACCATGAAATTGATTTTATTTTTATTGTAAATGACAAATTTGGTGTATTTTTAAGTCAGTAATTTAAACTGATGCGTGAGTAGTGTAACCGTTATTGGTGTTCCAGTCTAACCGATTTCGTTCACATAGCTTCTCTAGCTATGGATTAAATAAGGCTCGATTGGGCTTTTGAGTCTTGAGTGGCAATCTGTGTATGAGAAGGATAATTCTGAATTCAAAGCCAAGAAAAAAGCATCTGAAAACCCCTTTACTTTCTCTAAGAAGCCATCACAATTCATTGATAATAAAGAAACATAACGTAACGTAAGCAATCATGAGTTTACAAAAAGTAAACTCATGATTGCTTACGTTCTGAAGTGACATGGCAATTCAAAAAAATGGCTTTATATATGTGGGAAATTGAGCATTGAACTATTCAAAATGGATCGCTCTTCTGCTTACCTGATCAATTGCATATAACCATAGACACTGGCTTCATGCACCATTCACCAAGACGAAGTATTCTGAAGACTATTAACCTATCAATATATAAAAGTATTTGGTATGATCACTAAAATTGGGTGTGGTCAGTACTTTTAACTGTGTGTTGGCACCCGCTCTCTGCTGTTAATAATTGCAGGAAAACAAAGGCGATGCAACAAGTTTGATAATTAATAAACAGTAAAAAACAGGTTTATTTGCTGATATTTATGATAAAGAAATTCATAAAGAAACGTTATCTTAATATTTTATCAATATACACTTCGTTACTGACATGAAGAATAAGAATAATGAATGAAATCTTGAATTCCTCAGAATACGGAACTCGAAAGATAAACAGAATGACATTAGTAAAGAAAACCAAAAAATGGGAATCTTGTTCGAGATCATAGACGAATATTTTTAAGAGAAAATATTAAGAAGAAAAATAAACAGAAATTCAAGAGTTACATATTTCCGAGTGTATTCACCCATGGCACAGGTCATGACTTCAAGAGTTTTTTTTTTTATCATATCACCCCAAGCAAGGCAGTAACGCCACTGATGTACAGGTGGCTACGTAAGAGTGAAAAGATTGGAAAAGAGAAAGCCGGAAACCACATCCTAAACAAGGAACAAGGGATGAGCCTCTTCACCTGTTCAATAGACGTGGGTGGAGTGTGAACCGGGTGATAGTTTAGTCTATATTTCCGAGTGTATTCGCCCATGGCACAGGTCATGACTTCAAGATTTACATATTTCCGAGTATATTCGCCCATGGTACAGGTTATGACTTCAAGAGTTACATATTTCCGAGTGTATTCCGGCTTGTTGTATTGCATTCACAGATGCAAAAGACATAGGATTCACCATTTGTACGATATTTTGAATACGAGTGTTGAAGCTTCTGATTACACCCAAATCTGACTTCGTCCTGAGTATGACAATAGATTACATCCGCCAGCAAGGCCTCTGATCAAGAGGTTCTGAGGAGCGTGGAACCACTTCTTAATTGCTTTTGTTCCTAGGTCCACTCTGACCTAATGTCGTTAGGATCCCAACTATGAGAAGATAGCTAACCTACAACCTAGAGTAGAAACATAAAAATTGCCCGCAATACATTTTCATAGCAAAAGAAATTTACCAGAGATAGATTTAAGTAAAAATAAAAAAGCTCATAAGAAAAGAAAATTTCGGTATTAAATGCCCGATAAGGAGTTGATATGCCGTTAAACAAAAAAACTAAACCAAATCAAATCCAGTTACATTATTTGTGACTTCATCTTGAGTAAATTTAAACATATATTCAGGGTGTTGCAATTTCATTATCCGTCAGTGAATTTTTCACAATTTAAGCATTTTGAAGAAACCTTGATTCACATTTGTTATTTGTAATCGAAATTGAATACACACACACACACACACACACACACACGCATATACGTATTAATTTATATATACATACGCGCGTGCGTGTGTGTAAGGCATTTTTCTTTTCTTTTTCCTAGTTACTTTTTAAATAAAAATTCTGTTTCAAATTATTGTTTCTCGTTATTTCCATTAGTTTTAGTGAGATATCCTTGTTTTCTTGCCTTGTATTTGTAAACATCTCTCTCTCTCTCTCTCTCTCTCTCTCTCTCCTCTCTCTTAAAATAGAATGTAACAGAAGTAGAATCAATAATCGGGCAGCAACTCATTTCAATGAGCTTAAAAAATAATAAAATTCAGCTTTTTAGCAAGTTTTTGGCATTGTTTTCTCTCCATTTTTTACCTGAAAAACAGCATAGTATGAATTTTAAAAAACCCCAAAATTAATAAAAGCTTTTTCTATCAAAATGTTTATGCTAAGGGGAAAGATCAAAGTATTTTTTAATTATTTCAAAAAATTTTTTTGATCCTTCTAACACGTTCAAAGTTTTGGTAAAAATCTTGTTTTGATTTAAGTTGGCGAGTAACCAAATCGCTACGAGAGTTTACAATGTAAATCGTAATATTTACATAACTCAGTTTTTTCCGATGACAAATACATTATTTTGGAAATTCTTGCAAAAATCAAATAATTGTCGGATTTTAATGAAACTTTCAGGACTTATTCACAAATGAATTAAATTATTTTTGAAATTATTATTTTTTAAAAATATTGTTAAAATAGATATTTTTTTTTACAACTGTTATCCCACTCCACTTAAATTCATGAAAATTTTAAGAAATTAAATTTTGTTGAATTGGTTTTATTAGTTAGACGCACGACTCATTGGAGAATGTAAATCCTTTTTTTTTTTTTTAACATTTTACCTTTATTTCCAAATATCTGTATAGTAAAATAAAAAATACAATATAACTATAGCATTATTTAATTTGATAAGCTTTTAATTGCCTGAATAAATAATAAAAATTAAGGACATTATACTCTGAAGGAAAAAAATTTTTCTTTGATTAATAATGAAATTTTAAAAGACTTGTTTTTATTTTTTAATTATAATAATTTATAAAGTTTCAAAAATATTTGTTGTGGTTTGTTTACAAACTTATTAAAAGGAGATTATATTTACTAATCGAAAATTAAAAAAATTAATACAAATCATCGTGCCTTCATATTTTAAAAATAATTTTCAATTTTTTTGTGTATTCGAAGTTTTTTTGTGTGGTAATTTCTATGTGTACATTAAAATGTCATGCATTTCAGGGTTTCTTCCCCGTACAGGAAAAAAATGTACAATTATGTCACTTGTGATTGTCATACACTCATCTTATCTCATCTGTCAATCTGTCAACACATTTCAATTACGGTGGAAAGATTAAAAAAAGTTCAACTCTGTGTTTAAGAAATAGTTTTATTCTAAATTTCATGCTATAAACAAATAATACTTGTGTAAATCAGATTAATTTAACTTTAAATTTGCTAATTTTTCAAGCATAATCTGTCATAGATGCATATTTTATTTTTTCAAGGTTTTTAAAACCGAGAATTAATTTTTGTTTACAAATGGCCGAAAAATTGTAAAAATTATGAAAATTTTATATTCCAGTCAATATAAATTCTGTTTAAAATACACCAGAGTATTTTGCTTACTAGAAATAGTAAACTTAATCATTTAGTTTTCAATTAAAACTAAAATAAAAGTTACAAGATTTTTTTTTATTTTTAAAAATTCAATTTAAAAGTTAGTTATCGAAAGTGAGTGGAGGTACCTACATTGCATTGATTATGACTTCTAATCGACTGCGCACACATTAGTGCGTAAAAGCTTGCTTCCTAATACGATTTATTGCATCTTAGCATTTTATGCATAAATACTGTACATTACTAAAACAAATTCTTGCGAAAAAAATCTTATTACGAAAGGTAACAACTCATATAAAAACATTGGCGTTTAAAAATAATGTACGTGTTATAGTTCATCTGCTGTGTCTCTGTCTTGTCCCCAGAATACTATGAAATCACTCACTGTAAGGACCAAAATACAAAGACCTTTCTTCGATTTTTTCATGTAAATTTCCATTCCGCAACATTAGAATTTCATGTTTTACGTCGAGTTTATCTGAGAGTTTATCTGAGAGACAAATCTGGAACTAATCAGTGGACAATTATTCAGGTATTTTAAATAATAATAATAATTAGAAGAATAATTTGCAATACTTAAATAAATAAGCAGTGGCACATTTTGGAGAAAATCACTGTTTGCAATATAGTAACGTTTACCTCTTATTTGTGAGGCTATTAAAACTGTCATCAAGAAACCAGAAGCAACTCGCATCACTAAATCGTATTTTAGCTGTAAGAAATAGGATTGTCTTTCTAGTCAGCAATATTTTTAACAACTTTTTTCTAATGTACTTCGTAGTACATTGTATTATGAGCACCGCATATTTACAAACAGCAGGTGGGCAAGGGAAACACTGAGGTGAAACACAAAACTACGAGACTTGAGCGCGCGTGTTTGTAGTACTTATGGTCATGTGACTTATCATCATGTGACTAACTCTAGAATCGTCAGGTAATGACAAACTGCCAAGATTTTATTATTTCCCGTACCATTTCACCTACGCTCTTCAGGGTGCATTTTTTTTTTTATTATTTCGTTCCCCAAGAAAACAGAAGAGAAAACTTAAATATATTTTAACAAAATTCTTTATTTCAGACACTATGCTTAATATAAGATTTGCTTTCAGTTGCTTTTGGTGGGATTTTATGTGATCTATTTTCAGTGCAGAACTTAAAATGTAAACAGTTATTGATTGTGACCATGCTAAACCTTTGAGAATTGAATTCATAACAAACCAAAATCAGGCAATATTCCAAATTTCTCAAGAAAATTAGGGACACACCTTGATATCTGTAAATCTTTTTGTGTTGTTTCTTGACATGCATTTACTATTTTAATTATTAAATTTTAAATATTGCTACAAGCCCAGTCATAAAAATACGAAACCATTATCATCTCCTTATTCAGTCAGTTAGTGCTATACATGATATATAGTTGGACAATCAATACATGACCGACGAGGCAGAAGATTTTCCTGCAGTAGGTTGTCGTTTCCTCTTGCGCTAAGCTGGTAGCCAACCAAGGCTATAGAACCCAATGTGTCCTGCTATTCAATTCATAGCTAGAGCGAAAAGGCATTGATTTCATACCTTTCCCAAGGGTATTACGCGTAAGTGAAAGTAATGAATTAAACTGGAATTCGAACGCGGCACTTCGATTTTTCATTCCGAGCAGAACACAACAAAGCACATCTCCTAATTATGATTCCTTTATAAACTGTGACACGAGAAAGTTAAGTTTTATGATCTGCAAATATTGTATTGATTATTAATTGAAATAGGATTTAGACTCTGACTAAATAATTAACTGAGTAAGCGTTGAGTATGCTAATATTTTTTTAAAAATCAATTCTGTTTTCACAGAAGGTTCATAAATAAAATGGCAAACACTCAATAGAAAACACGACAGATGCCAATAGTTCACCATAATACATAGACATCGGATTCATTTTTCTATAAATATTTACATATAGTGTTTAATTGGGAAAAGTTATTATCCATGTAAAAAAGAATGAAAATTCAAGCGTTTACAAAAAAACAATTTCTCAAGAACCTTTTCTTTAATAAATCAGTTAATGAAGGTATGTGATGTTCACTTAAGTGAGGTGGTTTTGCAGATGGAAACTACCACATAGAAAATAAAAATATCCCGATGAAATAGAATTTAATCATTTAATGTTGGTGTATATCACAATTCTATACGTCTTTAAATTCAACAGATACTAGAATGCATTGAGTCTCGTCTTAAATTAAACGTGAATGAATTCTTTTGAAATAGTTCAATTGGCATGCATGAAATAATGAGTTTTCCTTTCGTGTCTCAAGTCCTTTCAGTTAGTATGTTACTGATGTTGACAATAAACTGAAATTGTATTTATTCCTATAAATATTTACATGAATGTGAAACAAGACCAAAGTGAAGTAATATTCCGGTCGATGTTGAATTTCGATTCGCTTTCAGAAAAACAAAGCTTTTATTATTTCATGAACTATGAGTGAAAGTAGAGTCCACTGTAACGACAAATAGTTTTTTTTAAGCGGACTTCCTGTTTTGATGACGACTTCTACTTACTCTTCTACTTATTCCTCAATGATATTGCTAAATTGATTTGTGATCATTTTCTAATTCAAAGTATTTTAAAAATGGTACACTGCAACAATAAATTCACATGCATTTATTTGATAAAATAACCGAGTTCATTTTATCAGCCGAACGATATATTTACTACAACGTATCAGACTATTCCCAAAGTAAATCAAAGTTTCAAAAAAAGAATTTGATATCAGTACAAAAATAGTTGGTTGACAGAAAATTGATTGGGTGCCACGCACTGATGGTGACAGATTCTGTTATATTATTTTACTCTTTTATTGCAATGGTTCCTTGTTTAGTTTTGTGATAAGAAACAATAAAATAAAATAAAGCAATATGAAACTAGAGGAACGTCTGAAAAGTCAAATTGCACACTCACATATATTTAATAGTAGCGCTAAATAAACTGCAATAATTGTCAAATGGGGAAATTATGCAAAAGGATAGATTATGTGCACACGTTTTCTGAAAGCGTTGTTTTATTTTTTATATGTATTAGGTTACCACGAAGCTTTTGTACATATATTTATATAGATATCTATGTTTTCTCTATATTTAAATAAGCATGTAATTACATATACATCTGAGAAAAAAGGATCTTCATTTTTTTAATGCCTGTACTTAAATAGTTTTATGCTTTTTCAAAATGTATATTTAATTTCTCTAACTGTGCGTATTTGATTGTCTGCGTCTTGACGGTGATAAAAAAGAAAAAGGAAAACAAATATGGAAACAGAAAAATAGAAATGTTTGGTTAAAATGTTTGCAAAATGGAAAGAGAAAGAGAGAGAGCGAGAAAGAGAGAGAGAGAGAGAGAGAGAGAGAGAGAGAGAGAGAGAGAGAGAGAAATGTCAAAGCAACGTTGTGTGTTAGTGTAAAAATGAACTTGACACAGAATATTACATTGAGAGAAAATATATTATTACGTTTAAATCATGTTTATGCGTATAAATGTATTCTGCATGAGTTCACAAGCGGGCATTACCCAAGCTCAACAACTGCGTATTTAGACAGTTGTTGAGTACGTGTGGCACTTCGACACGTGTTTTATAAAGATTCTCTGAATGTTTACGCATTGTGACAAGTTATACCTGCTCCTTTCTAGCAAACCTTTCTTTGTTGTTCTCTCTCTAATTGTGAACGCACGTGCACGTGCGTGCGCGCGCTTTTTCAAAATGAAGGCACGTGTGTGTATCACTCCAAAACGACCAAACATCAATTTTTTTTTCCAATTCTTTTTTATCGGACCGAATATATATATATATATGTTATGTTACACTGAGCACTGTTCTATTAAAACAAAAAAATATTTATATATGTGTGTGTACCTGCGTGTATACCCATATGTATATTTATTGGTACCAATACCTATATATGTATATATATTATCGAGACTGGGTTTTATAAATAAAATATCGGATGAGAAAAACTTTGCATACCAGTTTTTTTGTTCCAATTATAACCTCTGTTACCATTGTAACAAAATAATAAAGTTATCTACAAAGAAAACAAATCGGATATAATTGTCAAAAACAAAATTAGTATTGTTCTTATTTTGATAATTCAGTTTTGTATTTGATTGTAATTATAATGTCGAAACTAAACCGTTAAATTAAAATCACAAAACAGTTAACCAAGATTTTAGACTAGAGTTACCAACAAATAAATTAAAAATGGATTGACTTGTTTGCATATTTCTTCTTCCTTATTTTTTCTGCATGTGCATTTGGAAATACTACCTGAAGTTTTTTCTTGAGTAGCCCAGATTTTACAAGAATGCAACTCGAATAAATATAGTGCACAAGAAAAAGTTATATTTTTCCTGGCTTCGTAACTGATTAACTTTAAACGATACTGATTCTTTCGTAACTGAATAATACTTTAATATGACAGTTTTCATATAATGCCTCTAAGCTTCTCAAAGATTATCTCAATATGGAGAAACCAGATGACGATCTGTCGCCCTCGGTATAACTATGACAACGGAATAGAGTGCCATTCGTAGGTTTCGTATGCACATATAGAAAAAAAATGTATTTGATGATGACAAAACAGATATTTCTGTATGAATGCGGGCACGTGTATAAGACTTCACTTGTCGATTTACTTCACCCCACTCGCATGTAAAAAAAAAAGATGCCTAACCTGTCGGAAACAGGTGTAGCACATAAACAGTACTCCTCTTTTTTTTTACTTCCCACAATTATAATTCTTTCTTTCTTTCTTTCTTTCTTTCTTTCTTTCTTTCTTTCTTTCTTAATTATCTCATGTCTCTTTTTCTGTCTTTCTATAATTGTCTGTATCGTTCTGCTTCGTATACAAGTGCATTTACGTTCGTCGTCATTGTGGATGTACTGATTCTATGACCGATATTTTATACTTGCACATTGTAAAAACACACAAGGATACATACGCACGTGCAAATAAATACATGTATATATGTCGTGACTCCTGCTTGCTTCTGTCGACATTCATGTTTGCTTTCCGTTTTAAATCATGCAAACTAATACATAGGATATACATGACACAATTCCATGGGCACTAAATAAAACGTCACTGAAATTGACAACCACGACATTAGTGCATAATAAATAGATATACTTCATTAAATGTGCGTCTACGAGGGGCACGCTCGACAACAAAGTCAGCACACACACACAGAGAGAGAGAGAGAGAGAGAGAGAGAGAGAGAGAGAGAGAGAGAGAGACGAAGATGCGGTGATTTGCTCAGAATGTAAGACTCGAAGAGCCGACGTCATTCGTCCTTTCTTATTAGCTATTCGCTTTTTCACTCTTTTCTCAATGTCCATCATCCCCCACTTATTCTTCTATCCATCCCGAATGTCTGTTGGTAAAACATTGACTCCTGTTGCTGGGCTTAGCTGCTGCTGCTACTGCTTATGTGTTTATGATTGACTGTAGTTTTCGTTTTAAGTAACAATATGCAAGGATTACAGAACTTTTTTTCAGAAATAGCAAAGAAAGAACATAGGAGGGAGAGAAGTTTTAAAAAGAGTAATCAGAAAAAAAAAAAAGAAGATAAATAATGCTAAAAATATTATTGTTTTTTTGTTTTTTTTTCCGCTAGTCTAGTTTAAAGAATTTTATTTTTGGATTGCGTACGCCGTAATCTCACCAATACCTGTTTTTGGAGATAAATTCCGGTCGAAAAATATAGGGAGGCTGTCAGAAAAGAAAGTAAAAGTAGATAGATAGATAGACAGATAGATAGATAGATAGATAGATAGATAGAGAGAGAGAGAGAGAGAGAGAGAGAGAGAGAGAGAAAGAGAGAGAGAGAGAGTGCGAAAGAAAAAAAACGTTTAGAAAAGGAAAAGCAGGAAAAAGAGAATAGAAAATTTATCTAAAATCGAAAATAAAATAAAACACCAATAACAATTCTTATAAAATAGTTATACATACATACATAGAAAGAAAGAAAAAAAGAAAGAAAGAAAGAAAGATGTTCAAAACAGTGTAAACTAAAAAAGAAAAAGGTTTTCAGTAGCGGTCAGGGGAAGAAGCTTCTCTTCGTTCTTTACAATTGATTGCACACCATTATTGAACCATTTCTATGATTTTTTTGGGGGACTGCTCATTTCTCAGAATAGCTTTTTGCTATTTATTTGTTTGTTCCTGGGCCAGGCCTTGTGTATGTACATACATTTTTTTCTTTTTTTTCCTTCCTCTAACTTTTCCCTTTTATTGTCTTTCTATTTAACCTGTCTTCCTCCTGCCTGTCTGTCTGTCCGCTGGTTGGCTAACTTGCACAGCAAGCCGACTATCTCCCTCTGTCTTTCTAGCTCTGTGTCTTCCATCTGTGCCTGTTTCTTAACTACCCCTTGCACGTCTCCTCCCATCAACATCTGTCCCCGATGCTGGCAAGCTGCAATGTTCGCCAGTAACCAGAAATTGGAGTTCACAGATATCACTAGTGATTACAATTCGATGGGCAGTCGCGCAAGGTGGGGTGGATGCTACGTTCGCACCACAACCGGATTTGTGCTGGCCCTGTTGGCTATCATCATCGCCATCGGGGTTGGTATTATTGTCCACTTTGCTGGGGCCGGAACACAGAGGCACGTCCAGTGTCAATGTAACTTCTCGAACGCTCCTCCTGGTAAACCCGGAACCCATGTCAGGTCTTCGGATGCTCCAGGAGCCACCAGTGGAATTGTCCCTCGCGGTGGTGGAGAGGTCGTGGTCACCACACCCTGGACACCTAAATTGGCATGGGAGAAATGCGAGACGTTGGCCAGGGATAAAAACCAGACAATGTGTAAGTAAAATAAATTTTCATTTTTGTTATAAGAATTTTTAAATGATAAAAAACGACCAAACAACGAAGAAAGAAACGATGAAAAAAAAAGTAAAAAAAAAAATTACTTTTCAATTTCATGTGTAAATGTAAAATTTCATAAATTTTCTTTGTATGAGTTTTTATTTATTTCTACAGGCTGTTGTTGAATTTCGAAGTTTTCAAAAATATATATATTTCGCTTTTTGCGTTTATTTTATCTAAAATAAAAAAAAAAGTATATATATATTTATATATATATATATATATATATATATATATATATATAATCAGGCACATTTGTTGTATGTCATAAACAGTAAATATAAATATCACCCTCTGTTCAGAAATATTTCCCTTGCACCTATTTGCATTTAAAATAATGCAATACATATATAAGTTTATTATCATATTGTTCTGCATTTAATTGCACACAAGCGTGCACACATTTACACACATTAGTGAAAAATGCTAGTATTATTAATTAGAAGTGTAATCGCCAGGTGTATATGTAAAAAACTAATCACATTTTTGCACTTGCTCATTTGATTATGTAAAAACATATAAACATTTTATTCACACACCAGTCTAGAGTCTACACACCTGCATATGTGAAGATACATGCGTGCACACATACATACGTAAACTTTTTATTTACCACATCTAAACATCCATCATGTTTGCACGCATATTTATGATTACATGTAATACAAATATTAGCCTGCATGTATTGCATACAAACGATGAGCGCACTCGAAATGAAGAAGTCTTGCTTCGAAATTGGAATTTGAAGTTTCACATTTCATTGTCACTCTATCCATCAGTCTTTGCATTCAAAATCGACCACTTTTAAGTCGAATTGGTATGAACATCAATGAATGCACATCAGTTTCAAAGTGAGTATTGAAAGATGAGCGCACATAGCAATTACTAAGGCTGGTTTAGTAAAGAGGGGTCACTGTTGGTCAGAGTTCATGTTGATGTTTACATATTTACACATTGTACTTTCAATATAGTTTATTCAATTGTGCAACTTTGTGTATCATCATCTAAAACTATAATAATTTCATTATCAGCATTATATACATTCGTTATTTACTTCTAGTGCAATATCTATCTCAATATTGTGTACACAGTGTCCTTGCTTTACGTATTTTCCTGACTTGGGAACAGCTTTTACCGAATCACATAGCACTCACAGTTATTTGAGAGTCATGCTTACAACTTGACGAAGTCCGACTTTGGCTTTCCTGAGACATTTTTGTATGTTCTTCATCATTGTTTGACTTGTTAGTTTTTATGAAAATAAGCAACAACTTAACAAGAAAACGAAAGCAGTGTGATTAAAAATAAATGCATGATGGCATTTATATTTTAATGATTTCCCGGCAAAGGAAACAGCGGCAACAAATGGCTATTATCTGCACTTGAACTTCGTCTAAAATCAATGATACCAATATATGTGTATATATGTGTATATGTAGAACTATATCCTTATGTATGTGCGTTTGTGTGTTTATGTGTGTGTGAGAGAGAGAGAGAGAGAGAAAGATTGAAGGAATGAGATAGAGAGAGAGAGTGTGTGTGTGTGAGAGAGAGAGAGAGAGAGAGTTTTTTTTACTTAAATTCGATAATCTCTTAGATTAAATACTAAACAAAAGTATTAGCCTTTTCTCAGAAGCTTATCCTGTGTGATGGCCTCAAATCACGAAGAACGGCAAATTGCTACAGACAAAAATATGTTTAAAGCTTTTTCATATCACAACGAATCATTGTGAATCTTAACTGGCATTTCCTCGTCCATAAGTTTCCTTATAGTTCCTTATGAATCATCTTCATATTCGAAGATATCTATCTATCTATCTATCTATCTATCTATCTATCTATCTATCTAATGCAATTATACTCATACGCGAATATTCATCTTTATGCCCATTCAAATCTACTTATTTATTGCATGAATAATTAATTCTAATTAATTATTAATTAATTCTAATTAAGTAATCAATTAAATATGTTTGTTTAAAGGAATTGAAACATCGATACATCCAAATACTTGTAAGATTTTGTATTTTTTCTTCGCATAAAAACAAATTATTAAAAAAAATATAGAAGACGCACGCGCTTGCACGTGTGGGTGCGTGTGTTCCTCCCTGTGTGTGTGTGTGTGTGTGTGTGTGTGTGTGTGTGTGTGTGTGTGTGTGTGTGTGTGTGTGCAAAAGGGAAAGAAAGTGACAGAGAGAGAAAGAATAATGATTTGTTTTATTATCCATTATTACCTATTTTTGTTTTACTGTCGTGTCTTTTCTTAAATTATCCCAAATATAAAAGATGCAATGATTTGTTAGGATTTTATTCTTTCCAATAGTTGTGCATTTGCCACTGCAGGGCAGAAGTTTTATTTATGTCTTCTTCGTTGAAGTAAACAAGTTCAGAAACTTTTTGAGTGTTGCAGTCGTTTCCGTGTATTAATTTATTGCTAAGCTTGTTTATCTTGAAGCTTACACAGCGTTTTATCTACGTTTTTTGCATCTTTATAATCCAGTACATCATAACTTTTATTTTGAATTTCTCAGATGAAGTATTATCATTATTCCATATATTTTTTCGAACAACTACCTTCATCTTTCTTGTTTTTAACGCATTTCAGCTGACATATTCTTTGGTCTTCTTAAATTGCAAACAGTATCCGGGCTTTAGAGACCGCTTCCTTTTTCATCTTTTCGTCTAATAGAGTCACGGAATTTTGCATTCAGGTTGGGTGTTAGCAGTTTTAACAGAGAGAACTTCAAAATTGGAAAGTATCGTCAACTCGTGTGAAAGAATATTCACTTCTGTTGACCACTGTTGTGGAAACTAAAACACTCACAGCGCCATTTGTCTTCAGATAGCCTTGAGTCAATCTTATATAAAAGATCTCAACTGATAAGATTACTTTTTAGTCTTGATTTCTATATTGTTTAAAGTCTATACTCAATTTACTTGTGCATTCATTAACTCTTCCACAAAAAAGAAAAAAAAAATCAAGGCTACATGTACAACATCCCATTAAGTTGTTGTGAAGTATATAAAGGAGAAAATGGCCACTCTATAAAAACTAAATTTTAATCGTTCCAGCAAAGCTATTATCCGAGATGAAGCAACTGAGTCAGATTTAACAAGGCCTGTGAAGAAGAAAAGGACATGATGCTTAAAGTCAAGGTAATAAATATGTAATATGGTCTGATGGTGAAAGATACTGTGTATATGCGTTTTTAAAAGCAAAATGATTGATTGTTGACCAGATGGAAAGTGAAATGAAAAGAAAAAGCTGAAGCAACTTGTAAATACTTCTTATATTTTATGAAGCTTTCATAATGTATTGATAAAAACGCCGTGATAAGATAACAAAGATGAAGATAACAGGCCAAGAGATATATGGAATACAGCTGGAAAATATTGTAGATTTTGATTTTTAATATTTTACATCATGTAATAAATTGAACTATTTTCATTTCCTTTTAATAAAAAACAAGAAGCAAACAATTTCGTGAGACTATTTCGACTAGTGTTCAAAAATGATTTAAACAATATTAATAAAATATTTTAGTGACGGTTAAACAAAAAGTAACAATATAAATAAAAGTAAACCAGTACTAAGAGAAAATTATCACATTCACAAAATAAATAAGTATTTTTCAATTTGAAAAATATACTTCAGCATGACCATCTAATCTACACCGATTTCCCCAAAATGTACGAAACAAATATTAGACACTATTTTAAGCAGGAAGAATGCTTCGTGTCAATATCGAAAAGGAATTTGACAACTGAATGGTTTTAGATACGAAGTGAGAAAAGGTGACACTCTACTCGAACAGAACTGTCAGAATAATAAGACAATGAACGAAATATAGGAATATATCACGAAAAGCGATAGTCTGAAACAATCTATGGGGAATTAAGAAAATCCTAGAGATAAAGTAAATAATTCTTAATCTGTGGATTCAATTGGTTTCCTTTTCAATAAGAGTTTTATGGTTTTAATACATTAAAACCATAATATTAATCACTGTGTTCGAAATTGTATATACCAGAAACAATACAGACAACATGGAAAAGCATGTGATATGACAAATATCAAAAAAAGAATAGATTAGAAGTTATGAAAATTGAAAGAAAACGAAACAAGACAAAACTGCAAAATAATAATAAAAAAAAAAAACTGTAAGTAACGATAAAGATGAATGGAAAAAGTTTGTTAGTTTTTTTTTCAGAATAGAATCAATTGCAAATAAAATGTCGTCAACTTTCATTAAAAGGATTTTATTCAAAACTGGACTTCGTAACAAGAAGAACGTGTGAAATAAATGCGATGCAAATGTTATACGTAATAAAATCAATGAATGAACATGAAAATTAGTAAATTGAAAAATGTGAATATGAGTCAGGATTAAGTATTAAAAATATCATGTCTACAAATCAGAAATTTTATTCAATGATGTGAACATTTGAAAAGCTAACCTGGAATTTGAAGCTAGGAGACTAACTATAAATATTGTCAATAAAGAAAGAAAAATGTTAGTAATTCGGAAGGATGGGGAAAATATAGAAAAATGGCAGAATTTTCCAGTGTAATCCATAAATTATGGAAAATGACTATGGATTCTGAAATCTTTCTTATGCAAGAAGACCACAAGAATACGAATTATATGAACTATCAACAAAAGAATGATGGTGGGGAAAATTTAGCGATACTGGGATTTCAGAAACATCTGCCAGATTATTTTTAGGGAATATGAAATATCTTATTAATACAATTGTATATCCAACCGCAACATGACAGAATTAATCGATATACAATCGTAGACACACTGGAACTAAAATCAAATATAATATGTCGACACTTTGTTGGCTTCATTGCCCGGATTGAAACAATCGAAATACTGAAAAATTATCCATTACGGTGCTTGTTAGTCAAAGCTTAAGGAAAATAGGGAACAATTCTTTACAAACTACAAATATTAATTTAATAGCCTCTTCGTTTTTGTTCTATTGTACATATATGGTGCTCAGATTTTATTGTACGTATATTTTGGAGTAATCTGGATCAGAAGATTCGTTGATAAACCTTACTTTTTATTTTTTATAATCATTTCAACCCAAGCAATACAGGACCGTCACTGGTGCGTAGGGAGTTGCAGTGAGAGAAAAAAAAGAGGTACAGGGGATGTCGAAGAAAAGATAGGAGATGGAATCAAGCAGATAGTAGATGTCGATGCAGCTATCATGGAAGCGATCAAACCGTCGCTAATTGCACAAACGGATATTGCGAGAAAAGAATCTGTTGAGTAGAAGGACCTATGATAGAGCCTCGAGGGACATTCGCGTTCGTATGAAAGGATCTTAAAGTTTACCCGTTCAAAACAACCTTCATTTCAAAATTTGATAGGAGTGATTGGATTAAATAAAACAAAACGTCCAGAAATACTGTAGCTCTGGAGCTTGCACAGAAGGTCAGCATGCCAAACCCTGTCAAATACTTTCGAGATATCAAGAGCAATCGTTCAATCCACTCCCTAAAACTTAAACGAACCACCAAGCACCAGTGTTTTTGCTTTTAGAACCTTTTAGTACCACCTGCATAATGCATCGGTAATATGCATCTCGCTAGACACACCATAACATTTATCCCTCCCTCCGTCAATTCTCTCCATCCCATGCTCTTTTTAGTTAGTTTAGTACAATGTCACTAGTACTGTGAAGATTACAACAATGTTCAACCAAACAAGCCCGCCGGTCATTACACTACAATGGCATCACTATCTTTTCTATCATTGTCTCTTAATATAATTAATATCAGTCAGTCAGTTAAGTACCATACACTAGGCGATCATATCTCTTTCGATGTATGATTGACTAGGCAGAAGATTTTCTCGCAATAGGTTGCCATTTCTTTCTGCAGTAGATTGGTTGCCAATCAATGCTATAGAACTCAATCTGTCCTGCTATTCAAACCATATCTGGAGGGAGGAGAGATGGATTAATAGCTTTTCCAACGGTATTTGCACGAAAGTGAATGCAACGAAGTCAACTGGAATTCGAATAATTAATATACGCGATTATTTTAAACAGTTTTGTACTAATTAGTTATTCAGAAGCATAAATTAATATGCGAGATACAATTATCTACATGGAAATATTGTCATACAAACACATTTACTAAACAATGATTTTCTGCTCTTGGTAGAAATACTCTAAAACTTTGTTACGAGTTAATGTTGCGTTTGATTTTCAACAGTAGCAGTTATAACAATACAAAACAGAAACATATAGACGACCCCATAAACACTAGACTAAATGTTCGGTATATATATATATATATATATATATATATATATATATATATATATATATATATATATAATGTAATTAGCCTTACCATAAAGAGCCTTTCAAAAATAACATATACCTTTCTGAAAAACTTTACTTTAGGAATATTAGCTGATTTAGAAATTTAATTAATTTGATTTGAAACAAATATTAATTATTTTTAGCTTAAAATATTGTAGAAAATATATTTTTTATCACAGATGTAGGTGGTGTTGTCACTCTGACAGCTCTATTGACAGCCGCATATTTAACTATTTTTTTCGACGGGGGACATGACTGTAAAAACAATTGACGAATATTGATTAATTTTAAAAATCTTAAAATATATTACGTTGTTACAAATATAATGGCCGATTTCAGAAACATAATTTTATTCTTGAAAAATTAACTGTAGAAATGTTGAAATTAGTCAAAATACGAGCCTTGAGTATCTATACACCTCTTTCATCGATCGACGAGATAATTTATTCTTTATTGATAAAAAGTTATTGGCTGTGATGAAACGGAATATTTAAAAGCTGATTCTACCTCTGGTTTGGACAAGTTTACCATTTAAATATGTGCTTAAAAAATGATAGTCAGTGGGTGAAAGATCAGGAGAATATGGAGGATGTGGTAAACTTTCGTATCCCAAGTCGGTGATTTTTTGCAACGTCATTATTGCAACATGTGGTCGCGCATTATTGTGAAGCAGAATTGACCACGTCGATTTACCAATGCAGGTCGCATTTTTTGCAGGCGTGCATGCATTTCAGCAAGTTGATTGCCGTAAAGTTCTACATTAATGTTTTGGTTAGCTTGCAGAAAACTTTAGTGGATAACACCAATTGCAGACCACAAAACAGTCACCATAATCTTTTGCTGATGCAACTTTGGTTTTGGAAAATGTTTGGAGGACTCATCACGATCAAGCCTGATCGCTTACAGTTATCATAAATTATTTACAAAAAATTTCATACGCACAAAAAAACATTCAAAATTCTTTCTAAAATATTTGTGGTCGCTGAATTGTAGTAAGCTTTTCCATTTATGATTAGTAAATATAGTTTTTACTTAATAACAATATCACCTAACCGGCACAAACTAAAAAGAGAATTTTAAAAAATGTAAAATTTTAAAATTATTCTAATTAAAATTTAAAAAATTAAAGCATTTATTATTAATCGAAAAAACAGTTTTCAAGATAGTGTCCATAATATATCATTTCCATAACATCAATTAAAGGCGTTTCTAAATAGATAATGTCTTAATTTTATTGCATTTTTTAAATGTTACGATTCAGAGCAGATTTTCTTTAACAGGGTGCTCTGTTTTACAAAAAAAGAAATTGAGGATTTACATTTTCCAAGGACTTCTGGTTAGAACTAATATTAAACACTTAGCGGCACAAAAAAGAATTTTCCAAAATTTCATATATTAAATAGTGGGGGGCAAATGTAAAAAAATTATTTTACAAAAATTTCCCAAAAAATGAAAAAATTCTAAAATAATTTAATTCATTTGTGAATAAGACCTGAAAGTTTAATTAAAATCCGACTATTATTTAATTTTTTACAAGAATTACCAAATCAATATCATTTACTGCAAAAAGACGCTAAATTTTCTATACTAATTTATGGGCACCCGCTGATGTAAGAAAAAAGAATTTTAACTTAAATTTTGAAAGTTCTAAAAAAAGTTTAAAAAATATAATTTAATTATCAAAATGTCATTTGGTCTTTCCTCTTAAAAATAACATAAAAATTTTGATGTTAAACTTTGTCTTATTAAGCTGTAGCGTAGGGAGACGGTCAATGTTTCTTGGTTCGGCCTGGTGTCTTAACCGAACTTCCTACACCTTACAAGTTTTATGCATAATTATCATCATCAGAATTATCAAAAAGTTGGTTGTTGGCAGGATGGAATATGTGGAATTGTGTGGAATAGTGTAAGAATAAAATATACATTTTTCATGTTAAAATAGAAATTTATTAAAAGGAAAGAATAACACAAGTTGAGGGAAAATATCCGTAGTAGTAATGTAGGTATTTAAAACGTCCGCAGAAGTTTAGAGTTCATGGTTGTGTAGTAGCAGAGTGTAAGGTCTTTGTTCCATCCTCTTTTTAGTAGGTCGCGACAGGTTGTGAGAAAGAGAAGGCAAAACAAAGAAGTTGTACTTAACGTGTCCATTTGTTCTCGACGTGGAGTGAAAAGGAAGAAAAGAGAATTGGAAGAAGAGATCGAATAAAACTGTCACGTGCCCTGCGTCCGGGTCGACTTCTTGAATTTTCTTCCGTTACATTGCCAAGAGGTCCCAGCTAACTGCTCTCATGTCGACTGACTTTTGACAGGTTAGCGTCGTGGTTTAAATAGTTAAACTTCTCATTATGCCGGCTCCAGCGAAGCTTTCTCACTTAGGTGTGAAAATACGTCATATATAAATTTGCTGTTTTTCATCCAATCAGGACTCAGGATATGCTTTTCGCACTGACTTGTGAATTTTTTTAGTTGGGTTTTTCCACAATGCTTTTACTTCTTAATTTCCTGTCCCTACAAAGCTTCTGTCATTTTTTCACTATTGTATACTCATTTTTTAGCAAATCTTTGAATATATATATGTGTGTGTGTGTGTGTGTGTGTGTGTGTGTGTGTGTGTGTGTGTGTGTGTGTGTGTGTGTGTGTGTGTGTGTAACGGCATTAATACTAAAACAAACTGGTTAAACATAAGTTAAACATAAAACGATAGAACTAGAAGGGATATAGATTTAAGAAAGAGAAGTTATTATATAATATAATTTATTTATACAGCTAATAAGAAGAAAGAAACAACTATTTTAAGAATTTTTAATTTTAGATTGATTATTAGGAAGTTCGAACCTATAATTAAATTTATGATGGAATTTATTTATAAATTCTTTCCCTAAGTTCAAAAGCATTTTTTTTTTGTTTGGGATATTTTAATATTTTAATTTTTTCAACTAAACATAGATTACATTTCTCATTAATTTTCTCTTAATCTTCAACTCACTATTTGGTTAAGTCTCTCCTCTTTCATTTCCCAAAATATTCGGAAAAGGTAAGTTTAGAATTTTAGATTGGTGTTGGAAAAGGAGTGTTTATGAAAGTAGTAACGTGATTTAAATTCTCCAGCCGAAATTCCAGTGTAAACTTGATAATTATTTTTGTTATTTTTATTTTTATTTTTGAGGAAATTTATCTTTAATTTTTTTATCTACATGGACATGTCTTAGTATATTTAAAGTTTTACTCTTATTATTAAAAAGAAGTAACCTAAATTTATAAGTTTAACTTCCATGAACATCGAGTGAGCTTAAATTCAAATCCATTAAACTGTCAGTTTGTAATATGCACTTGATGATTGCATCAATTAAACTCCGAGTCGTGTCATCGACGTAGGACAATATGAGAGAGAGAGATAGAGAGAGAGAGAAAGAGAGAGAGAAAGAGAGAGAGAGCACTGTTCATGGTACATTGAGAATTGTATTATTAACAATGTATATTTTTAATTCACGTAAGCATACACACACACACACATACACACACACACACACACACACACACACACACACACACACACACACACACACACACACACATATATATATATATATATTTAGAATTTATAACATAAATATGTTATAATATCACTACAAAAGTATCCATTTTGTTTCGACACTAGCCGTGTCTTGTCAAGTAATAAATTCCATTACAAGTTTGAGTGTTTTAAAAGTTCAAAAGAGTAGCTAAAACCCTTTAAATCAGGGAAACGTTGTTACAAAGACAGGATGAACTAATCAAAACAAAGCAATCTCTGGTCTGAAGAATACCAAAATAGACACAAAAGTTCATTTGTTATGGGCTTTAATGCAAAAATTTGAGTAAAATAGAAATTAGTCTATGTGATTGCATGTATATACAAGCATGTGGAAACAGGCAGGTATGATGGTAGTGATATGCATGGTTATACGGAGCTTATGAGCGAGCGTATAATAAATTTATGGTTCTTGACCAAGGAGGTGACCTATCCATGACCACTCTAGAGATACCCAAATGAGATAGGGCCAAGATCTTTGCTTTGAAATATGATATTTGTTTTCTATTTCTTTTTTTTAGAGGAATGTTTATTTCTGGAAAAGAAGTTAATGCCGGATGGAACGGAAGTAGTGTAGTTCTATGAAATTGGCTAATTTAGCTCATAAAAGGAATTATAATTAATAATTAATTCATAGCCAGTCTAAAAGAGGTCTGGAGTTTATCTTTTTAAATTTAAAAAAAAATTAATCTATTACTTTGGATAACATCCATCGAGCTCATTGTATAAATATAGTATTTAGCATTTTATATCAAGTAGGTTCCACAACCTCTCCCACACACGTACACATACACGCCAATGATCAATGAAAGAATCAAAAAATTCTATTTATCCATTTAGTTCCATGGGGTTCTCTTTCAGGTTTTAGTTGGTCAGCAACTTTTAGTAGAGATTCTTTCGGCTGGATATACAAATACTGAATCGGGCCAGTGTTGTTAATGTAAGCAAATCCTTTTATCAACTGACTACTCTTTTCTCGAAACCTATTTTTATAAGGGCTAACACCTAATTTGCATATTTCTCGAATCATCTCGAATTCTCTAGATTTTTCTGGAATATTCTAGGATCTTCCAAACGTTTTATTTCTAATTTCTCTACTTAGCAATTACTTTATGAATTAAAACTTTTTGTAATAACAAGTAGGACACAATAGAATCCCTTACTATAAATTTTAACCTTTTTTAAACATTATAAATATTATTTTTTATATATAAATGCATCCTCGTAACAATATATATATATATATATATATATATATATATATATATATACTGATGTTCCGAATGTCAGGGGAGAAGTGCTTAATATTGTGTAGGGCCTTTTATCCCAGCGAAGTGCAGTATCGATTCCACATGCTGTAGGAAGATACTTTGGACTGGTGTTGAGCCATGTCATGTTGATAACTATCCATAGCTCTCTGATATTTCTAAGTACGTGCGAATAGACTACTCCACCACGCCTTATAAATGCTCGAGGAACAGTTGGGCGAATACGATAGTTATACCATTCATCGGAAATCTGAACAATGCTCCTCAAACTAATTCTAAGTAACTTGAACCCAATGACATAACCTGTAAGAAACTGTTATTGTTGTGGTACATGCAGTTCAGTTTTTAATGGACACAAACTGTCACGAAGCAATAAACCTAGCGGTCACCAGTCAGTTATGTGTTTCGGCGGACCTGATCCATGCCACGTGATCACACCGCACAATATTATTGAACCATACTAACCAGCACGGTACCTTTCCTTCTCTGCCTTAAATATCCTTAACCCTGCTCTGTTCAAACTCTGAAAATGCGCGTCTCCTTATTATGAACAGCCTCATTAAATGTCATAGCTTTATCTGGCATTACATTGGTCATTTCCTTCAAGTTAATCTACCATTTCCTTTACATACTCTATCTAACAACTTTTTAAATTTTTTATTATTGCAAACGTTATTTTCAGTAGAATCTGTGGTTTCAATAGACACTCAGTCTTTTTAACAGTATTAATTAGGTCCACTGGCCTGATCATTCGAACCTTGCTGGACTGCGATGATTTCTTTCTTTCTTTCTTTCTTTCTTTCTTTCTTTCTTTCTTTCTTTCTCTCTCTCTCCATATATATATATATATATATAGAGAGAGAGAGAGAGAGAGAGAGTGTGTGTGTGTGTGTGCGCGTGCGCGCGTGTGTGTGCGTGCATGAGCGCTGACAAAACAAAAGGATATATATAAGAGTGTTTAGTCATTTGGTCTGTTTTTAGGGATCGGGCCGAGGATTTTTCCCCATCACGTATATACACGTAAGAATGCATTTGCATCCATAAAAATACATATACATAGGTGCATTTGCACCTATAAGTCAAGCAAATACCTTTTAGACAAGACTGAAAACTACTTCATATTTTATATATCTTTGGAGTGATTAATTTAATTCAAGTTTAATTCCTTGTTTTGTTCCCCAAAACATTTCATCGCTTTTAAAATTTGCGACCCATAATCGTTCATCAGAACTATACAGTCCTTATAAATTTATAACGCTGGATTTTGTTTTTTCATTTTCATAATCTCTGCATCTGGATATTTATGTAAAGGCAAAAATCAAACAAGCATGCAAAATAATCAGAATCAAAAGAGGCATGCAAAATGTTTATAACAGACATACAACATGAATGAATTACAAATGATAGAATAAGTATCTGCCTACAATACAGCCATATATAAATTTGCTTCCAGATATTTATGTGCATAAAAATTAAGAAAGTTATCGATATTCAAACCAGTGATCGGTATTCGAATTCAAATTGTCAAAGTAAGCAAATCTTCACACAAGGTAATTTTTCGTCACACACACACACACACACACACACACACACACACACACACACACACACTCTCTCTCTCTCTCTCTCTCTCTCTCTCTCTCTCTCTCTCCATGAGTATCTCGACTTGGTGTAATGGTTAGCAAGCTCGTCTAGCTAGAACTTATTACAACTGTGTAGTGAGTACCTTACTACTGGGAACCCCATATTTTCGGCTTTGTGACACATCTAAGCGGCGCTTAGAAAATCAACTCTCTCTCTCTCTCTTTCTTTCTTTCTCCCCCCCCCACATATATATATATATATATATATATATATATATATATATATATATATATTTCAAGGAGTTTTGTTGATCTTTTGCTGAATTGCGCCCCACAAATAATACCCAACAGAGTTGCATTCTGAGGAGTAAGGTGGTCAAATGTAAAGGGTAATGTGGTTGCAAAAATTGTCTGGCAACCATAACTGGGTTCTCCTGCTTATGTGATGTGGTGAAGAGTCCTGTTACCAGACATAGAGTCTGCTAGCAGCCACCCTCTTGAACTAGGGTAGCACAACCTTTCTCAGCTCACTTAATGTAGGCCTCCGTGTTGAGTCCGAGGCTCTGTAGGAAGATGAATGGAGTCATAACATCGCCATCACTAGTGATCACTCCAAATGCCTTCGTAATCACCCTTAGACTCATCCATCTCTTTCAAAATCCTCTTCACTGTCCTCATAATTTACATCAGAACACTCTGAAATCTTTGTATTAGAGATTCCGGCGCGAATGCCAAGCAGTACAGCATCCATAAATTTGGAAACGCCAAATTTATGGCGGGATGAATTGCGACATGGTTATCTTTTTCTCACAGACAGTGCCCAGCTGACCCCACAATACTGTGCAGGCGACTAAATCAAAAACAAACAACGCACATGCGCGAATTTGAAAATATAAAATTGCGACAAATTACCCATCGTATTCTGTATCATTCAACCACGGTATTGGTTGAATGTATTCTTAAGTCCGACATTGAGTGAATCTAAGCAGCTTTCAAGATTCACCACTAATTCAGTTCTCAACCAAATTTCAAACAGTGTACAGAATTAGATAGGGCACCTCCTGAGCTATATTTTGACAAGACAAAATAAAAATTGATTTTGGTTCAGTAGAACAAAAGATGCATCAAAATATGTGAAGTCCGATATGGGAGAATAACTACATAAGTACATAAGTGAGTGAATGACAAACGATTCTAATATTAAATCTTATTCTTAAATTCTGATAATATCTTTTATCATTTTTTATCAATCAAACTTTGCTTATCACTTATCATTTCATCAGAATTGATTATCAGAATTAATTATAAATAATCAATTTTTTATTGTTTATTTTAATCAATTGCATATAATTTTTTTCTTTTTAATATTTTTGAATCTGGTTTTCAGCATTAGCTTTTTATTAAATTAGTAACAATGCCTGAAAAATCATGGATTACATGGAAAAATGAGCGCATGCAAAGTAATATTCTTAAGATTATTTTGAACCTGGAAAAGAACAGGACAAGTTATTAAACCCGGAAAAGTAAAGGACAAGATATTCTAGTGAAGTAAAAAATTAAAAAAAAATCTTACTTAAAATATTGCAACTGAAAATAAAATTTGAATGCAATATTTTAAGTAAGAAATTTCTTATTTTTGTTTCACTAGAATACCAGGTTTAATATAATCTTAAAAATGTCACTTTACATGCGCGCATATTTCCATGTACTATATATATATATATATATATATATATATATATATATATAGAGAGAGAGAGAGAGAGAGAGATAGATAGATAGATAGATAGATAGATAGATAGATAGATAGATAGATAGATAGATAGATAATCACATGTAAGAGGGAATAGAGAAAAATAGGCAAAGGAAGGATATCCAAACCGTAGCCATTATTGTACCGATATATTTTGACTAACACGTCTCGTGTAAATGAATTTCATGTGTTCCCTCGCCCCTGGTCTCTTACAACATCCGCTTGTCCAAAAGTAACACCCTGCATAGATCAGTCTTCTTTTGATAAAGTCTATTCAGCTTGCTACTTGCACATTAGCAGAAAACTGAAACTCGCGTTGTTTTTTGAGTTGTGATTTAGGGGCTTGTTTCTGAATAATCGTCAAGAAAAACACAATATTTGTAAAGTTTACTTGCAGGATCATGTCAAGTGAACCTGGAATATTATGGGTAGAACTGAATTTGTAGAACATTATTGCTATTATTTTACATCTATCGATCCAAATTAGTACAATTATAACGATACCTATTATTTGACATTTCTCTTGTAAATGGATAATATAGTAAATCGACCATAGTATTTCTTAAATAGCGCTCAATATGCAACAATAGAACAGCTGTTTGATCTTTGCTCCATTGAGAAAAAGTATATATATTTCATTTAAAAATCTCATCTTTTATCAAATATGACGAGGAAAACTTTTATCAGCATAAATTTCGATTTTTAGGCTAGCAAAAGGAAGTAGTTTTATTTATACAATAGATTAATTAATCAGCCAAAATATGTTAATACGCATTTATGACAAGAGATCAATAAGCGATAAAACTTTCTTTCATTATTTTTTATTGATGCTATAATGTTGTGAATAAGAGCACAAAAAATAAATGGAAGGATAGATTTAATGGTAAAGAAGAAAATGAGTGCGAAATTGAAGACGAATTTGCTGACAGGGTTATCAAGAAAGATATAAGACAAAGGTAGGAAGAGACAACGATGTAGGAGTGAAATATTGATGGATTGAAGATGAAAAGAGAAGCCTAAGAAGAAAATAGACGAGGGAAAACATAAGACAAAAGTGCAAAAGGCAAAGAAAGAAAAAGTGAACGGACGTGTCTGCAGGAGGAAGTGATTATAAAAAAGAGAAAGACGTTGAAATGAAAAGAGTTGAGTAAAGATGAAGGGGAATAACATGGATTAAAAGAAGAAAGAGATAAAATAACAAAATGAGACAGAGAAGAGAGTTTAAACATTGAAATTTGAAATTCGAAAAGAAAAGTAACAATGAAAAGAAAGTCGGGTGAAAAGAAAAAAAGTAATAAACGAAGAAGGAATTGAAGTAAAAAAGAGATCAAAGAAAAGGACAGTGAAGAAACTGGTTTGAACTGTGCGACAACAAGAAAAATGCTTAATTTTAAGTAGTTAGTGAATTGAAAGATAATGCAGTTAAATAGTTAAGGCTGCGAAATGTTGAGGCAAGTTGAAAATACTTTACTTAATCAGTTGTAAAGTTGGGGAAAAATGGGGGAAGAAGATAAATGAACAGAAAGCAACATTTTAGTAGATCCTCCTTAAGACAACTAAATTCTTAACAAAATTGCTTTGATAAGGACGATTGTAATATATGGGGTTGCATAAATAAAAAGCGTATGTAAGTGCGCATGCGCTATCGCCCCTTTTATGTATGTGTATAAGGAGAGAAAATGTAAAAATAAAAAAGGACTGGGAAAAAGCCAGATAAAATTAAAAAAATGTTTTTATTGATATATCTTGATAAATTTACCAGGCTCTTGATAAGTAACCAGGCCCTTGATAAGTTCACGGAGTACATATACCAGGCCCTTGATAAGTCCGGCGAGGCTCGTACTGTTGCCCGGGACATCTCCAAGGTTTTTGATAACCGCATAATGAAGGTCGTCTTGAATGGGCATGCCCCCACATCCTACTGTACAAACCCTGGCGTCCCTCAGGGCTCTATCCTAGGCCCGATGCTCTTCCTTATTTTCATAAATGATCTCCCAGACGTGATCAAGTTCCAAGTAGGCATCTACGCAGATGGCACCTCAATTTACTTCCGCATCAGTAAGAAATCCGGCGAAGCGGACGAACATTACCTCGCTGCTGATCTTGAGAGGGATCTACACTCAGTGGTTGAATGGGAAAAGAAATGGCTTGTAAATTTCAATGCGTCTAAGACGAAGCTACTGTCTGTCAGTCAGCACAGGAAAACTCCCCTGCCTCCCATAAGCATGTACCAAGCGAGTTTCACTGAGAGCAATATACTGCGCCTCCTCGGCCCTACCCTATCTTCCGATCTCAAGTGGAACCATTACATTGAGTCAATAGCTAAATCTACTGCTAGGAAGGTTGTGTCACTGTGTCGGGCCAGGATTTTTTTATCCGCCTGAATCCATCTTCCACGTATACAAATCAACCATCCGTCCGTGCAAATATGGTCAGGCGCCCCCGCTGTTCATCTCAGTGTTTTCGACAGGCTCCAAAGGAGAATCAGTAATGTGATAGTTACCGACTTGGCGGCTCGACTCCAGCCACTTTCTCACCGACGGAATGTGGCTTCCCTCTGTCTGTTCTATAAATATTTTCATGGCTTAAGTTCTCCGACGAACTTAAGTCACTGGTGCCGCTGGCACAGAAGTTTACACGTGCAACCAGACTGGCAACTGGGTCGCACCCATTCACAGTTAGATCAATCGAATGCAGCCGACAATTCTACTCCATCAGCTTTTTTTCACGCACTTCCCGTCTGAGGAACTCTCTTGCATATTATTGTTTTCCTGACGGCTACAACCTCCAGGAATTTAAATGCAATGTCAATACCCATCTCTTATCCACGTGACTTCAGTTCTTTCTACATCACACTGTATATCTTTTTCTTTCTCTCTGCCTTTGCAACTGTAATCACACCTGCATTCCCATCCTTCTCTTACTCCCTTCTTTGACACCCACTGTAACTGGTTCGTCTTTCTCTTTACTCTCCTCCTATCTAATCTTTTACTCTTATGTAATCGTTTCACTCCTGCGCATCAGTGGCGTTACCACCTTGCTTGGGGTGAAACGATTAATATATATATATATATATATATATATATATATATATATATATATATATATGTGTGTGTGTGTGTGTGTGTGTGTGTGTGTGCGCTCGCGCGTGTGTGTGTTTAATCGATATATATATATATATATATATCAATTAAAATATTTATATATATAAAATTTTATTCTCAATATTTGCTCTAGATAATATCCATTGAACTCTATTTTTATCTAATTGATATTTTGTATTAATTATATAAAATGTTTTGGATTATCCTCTCCGTCTTCACGGGTTGCCATTCTCTCCTTATATATATATATATATATATATATATATAGAGAGAGAGAGAGAGAGAGAGAAATGGGTAGTGGGGAGAGATGAGCAGCGAATTAGGCCTAATAATGTGGAAATATGATGTGTAGTTAAGCCGACTAAATTATGATCTTCAACGAGGACAAAACTGTTGATCCAGAGTAAAAAGTACTTATTCTTAAGTTATAACTCACCAACCTAGCAACTAGTACTCTCTGGTGGAATAATTATTAGGCTTCAAATATTGCAACGGATTTTTTAGTTTCACAATAATTAGTTTTGCTAATATATTTGAAATTTTCTTTAGGATTTAAATCTGCTTATGATTAAAAAGCCTTTTTTTGTTAACGTTTATTTTAAATATGAGAATCATCGTTTTACTTTATTTATCTTTTAATTATTACATCCCAAGAAAAGAATAAAGCGACTAAGACGTAAAGGGTTACTGGGGATAAATGAATATGAGAAAAACATTATTAAAGAGAGAGAACAATCAAAGAATAGGAATTAAGAAGACTGGTGGTAACGATTGAAATCGCATTTAAATTTTTGAAGATCAATGTTAACTGGTAAGCAAGAAGCCGAAAGAGAGGTTCGCATGCGATAATTGCAACAAAAGAAACTATTAGCATAGAAGTTACGTTTTCATCTATTTCAACTGTAAACTGATGAGTCCTACTTGCCAGTCTAGTACTGCGCTTAAATTCATAAAGTCAAGGTTGCAAAGATGAAAACTTATCAGATATATTTATAGAATAAAACACAGGTAAATCTACGTTACAATGGTGGAAAAGTGACTATAACCAAGATGTCAGGTCAGGACAGGACATTGCAGATTCTTCTCTGGATTTTATCAAGAATCTTTAAATAAAATAAATACCAAACCAGATATGACAACAATATTCAATGCATGGACGCATGGTAGACTTATAAATGCGTCAAACAGATCTATTAATTTGATTCAAAGCATTTTTTATTTCGTATTCCGTTTCTTAAAAATTAATCTATATTTGCAGAGTTTAGCATAAGTTTTTAAAGTTTCATTTAGTCCAAAAGCCTCTTAGTTTGAAATAAGCTTTTTACTTATCTGAAACAATGATCGGCAACAACTTGAATCTCTTGCTTCACGTTTCTTGGCTGTAATCTAATCCAATTCAAAGTCGATATCTATAAGAACTTTTTCCATTAGGGAATTCGTATACCGTCTTGTTGCTAGAAAATATCTTATGCGTACTGTATGCTTATAATCTAATATAAAAAAAACAAAAACAAAAAACTTATTATTACATAATTTTTAATAGTACGCTTCACGAATCAGGTTAAGATTCTCTCGTCACCGAAGATTTCTTGATTTATTTATTACGTATCTTAACTAAATGGCTTAACTTCTCTGTCGTAATTAGTTGAACTTTCTTTTAAATAATTTTCATTTCCACTCGACGTTTTGGTACAAAGAAAGTGTACGTCTCGCATCCTGTTTACAAAATACATTCCGGATGGAAGACATTAAACATTTTTTGCTTTTGCTGTTTTAAAATGTGGCACTTACCAACACGAAGGCTCAATATAAATATATATATATAGTGAGAGAGAGAGAGAGAGAGAGAGAGAGAGAGGAGGAGAGATAACGAAAAAAAGGGATACACATCCTCAGATGCTCAGATGCAAACACATATTTATATGTGTGTATATGTTTATGTGTTTGTACGCATATATAATGATAGGTCTGAAAATGCAAATTGATATCCATCCGTATGTAAAATTATAACTACCCGGTTTTCATGATAATAATATACATATTTATGGCTGCATGTACGCATTGACTGTACGGACAATTTGTTTTTATAAATGCGCACTAAATATTTTGGTATACTGGCTTAGAAATATGATATTTCGTATTTCAAATAAATGCACTACTATTGCTACTATTAAAACCACTAATACTACTACTACTAATTATTATTATTATTATTATTATTATTATTATTATTATTATTATTATTATTCATTCCGGAAAAAAGACAATAGAAAATGCGTGTAGATACGAGAGGCGGACTAAATCCAACATTTGCTCCAGAGAAAGACGAAGCACGAAACCTAATTTTATTAAATCAAGCAACTTTTATTAATTATGAAAATAGTTAAAAGGAACAAAGAATAACACATTATAGCCAAGATGATAAGTTACTAGACAAAAATACAAATGAAGTTATGCAATGAGAACTTTAGAAATAACTGTATCTTACAATTTGATATTGAAAAAGTGCTTTTATCTCTACAAATATAGTCTACTTTGAAGGCTAATCGAATTGCAGTATTCATTACTAACGGTAAAAGAAATATATATCAGATTTCAAATATGAGAATACAATTAGATCACAGAAAGAAATGAAAAGTAAAAAAATAAAATGAAAAGTAATCAAGAAATGGTTTTGTTAATCTAAAATTAACAGAATATGAGAATGATTATCGCACAACAATTCTCAAAAATGTACAAACATTTCAAAATTCTTTTAGGAAAGCAAGATAAATATGAATTGAGAAAATACAATTTAAATAAAAAGAACGCTGAAAACTATTATAAAATTGTTACTGACTTGAAAAAAAAATTCCAAAGCTTTTAGGAATTCCAAATTCCAAATGATAGAATGAATTATTATTATTATTATTATTTGTCCTTTCAGAACACGGGTGATCATAGCTCTCCACAAATTCCCGCCTTTTTCCGCTTTAAGTGATTGTTCAACCTTTACTGCACCACCCACATTCTCGTTCTGCTATCCATTCAAAGAAATCGTTAAGTAGGTCACTTACTGTTGTCCTTGCTTCTATTACCTTCCTTAAGTAGAGCATTAATTTCTTTTTCTCAATTTTTTCTCATTATGTATTCTAGAAATTTCAACTGTTTCTTTCAGAATGCAAGTACACCAGAACCTCGAAGATGCATTATGTCTATAGTATGACGAGTAGTAATTAGTTGATTTTTTAACTTTATAATTTTTTTCTATGTGATCGATAGTTATAGTTAGTCGGTTTTAGTCATTTTTAGACCTGTTTAGAATCAAAGGTTACACATAGCAGCAGAAAGATTGTTCTCAATAAACAACTAAGGAAAGGAAAGAATCCTGTTGATAACAGCTATAAAGCGAAATACATTCGAATAAACGTACAAGATATATTCTTTAGAAGACATTATCCTATATATTTATATATTGATAGAAATCAATTTTAGTTTAGTTCGTATTTAAATAATGACAAAATATTTGGTAAACTTTAAAAATTTTAAATGATAAATTATTTTTGTAAAAGAGTTCACTTAAAAATGAAAAGACAGTAACGATAAAGCCTAGAAATGTTAATGATTACAATTTTAAACAACAAACGAAGATGTGATAGAATTGGTGTTGAAATTTGGAGAGGAAATAGACGTAAAGTGTGTGGCTGTTGAAATAATATCTTCTTTTTTTTTTAATCGTATCACCCCGAGCAAGGCGGTAACGCCACTGATGTGCAGGGGGCTACGTAATAGTGGAAAGATTGGAAAAGAGAAAACCGGAAACCACATCCTAAACAGGGAACAAGGGACGAGCCTCTTCACCTGTTCAATAGACGTGGGTGGAGTGTGAACCGGCGATAGATAGATCTATCTACTCCAATTGAAAAAAAAAACAAAAAACAAAGTGAGAAGATTGCGAAAGAGAAAGCCGGAAACCACATCCTAAACAGGGAACAAGGGATGAGCCTCTTAACCTGTTCAATAGACGTGGGTGGAGTGTGAACCGGGCTATAGATAGATCTCTCTACTCCAATTGAAAAAAAAAAAGAAAAAAGAAAAGTGAAAAGATTGGAAAAGAGAAAGCCGGAAACCACATCCTAAACAGGGAACAAGGGATGAGCCTCTTAACCTGTTCAATAGACGTGGGTGGAGTGTGAACCGGGCGATAGATAGATCTATCTACTCCAATTGAAAAAAAAAAAAAAGAGTGAGAAGATTGGAAAAGAGAAAACCGGAAACCACATCCTAAACAGGGAACAAGGGATGCGCCTCTTAACCTGTTACAATTTTTTTTATCATTCTGGCATCATCCCAAACTAATCATCTGGAACAATGTCAAGTTTGTGCCCTACCTTTTCAAATACTAAAAAAGAGAAGAATATCTTAATTACATTTGAAATACAGAGTCAACCCTTTTATTAACTTGATGCAAACATTTCTGGTGGCTTTTTTTTTTTTTTTGCTCTATGTTATGGAAATTTTAAAATGCCTTTGAAGTTAACTCAATATTCACTTGTTTGCAATTTTAACTATTTTGGTGAAAAATATGACAATATATAAGTCCTCAGCGTGAACGAGGCGGATTTTTTTTAAATTTTATAGACCAACATAGGTTCCAAAGGAAGGATTTTGTTTTTAGGCAGGAGAGTCCATCCTTAATTAATTAATTTATTTTTTAACTGAAAGTTATACGTCGAAGTCATTACGCAAATATCAGTTTCTATTTATTTGTACTTTATCTGCGTTAACTTCTGTTTTCGCTTCCAGTTTTCTACATATTCACCTTTGTATTAAAGGAAATGACAAAATAATAAATATTTGTTATGCAAAATACTTTGGGGATCATTATTTTCCTGTATTTATTGATTTACCTTCTTTGTGTGTGCTTATTTCTTTTCGGTGTTCGAACTGAAATAAAAGCGAAGATTTTAAAATGTATTTTTAACGCAGCTAGGTAGTTCCAAGTTTGAAGAGTGATGCAGCACAATCTCAGAGTTGTGCTAAATTAACCTTAATAATAAATGGTCCTCTACTGTGCGAAGCTAAACAAAATGATTAAAAATTATATATACAAAAGTTTAACAGACATTTACAATTCGTCGGTTATTTAATGATAGCAAATACTTTTTCCGTGAGGTTGTTTGTCCGAAGGTTTTTTTTAACTGCATCTGATAAAATGCTCATTGATCGGCTACTGACGAAACACGTCATTACTTTACAGATTATTCATGTTCTTTCAAAATAGAAATCATTCATAAAGTACAATGGATTTCTATTAAATGCCAATCTTCAAAAATTCAGATTATGAGACTGGAGTCAGCAGCAGTGTCAATGCTTCAATATTCTGATAATAATGATGGAAGTGAATGATTACTTGGGAAATCGAATTATAATAAAAAAATAGCAATACACCCTGATTGGTTTCTGACGACACTGAGTGTCTTTATAGAACGATGGCTTCAACATTTTTTAATTGGAAGTTGATAGAAAACATGCAGATGAGGAATAAAAAGATCTTCGCTAATGAAACTGAGAGAGAATCACAACTTGAAAAGAAGGCAAGATCGATCCAAATTTATTAATAGCGTGATTGATAAAGACAACATCAATTTATTAAATTTTTTCACGAGCATATTAAGAACATAACCTTTGCTGGAATCGACCGACAAAGAACGGAGAATTCATTTATTCTTGTGTGAATTCCATTTTCTTCTGATCATTTCAAGTGCTTTAGTTTTTGTTTCAATTACTCATAGAGCTTGTGGTGAATACGGAATTAAAAATAGCTTTATTCTCTTCACTTTTACAAAATTCACAATTCCGTGTGAAATCTAATTTGACAAATGAGAAAAGGGATTGACCCCGTACTGAAAGAAAAAGACGAAGCCAATTTCGCGATCTAATGTGAGATTAATTTTCTAACCAATGAAAGGAAGCGATTTGCAAAACTGAAAGAAAAATTAACAAACCTATGTGAAAAAGTGAATCGCTATAAAAGAAAGTTGAATCAATCAGTCAGATGGGAACAGAAATTAGAGACGACATCGCAAAAATGTGACAAAAACTTCAAGCCACTGACCCGGACATAACTTACACATTCGTTCTCTTTCTTCTCGTGTGCTATTTTCCTTTACCTCTTTCTTCTCAACATTCTCGCAGTCAACCAAGAAGAAGACGACGACAACAACAACAACAACAAGATACTTCAACTGACTTATAAAAAATAACTTCGATAAGTACCATTTTCCTTCATTGCTTCAGCTTCCTTTTCACTTTCTCGTCAACCATAAAAAAGGGAAAGGAACACAGACTTTATGAGTAACCCTGTTAATTCTGCATAAACACATTCTGCTACCTACAACTAGAAGCTCCAGATTCATTGAATTCCTTACTACACTTTCTCAGTAAACATTCAACTCTTACCAATTGATGTTATTCTGTTCTGTTAATAAAATTCTGTATTAAACATACAAAACGAAATACTTTTTATTATTCCAACCTTCAACCTTCTGATGACCTTCTGATAATCTTTAAGCTGTAGGGAGTTTGGTTATGTTTGACACAAGGCTAATTTAATAAACATTAACCTTCTCTCTACTTCAAACTTACCCGTTGCATGGTAACGTAATTTTAGCGTCATTTAAGCGTATTAGTTATAAAATATTTGAACGCATTCATAAATAATTTCTGTTATTCTGTTTCTCCCAAATATTCTGCTGATGTTTTTATAAGCACAAATTATAAATGAAAGTAGTTTAATGGCCGACTGGAATAAAACGCAGTGTTAAATCTGACTTGCAGAATGTTACTAGCCACATGCGATAGTTTAAACTATTTTCTGTGTGTAAATAATGGGATATATGTTATAAAGTGCTTTAAGGTGATTTATAAATAAAATAGTATATAAACTTATCATAATTTTTAAACTCAAACAGGGACAGTTTCCAGTTGTAGGTTTAGCTTCCTTTAATTGTTGTGTTTTCATACTCCCATGCACCTATAAGCTTCAGAGCTGATACAAAAATAAAATAAAAATAGACAAATAAATAGATTTAAAATAAAATAAAGTTTAAACAAATACTGATCATTTATAGTTTTATTAGAACAACGGAACAAAAGCTTCTAACTGAGGAAGTCAAGGCCAAACTGCGACATATATATGTAAGAATGTAAGAGGTTCATTTTCTGTTACAATGTTCTGCGTGTGAAGTGGGAGGTTTAATCAAGAGTGAGAAAGATAAAAGGGCACAAACCATGAAGGCGTGTATATAACATCACACCATTTATATCCATTTCAATAGGAGTGGATCTGAGTTGGCGATTTTGTATACCAAATTTGGTTATTATCTTTTCTATACATCTAGAGTGTTTCATTCTAATAATACCTTTAAATATGAACTGTATACCAAATAACTAAGTAAATTATTGTAGTTTTTTTATGACTCAAATGTTTCTTCATATCAGTGAAGTGTGGAAATAATATTGCTAACCTAAATAACAATAATGATAAATGATTGGATCAAATTTTCATTAATCAAATAGGAAATGTAATAGAGAATTCCACAACCATTGTTTTTTTTTTCAAACTGTATAGCGACTTTTAGTCTACATACACGTTTTCAGCATTTTGCCATTCATTAAAAATCTTCGAATTGATACCCGTAGATTGGGCTTACTCAAATGGTTTTGACATTTGCTGAACAATCAAAGTATACTAAACAGCATATTACTTGGGTTGACATACTCTGTACTATAGATGAAATGTTTCATGGGAATCCATGCCAATGATTTGGGAATATCCATTCGCGTCCAAATATTCTTTTTTTACCTCGCCATTTGTGTTGGATTTAAGCAGTTAAGTACCGAATCACACTGTTTTTTTACATTCTGGCTGGTACGATGACCAGTCCATGTCTCTTAGTGACTCACTTCTCGATCTTGAATAGAAATTGTCTTGTATTTTTTTTCTCAGTTGCCAAAACCTTTTTATATTTTTTGTGCATATTGAAATAGTTCAATTTCAATTCACTCAGGTCTTGTCAAAATCACTTAGTAGCACAGGTAAAGGATTATATCCATTCAAAACTTCGAGGTTATTGGTGAACGTTATATATATTACTTTACTATATATATATATATATATATATATATATATATATATATATATATATTTGTATTAATGGGTGATTTTAATGCTCGTGTGGGTGTGGATAGCGCATCATGGGGTGGTGTTTTGGGTCATCATGGTGTTGGTCGTATGAATGATAATGGTTTTCTTTTGTTGTCACTTTGTAGGGAGTTTAACCTGTGTATTACCAACACGGTATTCCAACAGAAAAACTCCCACAAGACTACATGGATGCACCCTCGTTCAAGGGATTGGCACTTGATTGACTACATCATCACCAAAAGGCGTGACATTAAAGACTTTCATATCACTCGTTCATTTCATACAAGTTGCTATCTTTCCGACCATGCATTGCTCCGAAGTAAAACAACGTTGCATTTACAACACAGACGAATGAAACGCTCCTCTGTCCCCAAACAAATTAAGGTCCTTCCATTAAAGAGCATCGATCAACAAGCGGCACTGTCGGCCCACCTTCATCATTCATTAGATTCTGTTGAAATAACTGATGATATTGAATCTTCATGGAAATCATTACGTGACGTCATTCCCACATCTGCATTGGAAGTTCTGGGCTTACCTATTCGTAAGAATCAGGACTGGTTTGATGATCAAAATGTTGAGGCACAGGATTTGATCAACGAGATGCACAAGGCTCACAAAATCTGGAATGAGGATAAGAACTCCACATTAAAGAAGAAAGAGTACAATGCATGCAAAATCAATGTCCAGAAAACACTACGGCAGATGAAAGAGGCATGGTGGTCGTCACATGCCAAATCAGTGCAAAAAGCATTTGATAGGAAGGTCTCGAAAGCTTTTTATGAAGGTATTAAGAAAGTTTTGGGGCCACACGAATCTGGTGTTTCTTCCATATTTGCAAGTGAGGGCACATTGCTGACTGACAGAGCGGATATTTTGAATAGCTGGAAGGAGCATTTTGAAGCAGTTCTAAACAATGCTTCTACAACTGACGAAGAAATAATTTCATCTATCACTGAGTGACCTGAAATTCCTGAACTCTCTTTCCTTCCAGCAATACGTGAGGTTTGCAATCACAGCTGCGTTGGGCAGGACATGTCTTACGTATGGAAGATGACCGGATACCAAAGCAAGTTTTGTACGGCGAGCTCAGCAGTGGACGGCGGAATGTGGGTAGACCTCTGCTTCGCTTTAAGGATAAGCTGAAAATGAATTTGACATGTACAAATATTCCTCACCGTGATTTAGAACGAATTGCCTCTCAACGAACTGAATGGAGATCTGCCTGCCAGAGGGGCATCAAGTAGTTCTCTGAGACTGAGATTGACCAACTGCGCGTAAGACGTGAGAGAACCAAAGCATCTACAAGTGTCCCAGCCGATCATTCGTGCAATCTCCCTTCTTGCCTCCATTGTGGACTTGTTTGTAAATCTCTTGCAGGACTCAAATGCCACTTACGATTGAGTAAGTCCATGCATGCTACATCGCATCATATATATATATATATATATATATATATATATATGTTTGTGTGTGCATATATATATAAAATTAGGTTTCAGGATATTATCATTAAGGTTTTATATGATTTTTAAAGTGTTTTTATGATTTTATGATTTTTTTTTCTTTTCAGAACTCAAATTATATCAGAATTGTCCAAAGGTGTTGTATTTTCCATCGTTTTCTGTTATACATTTAGCAATTATCAAAGTATAATTTTGTTTTACTTGTAAATAGATATCTGTAAAGTTTGTGCATATAGAGCCATGTGTATGTTAAGTTCCGAACACAGTAAGCACAGTATCACCGTGTTCATAATTGATGCTATGAAGTGTAGAATTTCTCTTTTTTATTTGTAATACATAATTTTAATTTAATATATAATATATATTTAAGTTCTGAAAAGAAATATCATAAGAACACATGAAATATACAAAATCTGGCATTTTAATGAGACCTGCATA
Organism: Ascarosepion bandense; assembly: GCA_037127315.1. Lineage (NCBI taxonomy): Eukaryota > Metazoa > Mollusca > Cephalopoda > Sepiida > Sepiidae > Ascarosepion > Ascarosepion bandense. Next base: position 1,918,014 of record JBBBDQ010001382.1, on the reverse strand, counting down.
AAAGAGACATTGCTACCCAGAAACACAATATATATATATATATATATATATATATATATATATATATATATGTAAACAAGATACATCGGATTACTTTTGTCATATAAGAAAGCTTTTACGATTCTAGCCTCAAGCTTTTATTTTGCAAATATGCATAACAAATTGTACCAAAGATATGATATGAATATTTCGTTTAGTACGAGTGAAAAGTTCAAAAGAATTTTTTCTCGTTATACGATTATCAAAATTATTCCAAATCTAAGCAGCCAGATATGCCCTCAACATTCTCTGTAATCTCAGCCAAATGGTAATCATCTTACCATTAAAAAAAAAAAGTATTGTTATTTTAGCGTAGCAAGTAGGGAGTTGACTTTTCATGCTGCTTAATGAGAAAATATTCAAGTATTTCATACGCAAATTCTATTACTTATAATAGATTTCATTGTTCTATATTGTATACACCATCACTATTTTGTTTTAAGAAATAAACTATTTATTATCTCGAATAATCATTAATGGATGCGTATCAAAAACCGTCTTTAAGATTAGGACCTATTTGAATAGCTAAATTGCAGTGCACATGTTCCAATATTGAAGCCACACGTTTATTCCTGTATTTTTCATAATCTTTTTCACTAAGTTTCATTCTTCTAATGACGTGTTCTATTTTTATTATATTTTCCATATTGCATGAAATGTACGCCTTTTTTTTAAAACTTTCCTTGGTGATTTCGACAATATAATGGTATTGTTGGAAAAGTATAAACCTTCCTTTCTTTTAACAGGATGCATAAACACAATAACATTATGCCCAAATTTAACAGAAACATATTCATAGTTCCTCTTAAAGAAAACTAGCAGTATAGCCCGGCGTTGCTCGGGTGTAATGAAAGTTTTAAAACTAATCCATGATCCTGGAGCTCAGACTCTTTGTACGTTGGCAGGAAAGACTAAAAAGCAATAGTTGCTTCCAGTTAAAGCGAAACCGTAGACTGAAAGAAAACTGAATGGATGTAAGTCAAATTTTGATTTCCTGGTATCGATATCAATGTTTCTGCACTATTGTAAGAACTGCAACCTTGAAACTTCTGAATATCGTTTCTTATGTCTTTGTCTATGAGTGTATCAAATTTGATTAAAATCGGACCTCTCTTTCTACAACCCGATTTTTTCGATTATCGATTTTCGATATTTATCGGGAGTACCTCGACACAAAACCTAGCTAAGAACACTCGCAACTGTGTAAATTTTCAAGAAAATCGGTTCAGCCGTTTCGGAGTCTATAGGTAACGGACGGACACACACACACACACACACACACACACACACACACACACACACACACACACACAGACAAAGTTCCATTTATAAATAAGTTTAGATATTTCTTGTTTCCGGATACAACTTTATATATTTCAAGCAGTTTTTTGAGATGAAAATTATTGAAACTTATGAATTGCAACTTATCTGTTTTATTAACTAATATACCACGGATATTATTTACAGTGTTCATTCATTTCTACTGTTAATCAGAAGACATAATTCATTTTAAAAAAGTGGTTAACATTTTTTATACAAAACTTTCTTCATTTTGCGTCAGAATTTTAGATATATGGCCTTGTTTTTCTTATGTATTATACACAATTTTTGTTTCTTACTTTGAATTGGCACCATTTTGTTTCCATTCTTATCACACCGTTTTCTTTATTTCTTTGTAGCTTTTACCGCCTTCTGAAAACCGCCTAGAATCTATCTTGAGTTTTCTAAATGTTAAACATTTCTCTTTTTGAGTGATGGCAAAGATAAAAATTTGGAATTCCGTTGAAATTTCCATTTAAGATCTTACCAATTGAGTGTCATTGTTTATTTCACCGTAAACTTTTAATGGAATGTCCGAGTTTTATGCTTTTAATATATTGTCAAAGACGTCTTCCAATGTTGATTTTCTCAAAGAATTTAATTCCATGTTTAGAGAAATGATTTTATTTTCCCTTTGATACACGATGGTTTTTCAAGATTTCAAGTACCTTTTGCTTATCTTCCCTAGCATGATGAATGACTAAAGAAAGATTTGTTTCACCCTATCACTAAACAAGCCCTGCAAAAACTTCAGCATCACTTGTTTTTGTAATTTTCAATTTCCGGGCAATCTGGTGTTCGTAAAATGAGATCGTGCAACTTTTCAATTCATATCTTTCGTCTCATTCAAAGAGCAGGATCTTCATAGGACCATGACCTGTTGGTGATGAAGATTTTTCATTCAAATTAACGGAAGAAGAAAATAAACACTAATATTATCAAATGCCACAACTGCAGTTATAATATCCCCATTGATAGCAACACAGCAAACTAAGTTTAGTATCCAATATAACTTTATTCATATACATAATAGAAAACGATGCTTTATCTTCAAATTTGCATACGTGTATACTGGAAATGTAAGATCACATTTTTGTACTAGAACATTCTGTCTCTAATTCAACAGCCATTATAACTTGGTTCAATTTCATACATAAAATGAATGTAAAATATATGTAAAAAATGACAAGAACTGGGGTCTTGAGATTTCTGATCATCGCTATAAATTTCTGGAGAAAAACTAAAAAAATGATTTTAAAATAAAATATCTTAACCATTTTTTCTCGACGCTTTATTTATACAATTTAAAAAGAAAAATTAAAGTTTCTTTCTTAAGACATTTTTATACATTTTAATCGGTAATTAACCTATTTACATATGGTTATTATCACGAGATTAGCAGCTAATTAGTTGAAATGATTTCAAGATTTGATTAAATAAACTTAGTTCGGAATTTGATGTAAATTTAATTTTCCCCCGAATGACAAATGGGTTTTAGTCTTTACCTGAACTTGAATACATCTTTTGTTGACGGTGAGAAACTTTTGATTGATTTTTCCTTGGAGGAAGTAATCCTAAAGAAGTCTTTGATTTCAATTTTGTAAGATTGAAAATAAAAATTAAATAAAAGCTAATTTCAATGCAATATAACCTTTCATTTTTTTCAACACAATATAATGTACAATATATAGTAATGTAATTAAAATGACACATCTCAAAATGTTTCAAATATATTTTGCTCTTTTAATGTCTTATACATTAAAAAACTAATACATTCGCTGATAACCCGGGTCAAAATATTTTTGACTAGGAATTTTTTTTTCCCATTAATTTTTCTCACAAATCTAAATATGACCGCTTGGCATTTAGAGAAGTATCAAAATGAAATCCCTTCCAAGACTCAAAGAACCAGTTGTAATAAACTTGGTTCAATGCAGCAACTGCCATATTTCAGCACATATTTAATCACACGTAATGAGATAGGCGGATAATGATGGGCATCTGTATATATTAATATACGCACACATACATACATACATACATACATACATACATACATACATACATACATACATACATGTTGTCTTATTAAAAAAAAACAGGCAAGGATGTTTTTAAGTTAACGTTTCTTGTTTATCGACATTAGACAGTACGCTTGGTTAATTAAGTACAGTTATTGTCCAAATGTTAGTGCTCAAGCGCTTTCAATTATACTTCTTACCATTTTTAAGATCTAAGGTTATGCCGACATGTTTTCTTTCTCACATTCAAATACTTTTCCTAAAATCAGCATAACCATTGCACTTAATGGTTTCATCACGAACATGTCAGTGACAAGTAAGGCCCTTTATTAACTATGTGAGTCGGCTTTTTTTATCATTTCACCCCAAGCAATAAAGCTGTTAAGATGGAAGGGGTTATTGAGTGTTAGAGAATTTGAGAAAAATATTAAAGAGAACCATAAAAACAATAAAGACGATCAAATACGATAAAAGAACAAGAATTAAGAAGACAGGGATAAGGATTGACATTGCATTTACATTTTTAAAGATCAAAGTTGTCGGGGAACCAAGAAGCCGGAGAGAGTTCCACATTAGCATGAAAGTATTTATAGAAAAGGCATAGCGAAACTACGTTTGGACGTTGGGAAAGTGACTGAAGCCAGTCATGACCAATAACATTGCAGATTCTTCTTTGCATTTTATCAATAATTTCTAAATAAATAGCAAGAGCACCAGACCAGATGTGACAGCAATATTCAAAGTAAAGACGAATGGTAAACTTATAATCGGTAACGATTTATCGGTGCGTAAAGTGAATATATGATTTACCCCCAACTATGGATACGGGGCACCCATTGCAGAGAGCTTTTTCAAGGAAAAGGAGTGCGTGATACTACTCTGTGAAACAAATCCACAACATGTGTATAGAGCTGTGTACTTGCAGGCCAGTCAGAGTACTTATGTGAATTGATGTCCGTCTATGAAAGCGTATTCAGGTGATACACGAGTTTCAGAAATGGACTTCGTATCAATAGAAGATAACCTGGTCTGATGAGTCTCACTTTATTCTGAATAAAATGGTCAGCAGCAAACTTATGCGTCGTTATTCTGAGAGAAACGATGGCACCAGGAAGCACTATACGGAAAACAAGAATCTGGTGGAGGCAGCGTGATAGTAACATTCTACTGAGAAACACTGTGACATATCATTATCATTATCACTTACCTCAGCATCATTGAAAACAATGTACATCCCTTCATAGCTACAGTCTATTTCAAGGGCAGTTGCATCTGACCTTCTCCGGTGAATAAATTGGGAAGAAATTGTAGTGTTATCCTGACCACCAAACTACCAGATATTAATTCCATTAAGCTCTTATGGAGTATGTTGAACGACCAGGTTCACTCTGAAGGACGTCCACTACGTGAAAGAACTTACTATTAACATTGTGTCACCAGATCACAGAGGAAACCCTAAAAGCTACTGTAGAGAGTTAGTATCTGATAGGTTAACATCTATTTTCTGGGGACATGGAGGACCAACATTTAATAAGACAGATTATCACGTTCTACCTTATCAGCACACACACTCAATCGCTCTCTCTCTCTCTCTCTCTCTCTCTCTCTCACACACACACACACACACACACACACACACACACACACACACACACACACACACACATATATATATATATATATATATATATATATATATGTAAACATATACTGTTAAATACAAGAGACAATGGATGTCTATTATGTTTAATCATGAGCCGTTCTAAACATCGTATTTTGGCATTAATTTCAGTTGAAAATAAAGACAAAATTTCTCTAACATTTGGATAATTTTTTATTAAGTTGGTTCTAAGCTTTCGGCTCACATGAGCCATCTTCAGAGAGGTTACAAGGATGTTAACACAAAAACATCCACCAACAGAGACGATTTTATCTTGTGTTGACATAAAACTCCGCTAAGCAACGGCAACAGTTACCAAAAATAGCAAACGCAGTTCGCAAATTTGTAATGCGGTTCTATGACGGCTCATGATTAAACATTAGACATTGTCTCTTATATTTAACAGTATATGTTTAGAAAATTATCTGCTGCCTCGATACACTAAATATATATGTGTATATATATATAATGATTTATGTGAAATATCCGACAAAGTAAGTAAAAATGAAATATATGAAAACGATTTGAATGTTGAAAAAAATTATTTAAGCTTTATGATTTAACTACTTTACGTGAGCATTGTGAAAGCTGTAAGGAAGTCCTTGCCATGGCGGCTTTGTTATGCAACTCATTGCAGTTAATTTGAAATATTCTTGTAGTTGATGGAAAATTTCAAACCGTATCCGGAAATAAATCAAATTTATATACACAGAGGAAATACGTTAAAATAAGATGTAAACATGGTGGTTAAACGTAGAAAAATAAAAATAAATGAACGAAATATAACTAGTGAAACGAATATAAGTTATAAACTTATATTCGTTTCACTAGTTATATATAGTTAAATAAACTATTATGGAAAGTATAAAATTTAATTTAAAATCTTATTAAAATATTTAACTAGTATCTATTTTACTATTATTTTCTTAACGTATTATCTTGTGATAAGTTATAAGAAATTTTTTTGATTAACCCATTTGATTTTTTATATCATAGCAAATTCAATAATTCTTCTGCCTTATTTATGATTTAATTTAACCATTCTTAATATCGAAATGATGGTTCGTATTTTGCGTATGTGAAAATTATATATGTGTGTGTGTGTGCGTATGCGTGTGTATGTGTTAATATAATTATTTGCTGTGAAAAGGATAATTTTTAAAAAGAACATCAGTGCGTGTGAGAATTACATATGTATCTTAAATAATAGCAAAAGATCATATGAAAGTGTTTTATGTAATATTTCATTACAAAATTATTGAACTTTCAAAAACTAGAAAGAAAAGGAAAATCTAATAAAGAGATTTTATGTTTATTTCTGCAAACCTAGTTTTCTTAAGAAAAGCAATTTCTACCTGAATTCAATCATTTCTCCGTATGCTGATTGCCACAGAAGCTTCTAAAATTTGGGATATTTCCAGTTAAAATAATACAAGCATCACTTCCTCTGTTAAAAAGTTTTTTTTAAATAATTACAAAAATATATTTATTTTTCAACGGTCTGAAAGAGACAATGTAAGTAAATTTACATTGTCGAAATAAATCCTGATTTATAACTGTCTAAATATCTGCTGAGTTTGTTCTCAATATTCTATATATATATATATAGTGACGGAGAATAGAATCTGTCGAGTTAATAGTTTTTTTTTTTAAATCCATTACTTCTTTAGAAATTGTTTTGTTTACCTTAAAATACCAAATTGATCAGATATGAATGTTTCGAGAGTAGGAGAAAGGTTTGTGTTTATTAGGTAGTATTAAACTTTGCTTGATCGGCAACGCACTTCATAGTTAACTCGTTATAAATACATCGGATACAATAACGGTTTCACCAGTCACGGGGTACGCAGGCTCGAATTCTGCCAGAGAATGCATATTTTTCTTTGATAAGATTCCTCGAATATCCAGTCGAGATATCAAATTAACAAGAGAAGGCTCACTATTTCAATAGCAGCCATTTTTAAATGACAGTACCCCAATAGAATATTGAAGATGGCACCGACCCATCGGATATATTCTAATGAAAATTACATCCGTTCTTTGCTTTTGATTCAAGCATAGGGGCAATTCCAGTGACCTTTTCATCATGAGTAAAGCTAAGGTTAACTTTCATTTTTTCAAAATCTTGTCATCATTCTACTTTTGACATTAATAATATTTGACAGCGTTACAAATTAATTGCGGGTGCAAAAAGGAGCCGATATATTAAAAAAGCTTCCAACTGGATAGAATTTCGATCAAAGATTAACATCGATGCAACGAATATTAGAAATTATGTAGAAAAATCAGAATTATTTGATGTAAATTCTGTCACCTTTGAAAGATTACAATGCAAACCTGAGCATGCTTAAAAAACACTCATCTTCAAATTCTGTTCTGTCTTTGCTTTGAGTTTTCATTATGTACAACGTTTCAAGGAGACATATTGGACTTTAAACAATGTTATTGGCTTTAAACTATAACTGTATGTGTTGTTTCTGGTCATCACTTTCCACGTGGAAAATGTCTTACATTTATGCTTTCTGGTTGTGCCATTCAACTGATTTTTTCTTTGGCTCTAGTGATGAACACATATCTCATCTTCTGTGATAGGATACTTTGAAAGGTGCTATCTACGATGCAGCCCCAGAAGATTCCGGACAGCACCCACACTCTTTTATGGAGTCTGTCAATATTTTAGAAATTCACTGCTCATAAGCCTTAAAGACTACATTAAATTGCAGATACTGGCATAAATCGCTTGACGGATTTTACAGAGTTTTGTAGCAGTGATTCTCCTATCAACTGTAATGTGAGCTTCAACATGTTCATTTTTTCTCATTTACAGTAGCAGCCGGCTTTGAAAACTGCGAGGCTTGTCAGTAAGATCAGTGTTACATTTTTCTTGAGGATTGCTATTAGTTCTACTGAGCCTCCTTTTACTGTGCTTACATGAAGTGCAACCTTTCCATAAACGTTCTTTAACCTCCTGTGAATGTTTGCAGCATTTTCTCCTTATAAAAAATAGAAGTTCTATAACATTGCATTGATTTCTACGTGTGTCCAGGAGATTAGCCATTTTGAAAGAGGTAAAGAGACGATAACTCTCCATTTTTAAACTAGATACAAAATATATGTGACAAAACAAAATGATGCTTTATAAATTAAACTAAAACATTAATTACTTATTTGAACTCTCATAGTATACAATTGTTGCGAGAAGATAATTTATTGCGTGACTATTTCTACTCTATCCATAGATTGATTGACTCCATTGTTATGCTTAAATGTGCTTTTCATTTCATGTGAATAAATTTGTAGACTCATTTATTAGATCCTCATCGATATATAAATAGAAAAAAAGAAAAAACCATTTATTCAAAAAACGAATCGATAATAAATACAAAGCAAGTTGTTTGTTCTTTAAACTCCATAGACGATGATTATCAGAAAAAAAGTCACGAAGTCATGAAGAATGTGTGGCGTAGCTGATAACAGTTCATTATTTACCGAGATGAGAAAATTATATTACTTATATAAATAGTATCACAGACACGGGATGTAGATTTCAGTTTGGTCCTAACTTGGCTTTTGCTAAAATAAATGAAGATACCAATGACTTTCTTAATTTGATACATAATTTGGTCTATTGCCGAAGTTTTTCCTTTTTTAACAAACGACCTGCCTTAATTTTCGCTGAACCAACATACACGCGTGTTGAAACAATATGTACGTTGTAATTTGTATCTTACAACAAGATTATTACAATTTTCTATTTGATACGAGTTAGTATGTCTGTTGAATTAATTACTTTTAATTGCACCGAATGACTTGGAAAATATTTTTAGCAAAAGTGGAAAAAGCGATACAAAAAGCTTATAGATTTTTAGCATACTTAAAGCGGGAATTTATTCATAGCAAAGAATGATCAATTATTGACGTTTAGTATTTAAACTAAGTAATTATAATGGAATGAAAGTTTTAATGGCGAATGATGATGAGAATTTTTGGTTACTTTCTGAAAATGATAAATCTATTGTCAGCTTATAAAAGAGTTTCATAAAATAAAGTTTTTGCTATTACAGTTTATTTGACTGAATATTTTGATACTTTCCTACTTTTAATACTTGACTATTCTCATCCATAACGCTTATAGAAGACCGAATGTGACAGGAAGCTGGTAATGACTTGAGCGCGTTTTTAGATCATGGAATGAATACGGCATTTGAAAGTTATAATTGTGCTAGCTCGGATAAGGCTGGAAGTCGGTAACAGTGTCGGCTCGCTGTAAATTGTAGTGATCTTTATGGGTGAGTATACATCATCATTGTCATGATAGTGGATTGTGATTAGGAAAAAATTGTGGTTGAGATTCTGGCTAATAATGACAATCTTTGTTCTTTTATATATGTAATCATCTTCAAAGCGAATGTAAATTGTAATAGGCTTTTTGTTGGTAGGTGAAGTTGTTCCAGAGTTTTATCAGCCAGAGACTGTTTAGCGACCAGGAAAGTGTGTCATTGGCGATCAGAAATATATTAAGACATATTGATAGCCAGAGAAGGCTCATGTCCCACCATTTGATAGTGACTATTATTTCATTTTCTTACTTTTAAATATAGTGTGATAATAAATCTAAGATAACTGTTTCCGTTTACTAATTCATAAGAAGTAGTACTCGTATCGGCTGTAGTATGGCACAATATGGTCAGTATTTCATTGATCATATCGGAATTAAATTTTACAGTTGTTGATGTTCCCAAAGAAATTAGATTATAAAATATGGGTCTGTTATAATGGAATGTCATCAATGAATATGCTTACTAATAACACAACTAACATTGCTATATTTCTAATGACTGGTTTCATTTGTTTCTTTAACGATTTCAATTGTCTATACAATTGTTATTGTTATTAGAAAAAGATGTGAAGTCATTTTCTGGCAGAAAGGAAGGGTCCTGTATTATCATGATTAAAAATCGAAATTTCTTTCATAGATGAAATTGACACAACGAGTGTCAGCAAATTGGCACATGATAGTAACGATACACACTTCAGTAATGTTGTTGGAAAGTAATAAATGGACTTCCGATAAGCGGTCTTAATAAAGCAAATATAGTAGCTGTTGTATGAATAACAGTTGATTAACAACTCTTTTATTGTTTGTGTTGTTACGGCTGCAAGCAACAGAAATACAAATTAGTTATCTCATTAAAATCCTAGAGTTAAAAACAAAATAAATAATCAAGATAAGGAAGAAACCAGGCTTGCTTATCATTCTATTTCGCCTTTTAAATACACAATGCCTGTTTCGTAACATAACATATAATTTATGTATAAAGCATATTTATATAAATACATGCATACTAATAAAAAAACAAAACATTGCAAATGTGTATATGAAAATATCGCTGTGTGGTTGGAAGAAAAAGGAATTGAAAGTGAATAAAGGTTAATGTATTTCTTTTTAAAACGATAAAGAGAAGAATTAGAAAGAAAGTAGATAAACTTTATACGGAAAAAAGAATGTGGGAGCTTTTGCAACAACACTTGCGTAGCAAAACCCCTATATGACTAATATGCACTCAATGCCAATGCAGATCAACACAAAGCACAACATTAGCTGAAAGCAGAGATGGGGGCATTTATAATGGCCGAACAGAATAAAAAATGAACGGACACAATACGTAGTGTATGGGAACAATACGTTGAAATTATTGGACACTCAATGTTTGGCTGTTCATAGAAATACAATCATCGACATAAGATTTTGCAGTTCATTCATTGAAGATATGTTGATATTATAGTGCACCGCGTACTGTGAAATGGTATTAACATCATCCTTGAGCTCTGAGTTCAACCAAATAAGCTTATTTTCTAAGTGCAGCTTAGATGTGACACAATCCCGAAAGTATGTAGTACCTAGTGAGGATCGAACTCACTGCTCAATAAAATATTTGTATTTGTTTTCACTTATATTAAAGTTATGCAACTTGAATAATCTTTAAGCAGTTTATTTTTTCCTGCATCTAGTATTACTAGATAATTTGACAGCGTCAAATGTCCTTGTGTCAATATCAATTATATTTATATGAACAGGCGGAGTTGTTCATATAAATATAATATAAATATATAATATTTTTTTAATCATATCACTCCGAGCAAGGCGGTAACGCCACTGATGTGTCGGGGGCTACGTAAGAGTGAAAAGATTAGAAAAGAGAAAGCCGGAAACCACATCCTAAACAGGGAACAAGGGATGAGCCTCTTCACCTGTTCAATAGACGTGGGTGGAGTGTGAACCGGGCGATAGTTCAGTCTATCTACTCCAAATGAAAAAAAAAGTGAAAATTGGAAGAGAAAACCGGAAACCACATCCTAAACAGGGAACAAGGGATGAGTCTCTACATCTGTTCAATAGACGTGGGTGGAATGTGAACCGGGTGGTAGTTTAGACTATCTATTCCAATTGAAGAAGAAGAAGAAAGAAATAAAAAGGTAACGGTGTTGAGTTAACTAAGTTTTAACTTAGTTAAAGTCCGGTCAAAGAAATTTCTTTGAAAAAAGGTAAAGAATACCCGTTCAAATAACCATGAAACTATTTTTAAATTAGCCACAAAAAATAAAACAAAATAAAATCAAAGCAAAATTATAACTTACTTTTAAGAATATTTCAAAGCTGATCCTAAACTAAACGCACGTGTACTAACGCCAGTAGAGAAAAAGAATTATTTTATCTTTTGGCTGAGGGGTGGTGGGGTCAACTAGACAATATGGCTTCTGTTCGAATATAAGGCCCAGGTTCGAATCTCACCATTGCCGATTTGTTATAGGTTTGATGAGGCGATCCTAGCGTGTGGCACATTTGGGAACCATACCACGGATCGACATAAGCTTTGCCAAACCACTGGGTTTGATTGAAAAATTCGGAAGCCATCGGTGGCTTATACTAGCACATAATCACAAGTTTGAGCCTACTGGGGTTGTTTAAAAAAACTGATGATCACACCAGATTATGCGTTATCTCCCAGAAACTGTAGATAAGGTCTTTTCAGGATAGTTGAAGTATAATAAACCACGTTTGGATTTTGAATAAATATAAATGAGACTGAACAGGCACAACATATACTGGTTAGTCAACCTAGCAGACAGGTGTGTTTGGAAAGAATATGCCACTACAAGAACCTGTTGATAAATTCAACAAGATAAATCATACAATCAATTTCATATGCGAAACAGAAGCAAAGTACACTTTAGAACATTTCGACATCATGTTACTATACATACATAACGATATGTAACTGAAGGTCTGTCGAAAACCAACGAATAATAATGACCACATACACTTTTACTCCCACCACAACAATAAAATTAAATCATAGTAATTATAGGATTTCATTTAAGAGCGCTCAGAATTTGTAACCCTAATTCCTGTCCGAAAAAAAGAAATACATCGAAAACACCTACAAATTCATCCAATAGCCGAATTATTTTCTGCACAGTGTCAAACACAAAGCCTAAAAAATCTACAGAAGAAAAATACAAATAATACAAAACTTCACAAATAATAATAATGCAGAGAACTATAACAAAATTAAAGACATAACCCACTTACCAACGCTATAATAGTCACTAACGAAAAAAAAACTTGTTCAACCTTAATATAAAATTCATCAACGCCACCTATATAACAATAAGAGATATAGTTAGAATCAAACAAGATAGCAGCAACTTCAAAACAGAGGCAAAAATAGACGGCACAAAATGCCCATTGATCTACTTCGGCGAAACATCCCGAAATCTCTCTCTCTCTCTCTCTCTATATATATATATATATATATATATACAGACGCAGAAATATTCTGCATCATAACAATCAACATTTGGCCACAGTTTTGAGTTAGAAATGTCAGTTTGATCAGAAAATTAAGAATATTAAGTAAAAGAAGCAATGAGAGTGTGCTATTAATTAAGAAGAAAATGCAATGAGAGTGTGCTAATCTCGCAGTTCTCGACAGTAAATTTAAAACCAAATCTATACGTTATATCACCAATCGTTGCAAAGACAATAATAGCACAAAGCAGTATATGAGCTAGTAAAGAAAAACAATAATCTAAAAAAAAAAAATAATAATAATAAAAACAATAATAATCGCCGGATTTAAAAAAACGTGCAGACCCCAATAGGTCTAATATATGTATGTGTGCGTGTGCATGAGCGTGTATGTATATATATGTATGTGTGCATATATATATATATATATATATATATATATATATATATATACTTAAACAAGCAAATAAACAAATTAGACATCCCACTGCAACCCATATCTTTGAAAAACTGCACAGCTCACCAAAAATGTGTCTAATGTGTGTGTGTGTGTGTGTGTGTGTGTGTGTGTGTGTGTGTGTGTGTGTGTGTGTGTGTGTTCGTGCACGGGTTTATATAACGGGGCACATATACATGTATAAGCGTGTACAGATATATATATATATATATATATATATATATATATATATATAAGAAATATGTTTGTATGTATGTATGTATGTATGTATGTGCACATGTATACAAAGAAAGGTTCTATAATGTGTATAAACATGTGTGTGTATATATTTATGAATAGATATATATATACAGACCCACGAACATGTTTTTGGATGTCTTGGTTCAGCGTCGGGATGGTGTTTTCGACGCTACAGTCTTTCGTAAAGCCACTTTCACTGGTTTATATACCAGTTAGAACTCTTTCGTTCCAAAGTCCCGGAAAATAGGTCTAATTGAGACTCTGGTTCACCATGCCCTAATCATTTGTTCCCCTAGGTTATTAGATTGTGAACTTGCAGAATTGCAAAGTATTTTCGAGGCTAATGGATATCCTTCTAACACTATCAAACGTGTGATTGCTAGGAAAATCATATGGCTTAAAGAACTGGCTGTATTTAGATCACGTCGCTGTCCGTCGAAGCGGATTAAGGCACTTATGGGCGTAGAATGCAACACAAGAACAATAAGACGTCATCTCAGAGAGAAAGACTTTAAAAACCGTAAACCTCTTGAAATTCCGCGCCTACTTCCGCACCAAAAAACAGCTCGGTTAAACTTTGCTGAGAAGCACCAAATATGGGACATAGAAAAGTAAAAAAAGTTTTTGTTCTTTGATGAGAAAAAAAGAAATTAGCAGCATGTGTATATGTGTATTTGTATGTATTTTCCTTTACTGATTTTATAAAAAACTTAGGGTTTAACCATATACACACTGATGTTGTGGTTTTGTAAATTTAAGCTAAAAATACATAAATCATTGAATATTGAAACCCCTTCGTGACTTTTGGCCCATCCTGTGCACACACACACACACACATATATATATATATATAAGAAGAGAGAGAGAGAGAGAGACAGATTCAGAAAGAGAGAGAGAGAGATAGCGAGAGTGATAAACGTGTGAATAAAATTAATCAGATATACATCTTGAGATTATGAATTTTGGCAGTGAAAATGATATCAGTGCAAAATGTCAACCGCTTTGTCCCATCGCCACTCATCTTGACCTAATCTATAATTAATACAGAAAGTGTATCTGCACTCAAAATCGAAAGATGAAGTGTGTACTTTGAAATTAATAACATCTTAACAATATGAAATCAGTTTATATATCGGTGTGTTTATATTCATTTTACACACAAGTTATACATGTATGTCAAACTATGTCATTGTATATAAATGTGTAGATTTGTATATGCGCAATAAGTCATGTGTGCATGTGTGACATTCAAATGAGACAAACACAATTCGTTAATACATGCACACATTGGCCACAATAAAATCTTGCAAAGGTAGAGAAATTTTCAGGCAAACAGAGAAAGCAAGAGAGAAAGTGAAATGTAATATGTATTTTCTGTGCATGTCTAGTGCAATTATCTTCGAGGCAGTCTCCTAGAAAGAAAGAAAGAAAGAAAGAAAGAAAGAAAGAAAGAAAGAAAGAAAGCTAACAAATCTTCCTCTGACACGCTTTTAAAGATACAAGAGGATAAGCTATGGTTAGACAAAGACATGCATCATTAGGCCTAGGAATAACAGCCCTGAATAAATTCTGATATACCAAGATCGCTAGGTGAGTTCGATACCGTCAACTACATTAGTGTTATTATTAGAGTGCTAATTTTTCATAAACATGCTTCGTTTGAATACAAGCTTATAGAACATTTTTTAAAAATTTTATTAAGTCTTTCTTTTTGCATCTGAATATTCAGATGTAAAGAAGACTTGATAAAATTTATAATATTAAGTATGAAGCCAATGTAATTCAAAACATTTGTGAAAAGTTCTTTTTGCAAAATAACTATTGAAAAATGAAATAGCAAGTTTGACTCAGCGCAATTGAATCTTGTTTAAGAAGTTTGAGAAATTTGAGATTCTAGTTTGGGAGTAAGAAAATTCTATTTAGAAAGAATATATGAATTAATACGTATCTCAGTAGGGGTAGTATAAGATATCGAATTTTTTTATTTTTTACCAAAACCATTACGACTAATTAAAATTCGATTGTACTTTCGCTCCTTCACATTACTGAAAGTGTCCAATTCGTGGCTTTAGTTCATTGCTTGACTATTTGCAGCAATCAGTAGGCTCCAATTCAAAATAGATATTTGATTGCAAAATCAAATTTTTTTTTACATACACACTTTTTATCAGTTTTTGAGAAAATCGAAATTCAGCAAAAACGTAAATGAAAAAATATGCTTAAGCAGTTAACTATGTATCAACAGGATCCTGATAAGCCCCTTTTGCAACGTTCAAAGTTCTCCATGAAAATGGAAATAATAATCAAAACTCGTTACCAAATCACTGATTGATGGCAATCTAAAATGGCCATGACCTATTTAGAGCGGTATGAGGCATATTGCCAAATTCAGAGTCGTACTTAATTTTCATCCAGTGACAAGTGGGTATCAAATGTACCAGATGTGCCAGATATGATCCATAAATCAAATGTACCAGATGTGCCAGATATGATCCATAAATCTAGATGCACAATAGAAGGTAAAAGAAACGTATTCTAAATTAATTCAAAGGGAGAATTTAGGTATTATCGGAGAAATATAAAATTTATATGAATTTGTTTTAATATTTATATATTCCCCAGTTTTCAAAACGGCATTTTTAAAATGGCTGTACACTTTTTTAAGAAGGAAATTGTTTTTGCAAAAGATTACTGATAATCATGAGAAAAGAGAAATGCAAACAATACAAGTTCAAAAATCGTTGCCCTTGAATTATTTGAATTGACTGAAAGAAAATTAGGCTAATTTCTGTTTTCAACAAATATATTTATCGTATGTACAGTTCATTGGAACAAGTTTTAGCTTGTAATTAATTGTGATAAATTTCCCATTATGAAGAAAACATTTATTTTATTTCAGTAAAATTATCCTGGGAAAATCACCGAACTGAACACCATATGCTACTTATCTTTTTCAGTCAGTCTTTACTATGGTGTCAGCATAACTCTTTTATTGCATTTTTCAAAATGGTGAAATTTTAGCAATGACCTTCGTTTACATACTCTTACGAGCGTCTATGCTAGCATATGCGTATATTAGTAAAAAATATATTACCTTGTTGAAATATTTACCTACCCAACATAGAAAGTTTGAAAACAGCTACGAAAGTGAATTCTAGTGAAATCTATATGAATAGATTCAGTAAGATAATGTTTTTCTTTTGGCGAAACAGACTTACTCTGTTCCTCTCTCGAGTGAATCAATGTTCGTAGTGTAATCACGTAATTAAATGCGTAATGCAGACGTAATTCTTATAATCGAGATAATACGGATATTTTGTACTGACGTATTTCCAAATTAGTTTGCCTGCGGAACAATTTTTTCTGTGTTACTAAAATTCACAGAGATAAAAAGATACATATTGCATGACATATTTGGAAGGAACGGCGTGGGATTCTATAGGATTAACAAATCTCGTTACTCGCGATACTTGGATCAAAATTGATTTGGCAATAATTTTATGACATTCGTGTTTTTACTGAGTTTGATTCTTTTAAAGGAGTCCGTTAAAAACTATGTCAGGTCATTTGAGTAAATAATCATACATTTAACTTTCTTTTAGAATTGCTTATATACTTACCTTTAAGTAACCAGTTTACATACTCTTACAAATATTTTGAAGATTGTTGTATCATACTTTTCAACACAGAAATCGAAATTTCAAACGAAAAAATCGAAAATCATAAAGTTATAATTTGTGATAGTTAATTTTAACCATGAAATTACCAAAATGATTGCAATGTAAAAAATGCAATAAAAAGCATACAACTGAGAATTTGTAACAAAGAGAAAGATTACAACGAAGACTGAAAACCTATGAGCTAGGAATTTAAAAAAAAAAACGAGAATTTTGCTTTTAAATTCGAAAAAAAAAATCGCAATTGCGATGGAACATGAGTAAATTTTTCAAGAATATTTGCTAAAAACCATCGACTTAAGAGAAGAAAACTGTTAAAACTGAACTTTTATGGCATACAGGTTCTTTGTTCTTTAAACAAATTTCATCATTTAAAATTGGAAGTTAGTTTTACTTCTATATCTCTATCGTTAGTAATCTAATGTTAAACCCGTTTTAATATCAATGCTTACCATTTAGAGAAATTACTTTTCCTAATAAAGAGTAGCAATATTCATGATGAAAAATAAAATAAAAAGAATATAGATTAACATTTTTTGCGTAAAAGCGCTACCTTTAAAATGACGATACATCTATAGTATAAAATAAATTATATGTGTGTGTGTTATTTTAACATCTTAATGTTATTATGATTTTCTTTACTAAAACAAACACAAACTCATTATGTGCCATACGTGATAGAAGATTTTCCTGCAGAAGCTTGCCTTTACTTTCTGCAGTAGACTCATTGCCAATCTGTTCTGCTATTTAACCCACAGTGGAAGGGAGGAAGCGACGGATTAATACCTTTCCCGAGGGTATTTGCGCATTGGATAATTCTTATCGGCGCAAGCGCGAACGTTAAACTCACACTATTATTATTAAATTACAAATTGGACTAGAACTTGTTTTATTGTTAAAGTTAAAGCACTTTAACAGTATTGATCCAATAAAAATCTCGCTACGTGTAATTTTTACTGAGTTACTATAAAAAATTACAAAATATGTTGTTGATTCTTTAAATTTTCCTTTTCTTGCACCTACGATGTTTTCAAAGGCAAAACTAACAAACGTTTCTGATTATTGGGCAGACACATAAGCGCAACTAAAAGCGTAATAAGTGCACTGCTTATGATCTTTTAAAATGTCATATTTAAGAATAGGAAGTAGAAAATATTTTCGGGACGTATAGTCAATAAAAATTGACTCAACATTTCTTGAAGGCCAACTAAATCAAGCTGAGGAGTTTGTTACAGCGGCCAGATGCAAAAAGGTAAATTCTGTATTGCTATCATGTGTCTTGTACACTCACTCATATTAAATCTGTCCCAAGAACGTAGATATAGTCAAATATCAAAATCTGAAACTCTAAATCCTGTTTTGTCAAATATGGTTATGACACTAATTCAGAATATATGAATTTGTGCAGTAGTAATCATTGCATTCTACTGTTTAAATCGAAACACTATTTTTAGCATAGCCGGACGGAAGTAATTATATTAGTCTGTATTATTGATTTTTATCGAAAAGAACCAGCTAGAGAGAATAGTTTTGTTCCAATATGAACAGAGGAAATAAATTCATTCTGTTCTGATATGAGCAGAGAGAAAACAAAAAGGGAAATTGCAACTAAAAAGCTGAAATATGACCTAATTCATATTTCATTGCGGGTGTGCAGGTTCGATTGTTTTGCACAAAATCTAGCAGACCGGGTCAGACGAGGTCAGTGCATCAGTCGGCCATTATTGACAAGCGAGAAAAGCCTGACTAAGAAGAGTTCTGTTGGGACGCCCGCGCCTATTCGGCTATAATGGACTATTCCATTACTATGTAAAGTAATGGTGGCATCTACGTAGAGAGGGTGCCGAGCAGCCGATCGACAAGTCAGTCGTAAACTTCCGGTGACGACCCGGAAGTACCCATTGCTCATACTACGTCTTACGATTAACCTTTATTCTTGTATTGGATACTAATAACCTTTGTAAATACTATTTTCACGAAATACAACAATTAACCTATTCCTGTTGTTGAGTTATTTATTCTTACTCACGACATAAGAAGTTCTATTATTGTTTTCGCCGACACAGCTGATAAAAATGAAATGTTATTGTTTTGTTACTTTTTTGACAAACCCATGCTGAATATGACCGGAACATGGCCATAGATTGTCACAAACACAGAAAAAAGAGATTTTGCGTATCCAGTCTTCTTTGACATGTTCAAACTAAACGAAAAGAATTAGAAGCATAAAAGTTCCGCCCAAAATGGGTAAAGAGAAAATGGTCTCATTGGTTAAACAAATAGAAAGAAGAGACGTCATAAAAATATTGTTATAGAAAACAGTCACTACGCCCCAAAAGCTGGGGGTGAGAATGATTTCATTGGCCGCAAGGGCCAGAAAGTAAATTTGCATAGACACTCTGTGTCCGTCATACCCTGCACCAGTAAAGCAGGAGCAAGCATAAATACAGAGCACCGAGGGGCCACAAAAGAGTCCAGTTGGCTCTCGGCTCAGAGATGTAACGACGAAGATAAGGCGCCAAGACACTAAGCGCTCACCGTAGGGCCGGCCGCCTCCCATAGAGCTCCTGGCTGAAGAAAGATAATTGCCATGCCAATGGGTGCCAACTGTAGAGAAGCCTGCTGCCGACCGACCAAAAAGAATTAAAGACAGACTAGAAGTGATTTTGCAGTTGAAGTCTTGAAACGGTCAACCAGAATTAAAGGCAGACGAGAAGTAATTTTGCATAACGACAGTCGAGAAGTGATTTTGCAGGCGAAGTCCCGAAATGGCCAACCAGAGTTAAAGATAGATAAGAAGTGATTTTGCAGATAAAGTTGTTGTGCTAAGCTAAGACTGGGAAGACGACTTACTGCCGCTGCCAACTTTACCCACCACACACAAAGACCATTCTTCGGCAGTTTCCGGAAACCTTCGGTGTGAAGCGAACAAAGACATTTTGAATCGCCACAAACTTGAAACTTCGCTTGGAGTGAAATGATATTGTCAACCAGAGACGTGAGTTAATGATAGGAAGAAAAACTCTTCAAAAATTACTACTTAGAAAAATTGGTCGAAACTTCCGTTCGGTTGTCGGCTTGATAGGAACAGGGTTTGGGAAGAAACGATTGGCGAGTGTTTTTATTCTATTTTCTTTTTGTATATAAAAACTTTTGGGCGTCATTCAATTTATTTTTGATGCCGTTTTCATTTACCCAATTGTGTGTGCGTCCAGTCTGGTTTGACTTGGCGGAGAGACATCTAGCGAGAATTCAGCGTGACTTCCTTGAGATCGAATTTCACAACGTGGGCGGATAAGAACATCGTTGTAAAAGTCAATTCGAAGGCCAGCTACTAAATCGAAGCCATCAACGACCAGAAGCGGCCGGAAGGGCGTGACACAATGCTAATTGTCAATTTTATTTCATTGTTTTTAAATAAAAAAAAACTGTAACAACCTTCTGTTTATCACTCTGTTCTGATCTATATAAGCTACTAGATCAATAAACAAATACATCAAGATAATATTGTAATAAAATAAAACCAAAACGCGCAGTTATTCAAAGCCACATTTTGCTTCTTAGTTTGTCTTTTGTAAACTGCAGAAGACTCACCACTGTCCAACAATAATCAGTCATCATAGAACGAGCACGGTAAATGGTTTCATCAGTACATTGAAGCAGTAGAGAAAAGATGCACTGCAATGTCTTTTCCTTCATTCCACCACAGTTCTTGAAGAAAAATCAAATTGCCAGTATAAAAAGTAGATCTTCAACGACATGTTACAGCCAAGATGTTTGTATGCCTTCAAGAGGTTTTCCACCAGTTTTATGTCATTTTCTGCTCTTTTATTACCCAGAAAGTTAGTTTCCACTAACTTGAATACTTTCCATGAAGTGTGTTTTCTTTTAATTTCCCCGTAGTAAATTTTTACCCAAAATACGTTTATGTATCTGAAGACCAACAAATATGAATTCCTTTATCTTTACTTCACTTATCCTGGGAAATTTATTATGCACATGCTTGAATTCTGACTTTCTTTTAACCGTCATGGAGTTTTCCATATGATCAAGCTTGATGTGAAGAGGGGGTAACTAATTTTTTATGTCTTAAAAGGATGTATTTTAAAAACTAAGGAGAGTATTGAGAGACAGAAAATTTCGTTGGAAACAAATGAAAGAGTACTGGATTGTTATCTGATGTCTGTTCTTCAATATGGCAGCGAATGCTCGACAATCTTATCTTGAAGCAACCGAAATGTTTTACTGAAGGATACTGAGGATATCATGGACCGATCATGTGAGCAACGACAAGATTTTGGAGAGAATGGAAACGAAAAGTAAACGTATACTGAACACCAGGAAAAGACAGCTGAAGCTTCTGGGACATATAATGGGGTAAGAGGGCTTGGAGAATCTGATACTCACAGGTGAGAGAAACAGGGAAAAGCAACGCATGACATATTTGATGAGCTTGAGCAAACGGATGGCAGAGCAGGATTTGGGAATAGTAACAAGATAAGGATGAGGAAATGTAGAAGGCCATGATTACCTACGACCCGAAGAGACATAGCACATAAAAGAAGTGGCAGATGCTGAACTTTTTCTCGTCCCAGTTTCCAATGATTGTCATAGTAACCAGTTTCTTTTGGTGCAATGAGAAATTCTATTGCAGCTGTTCCATTCACTAAGTAAACAACAATATTTGGT
This sequence comes from Ascarosepion bandense, assembly GCA_037127315.1. Taxonomy (NCBI): domain Eukaryota; kingdom Metazoa; phylum Mollusca; class Cephalopoda; order Sepiida; family Sepiidae; genus Ascarosepion; species Ascarosepion bandense. The sequence continues at coordinate 1,896,098 of JBBBDQ010001382.1, read as the reverse complement.
ATATCCACCTTGCAGTCGTAGTAAGGAAGAAACAATCTTCAAATCCCCACAAAATTATCATGTTTATCATAGTTGATGTATCTCTGCAGTGGTTTCATATTGTCATAAGTGTATTTCATGTGGACTGCATGAACAACTAGGATTGAAGGTAAACCATTACCATTGTGTAACAAGACAGCTTTGACACTTGTCTTCGAGAAATTACAGTGCAAATTTCATTCATCTGGATTATAACTGGTCTTAAGTGATTTCATAATACCAATGATATCATTGCAGTACAACAAATCACTTTTCATAATGGGACTAGATCCTTGTGACGATCACCACAATGGGAAATCGTATTCTTCTCCATTATCTGACTCAATTTTATTCGATTCTGGTGTCTCTTGGGCTAATATGTCTTCATTATGGGAGACAGGACTCAAAACTGATAGAATCTTTGGATATTGCACTGTCTATTTCTTTTTATTTAACAATCCCTTAGCAATTGTAAGCACTTTACAGAAGTAGCAATCAGTGGCATGATTCGTTGTCTCTTTTTTTCCTTCCTGGTTAGCCATTGACTGAGATTTTGTTACACAGGTATTACAGCATATGTATGCTGCCCAATTCTCGCCTTGATCTACAATTTTGCATCCAAAATATACTTGGGAAGTGTTATATTTCACTTTTGAAATGCAAAAGTCACTTTACCACACACATAGCAGAGGTTATCGGCTTTGTTCAGATGTTCAAGGGTCATTTTTCACAGGTCAGTTAAATGAGTGAAAACCTGAGTAATACTAATAATAATATTTAGTTTATTAAGATAATAATTATATATAATGTTATTAGGAGAATAATAATCTGTCAAGGACAACAATTTTGATGAAAGATTCATATAACACTAGTACTATATCTTGAAATCTAGAACCAATCGACAATTTTGGATATCATTTATATTTCTAGTGCCCCGAAATTAGCCAAGATTGGCTATTTTTGTTTTTGAAGCTTTCATGTTGTAGACCAGTGATTCAGTTTCTTTCTTTTTTTCTTTCTTTCTTTCTACTTGCATGGCTCTCTCCCACTCTAGTCTACATATTTCCGATTATTGAAATGTTCGGTTAATGCAAATATACATAGAATGAGAAAAAATTTCTGCACATTCAATTTTATTAAATTTTATGTTTTTCATTTTTGATCGCTCTTATGTATATCTTCTACGGCATCACAATCACTCTATACTTAGTGCTGATTTCAGTTTCTCCTATATATGGTAAGCGCTGAAAAGGTCTAGACCCAACTAACTTCAGAAACTCAGTATTTCAATGAATAATCAAATATTTTCGAAGTGCTAAAGAAACATGAAAAAAAAAATACATGAAATAATAGACAGTTCTGTGGTTCTGTGTCAATCATTTTGCTCTGTGCTAGAAGTTTACCACCCACCTTATCATGCTAGTAACACGAATTACTACTAGCGACTTCGATCTTCACTAGGCTTCTCCACTGCTATGAGCTTGTCTTAATCTAAAGTGAACTCCGTCAATATGCACTATGTAAATCTAGTGATTGTTTCGATTGAAGCAAGTATCATAGCCTAAATGATTTGGGTTTTCGGATTAGACTTTTGAGTGAAGTCGCTGCAACAGTTCGTGATAAATTATGAGCTGATAAGTATAACAAAAATAATGAAATTTGAAAATCAGAAATGACTAGGAAGAAACAAGTTCAACATGAACGTCAAATAATCCTACCAAAACAGTGTAAACTCATAAACACGAATATTCACAGTGACAGCGCTCGACGTACTGCAATGGTCAGCAAGTTCATTTTGAAAATCATTGTTCGATACATTAAAGGTACCCTAATAATGGAATACTGTTTAAGACAAAATTAAACTTTAAACAAAATGGTCAGCAAGTTCATTTTGAAAATCATTGTTCGATACATTAAAGGTACCCTAATAATGGAATACTGTTTCAGACAAAATTAAACTTTTAGTCGTTAACAATGTTTAGTTCTAATTAACTTTATTTTAAAAACTCGCTTTTTATTGGATTGTAACATTTGCTATACCAGCAGACAGTTTTTTTAGTATTTTCTATTGATTGAAGATGGAAGAAAATAAGTAATATTCTCCGATTTTTTAGATTTTAAGAGCAGAGAAAATGTGACTCAAGCACTCACACAAAACAAGATTGTGCAATTTATGGAGAAGACCCTGTGAATGATACACCACAGAAAATTGAGGTTAATTAATAATGAAATTAAGACTTCACTCTTTGTTTAAAAATGTAAAAAACAAAAATCAAAGGTATTTGAAGAATTTTATATGTACAGATAACTATCAGAAATGATTTCTGTTAATTTTCCATGGGATTAAATATTTAAATGCTATTCACAGTAGGAAAAAGAGCTGTAATACATTTTCGAAGTTAGCAGCATTGTCATAACTACCAGGTGCATTAACTTTTTGATTTTAAACAATACAATACTCATAAAAAACGGCTCTTTGATAATAATTTTCTATCATTAGTTGACTCTCTTATTTCTTTTATATCATCTTTAAGGATACAACACATCCATTTTTATCGTCTTCAATGCCACTTCCATCATTACCATTAGCATCATCATCATCACCGCTCTCGTCGTCAACAGCAGAAGCAGCAGCGTATCTATCAAATTCGCTCTATCTATCATTATAATCGACAGTAAATTCAAAAATTCGATCTAATGATTATTCTAAAATGGCCTTCATTACAGCGCTCTTGTCATCATCATCATCATCATCACCACCACCACCACCACCACCACCACCACCACCACCACCACCACAAACTGGCATCATCATCTCTAGAAACATTTCCACAACAATCATTATCATCATGAATAACGGCCAATTTCAAAGCCGGATGGACACCCAGACATGTCACTTAGTCTCTCACGGTTGATGGCCGGACGTTCAAAGAATGTTCTCACAATTAGCTTTGCTTTAGCACAGGCCACGCAATCCATCCCACTCAAACCAGGTGGGGGGGGGGGGAACCATTTCCTTCGTTTGTTTTTCTTGTTTTACTCATATTGCCTTTGCTGCAGCTTACCCATCTACCATGCCTGATCCACGTTTTCAACTTTGATGTGTTCTGCTTGTCGTCACCTTGCTCGTGTAGAAGACTGACACTGCCTGGTTGCAAATAGCAGGGAATTTATACTCTGTGTGCGTGTGTATGGGTGTGCGCACGCGCGTGCATACGCACATGTTATTATATAGTTCGTAAATACACACACACACACACACACACACACACACACACACACACACACACACATATATATGCAGGTTTCATTAAAAATGTACAGACTAGGTATGATGGTTAAATTTTTATGCAATTTTTCACGTGATCTTATGATTTCTTTCTTTTAGGGACATAAATTATATAAAATTGTCTAAATATTTTGTTTATCCGAGTGCTCTCGGTTATACTTTTAACTATTTTTAAGGATGAATGTTATTTTACGTGTAACAGAATGTAAGTGGTTTTATGTATACTGTGGTATGTATTATGTACCAAACACGGTAAGCATGTTGTTACCGTGTTTGTAGTTAATGTTATTTTCGAAAAAAATATATATTTATTCATTTTTTTAACTACAAAACAAAGCGTCTAGAGAACCCGGGAGAAAAAAAGTGTAGAGTTAACGTCTCGTTTCGTATCCATAAAACTTTCAAAATTGTTTCCCCTCTAGACACAGAAAACATAACTGTCATAAAATTTCAGGAGGTTAGCAAATGTTTATGGAAAGGGTGCACTTGATGTAAGCACAGGAAGGAGATGAGTCAGTAAAGTTAATAGCAATCCTAAAGAGGCCATCTGCTACTGCTGCTACTGTGACTGCGAATAAAATTAAAATGTTGTTCTCATCACAGTTGAGAGAAAAATTACTGTGAAAAACTGTGAAAATACTCAGTTGAGCCATTGTAATACCTGCAATTTGGTGCAGGTACTACAATTTGTTTAAGCGAATGTCGAAACAAAATTTAATTTGGTTAATCAAATGTTCATGCAAAATTAGTTCTTAGAATTCTTTCAGGCTCCATGAATGAGCTGTTGGAAGTGTACAACATGAATAGAACCTTTCTCAATAGGATAGCTACAGGAGATGAGATCTGGAGTCAGCACTATGAACCAGAGAGAAAAAATAGAAATATCAATGGAATACTCCAGACTCACCCATAAATAAGACGTTTAAAGCAATAATCTTCGCAGGGAAAGTGATAATCATTGTGATTCGGAAGCGAGAAGATTAAAAAAAAAACAATCAGTTTTGATTTTTACGCGAACACACTGTCGAAACTCGGTCTTTTTTTTTCTTTTAGCTATAACACATTTGAAGATGAGTGATGTATATGTGAAGCAGATTAACAGATTTTGTGTAACTGCATATCTATACATCATGTTTTTTTGTTCTTGGCTGTATGCATGAAGTTTATATTCATACACAGGGATACTTGCGAAAGTAATGCTTCATATTTATTTCCGTGAAAACTATAACATATTCAAGGTGCGTAATAATGCAGTTGGATAGAGCAAATTGTTATAAACAAAAAACTATTTTTGTATATAGTTATCACTATTGTCTACACATTGTTAACTGCAATCACGAAAAACCTACATGTTGCTCTTATAAATATCTACATCAGCGGAGATGGCCTAATTTTTCACAGCACCGATGACAGTGTAGTTGTCAAGAAAATCTGTCACCGACAGATGAAAGACAAAATGGATTTTCTTCTTTGACCTGAATCTGGAATTATGAACCTCCAACTTAGCATTGCGATGTAACAGTGAGAGTTGATGGTTTGTCCTTCTTCCAAGAAATCCAGGAGGATTTCTCCTTTCCTATCTCAAAAGACAGCGTACTCTATTTTTACCACTTATAACTATAGCTTGAATTTTCTTATTTCATGGAGAATTCACATACAACCAGTGACCTACGAAATTATCACCTTCAGCCACATGGTGGTGCAGCAAGTTCGACTAACTCACATTTGTTGGCCTTTCTGTTTACGCGCGTACAACCATTGGGTCCATCTAGCCTAAACTTTGCAATATCCCAACATTTGCAATATCGGAAATTTTGCCAATGTCATTTCAAACAGATTTGGACTGACATTCAGCTCAGTTAAAGGTTCCTTTGACATAATTAACTAAATTATGCAAATTGGTTAATCAAGGTGTTCTTTATTTTGTGAGATGGGCAGATTAACTGTTATCTGTAACAACATTTGACTCTAACATCGTGGTATTCTGTCGTATCCTGTCGACACTCCCACATTTTCTAAAAACAACTGGAAAAAGCTTTAACTATCATTTTTTTAAGACTGATATAAAGAGGCCTCAAAAGCAACAACAAAAAAGGTGTCCTCACGCCACAGACCATCGCGTATGTGGGGGCTGGGCAAATATTGATCCTTGGCCCGAGTGTACGCACTCCTATTCCACCTGTTAAAAATCTGACCTTGTATGGCATCTTGAAGCGATCCGACGCGCTACACAACTCTTCCCACCGCAATTCAGCGGCCAAGTCCCAGCTTTAAAATTAGTAAAAACTAGTCACGAAAATCCTTCACCTCGAACAACGACGTTTTGAATTTCGAATAACCAGTCTGGATTCTCGAACTCAAGAGGACACCGTCAAGGACCTGCTGATGAGCGAATAAACACTTCTCCAGTGGCTATTATAATAAGCTGAATAGAACCGAAACTCCTTAGACCGTATACTATCATAATCACTGGGAATCAGATGAGTCGCCGTAAACAACAAACGTTTACTCCGATACGGTGAAGATCGCTAACGAGTTTCGCTCAACGAGACTCCGATCTCACGCCTCGGTCATTCAAAGTGGCCAACCAAAAAGCCACTGAGAAACACTTACTTTAGGGTTGAGAACATGCCCTTAACATTGTCGGGGTGATGACGCCAACGACCTGACCCATAGATCCGATGCCCACGCCAGTTTTGTTGGTATCGTCATGGAATATGTCCAAGGGAAAGGTTACCTTGAGAGCCCTATAAAGGCTGGGGTGAACAAAAACGGGTACCCGCCCACAACAATTTTTTTTGTATTTGGCCGTTTCCTCGATGCCATAAATGATGGCGGCTTCATCTTGATAGACTTGTTTGTTTCCTCTATCATGCTCTAAATCTGCCGTGCCCCCGAGCCAATCCTTATTACGGTCAGGAGTCGTTTGACTTTTGGAAAATTCCTCGGATCCTCAATATCCTTGTCGCCGAATTTATGAATAGAAAGCGAGTTCTTAAGATCCTTGATTCTATTACCGTAATCTTTTTTGCGTGTTCCAGCTGGACCGAGGACACACGGCAAATGTCTTCACCCGTATGTAAGACGGCTTTACTGTTCTCTTTTCTCTTTTGTCCTTATATTCGCATGACGGAGTTCTCTGCGTTTTCCTTGCAAAAATGTTTTTGTTTTTTTTTTGTTTTTCTTCAGATAGAAGGTTTTCAGGATCGGGTGTAGTGGCTTCTTTGGGGCCCTTCTTTTAAAAAAGACAATTTCCTAGGAGATGGTGGCAGAGTACTTGTGAAAAGTGGAGGAACTGAACGTTTCTTTCCAGAGGCGGAAGACGAGAAAGAGGATGAGGGACAGGTGGATTTGGGGTGATTGCTTCCTCAATTTTTCTTTAACCTGCATGATTTTCTCCATCATTTCCTGAGATGGTTCATACCTCTCGTCCATCTGCTGAGACATTCGTGTGTAGCAGAGGAATCTCCATTTCCAGCATAACGGTTTTTGACCCAGCACTGTGATCATCATATTCCGGCCATCAGCATCCAAATAGTTGGGAACGGAGGTAAAGGCCTGCTTGTCCAACATTATGGCGAACCTCCATTCCCCGTGCTTTCGGTCTGAAGGGACATTTCGAATTTCGCCATACTATGCCAGATACTGTGCGAGATGCTCGCCCTCTATATATAAAGGGACCTCATAAACTGTTATAATAGCCTAACGCCTTCCACTATACTCCGTTCTTAGTGTCCTTGGTGATGAGATATCGGTACACCACCACCATACAATCTTCTGGCAAAGGCAACAGAATGTCTCACATGAAAAATCGGGGCTCTTGCTAATTTGCTCAGAGTATACCCCCAGGGATTCTAGAACATTTTCAGCGGTGTCTTTAGTAGATCGACAAATTTTGCACAAGCGACTATCGATTATATTGACGGACACTATTTTCTTTGCGAACTTTTGTCGCTTCTAGTCATCGACCAAAAAGGACCCGTCTTTGATGAGATGGGAATGCACCTTGACCTTTGCCAGTAACTCCGCAATGTTTATTTTACACACCGGGAGGGGGGTGCTTCCAGCAGCAGGATAATTCTCGGCCACAAAATTGTCCTTCTTTTGTTCAGTATTTTGATTCGTTTGTCCGTTTTCAATGATCTTTTGGCTTTTTTCAGACACCATATCCTTGATCTTGAGTTGACTCTTTTCAGACACCATCTCTTTTGTCTTCGGCTGGCTCTTATGAGCCATCACATTATCCTTGATGTTTTTGCCACTTTACACTACCATATCATCCGTGGATGTTAGCTTTTAACAAGCAGATTTTGTTGGATATCCTTTATAGTTCCATTATGGTTACATGGAAAAAAGTACTTTGATAAAGCTTAACGAATCAAGCTAAAAATAAAGGTTCACCCAAAAGCAAAACCTTGTAAAAAATATGATGTTTTAAACAAAAACCAGCAGATTGGTTTAGCAACAGGATTTGATAAATTTGGAAATTAAAAATTAAAGGTTCGCCCTAAAGAAAAAAACTTCTAAAATAGGTAGTGAATGAAATAAAAGTTAAAATAAAAACAAAAAGTCTTAAACAAAAACCAGTTGAAAAAAACCTTTTTAAGATTTAAACTTAAAAATAAAGTTTCGCCTTAGAGCAGAAACCTTCTGAATAAAAGCAAAAGTGAATGAAATAAAAGTTAAAATAAAAGCAAAAAGGTTTAAACAAATACCAGTTGACTGGTTTAACAAAAAGCTTTGATAAATTTTGAAATTAAAAATTCAAACTTAAAAATAAAGGTTCGCTTCAAGAGCAAAAACCTTCTATCTAAAGAAATACGAAGTGAATAAAATAAAAGTTGAAACAAAAACAAAAAGGTTTAAAGAAAGATCAGTAGACTGGTGTTACAGTAAATAAATAGGTTTTTAAAAGTTTAAAATTAAAACTTCAAACTAAAAAACAAAATAGAAATCCAAACACTGAAAACAGTTAACGGTGTAAGAAAAACTTTACGAAAAATGATTCACTCTAAAAAAATAAAATGTGCATAAAAGTTTCAACAAAATCCGTATAAACAATGAATATAAAGTAACGTTTAAGCAAAATCAGTAGAGTTGTGTACTTAAATATTATACGAAAAAAGAAAGAGAAAAATCGCTGAGAGCCAAGCGGCGAGGGGAAATAAAACAAATAAAAAACGAAAAAAATTCACATAAACGGTATTATTAAAAAATAAACAATATCAAGAACTTAACGTCGGTCTAAAAGAGTCTTTAGCGTAATCCAAAAAGTTTGCCAATAGCGGACGTAAAGTGGTATGTTACTGGTCAAAAAATCACTAAAAAGGGGTTTACTACCTCCCCACCAGAGCGGATGCCCCAGGCGGATGCGGCACAAGGCCAATTAAAGTGGGAAATCAGAGCCCTTAAGCTCAGCCAAAAATTTCCCATAGACCCTGCATAAGGCAGGGTTGAGCTCCTGTCTGTTCACCCCAGACGAGACTCTATCCCTCGGAGGAACCTCGTCTACGTTCCTCTCCATCGAAGGTAGGGAGTTAACCAAGAGGGGGTTTTGGCTGACTCTAAATACAGGCAGAGTTCTCCAAAATATATATATTTAAGACAGATTCATTAATGGAAGAAATGGATCATACTACCGCCAATATTGACTGCTGATGTAATTAGTAAATTCAACTTTAGAACTTAAGTCATGATTTCTTGTCTAATGAAATAATTGCTGTCATATATTTCTGTAAATGCTACAGAAAATACCTAAATTTGTTATCATTTTTAACAATTTGTTAAAGCATCTGTTTTAATAGTAATATGATTTATAATGTGTCTGAAAAAAAAATCTTAAATTCAAGCTTAGGAGCTTGCTTTCCTAAGTATTTGTAATGTGAAATATAGCTAGTTTTGTGATGTATATTTTTTGTGTGTTGGGCTTGTTAAGTATCTTATCGAAACTAAAATAGCAGTGTCTAAATAAAATCGTCATATAGTCATTTATTTCCAGTAAATGGTAATTTCCTACTTTCCCAAAACGGGCCAGCGCAGCCAGGCAATAACTATGTAACAGTAAAAATGTTTTTTTTTTTATAATTGATTGGATACGTTGATTAGAAAGTGAAGTAGTTAAATGTTCTTGGAAAATTCTGAACACCGACTCAGTTATTTCCATTAAACGGATTTATGAAGATAAAGATCATTTTTTGGCAAAATGTCCTGTTTTATCGTAATCTATTATAAAATTAGAGTTTTCGGTTATTTGAATGAATGCATATTTTGAATTATTACTGTTTCGTTAACACTGTAATCGTCTCCATTTTCTTTTGACCCAGTTTATAACACTGGATCAGAAAAAATCAATCTTAGATGTAAAAATTTCAAAAACTGCAAATTAATAATAAGACTACTTCACTCTTACTATTTTCCATACAAATCCTAATACAAATAATCCCTTTCTTTTAATCAGTTCTTTCTTTCCATCTTCCTGATGCTAACTAAATCCTTTATCCTTTTCATTTCATTCGGTGTCGTTGCTTTTATTGCCTTTTTTCGATTTTCTCTTTTTAATCGATTTTTCAATCAACACGATTAAGTTAGGACATCTTACCTGAATAAAAAGATATATTTTTCTGGATTATTATTACAAGGATTATTTCACAATATCAAGATTTTGGCGTTGATTACCACTGGATTTTTAGCCAACGAACATAGATGAATACTGAGATTGTCGACTGTCTTTGCATTCTGAGCTTATCATCAGAAGTATGTTCTCTCAAAAAATGGACCAGCATAACTAATAAAACTGAAATGGCGACATCCTTGTGCCAGTTAGCATTAAACGTTATATACATTATGCATATTTGAAGATTATATCTTTACTGACAGTTACATAACTTTTTAATAACCTCATTGAGAAGATATATTAACTGTTTCACTTTATAAAGTTAGTAACTGTGCTACAATCTTCATGCTTTTCTGTATAAGAACAAGCTATCACTATGTAGTGATTTCAGCATCTATCCATTCAAATCAGCTTTATCATTTTCTTTGAATGCATATCTGGATACTCCTTTTAGATGCTCAAAGATACCTATCTAGGTAGACAGGGAAACCATCGTGCCCTATAGATTTAAGTATGTCTAATAAATGAGGAAAATGAGTAAACTGTGAGAAAATTAATTGTTAGGACATTACAGCAAACAATGAACGATATCCAATCGAATGCCATCACTCAATGGCCGTGTCACTTATAGTTTGCAATGGCTTCCATGTTATTCAATTTCCCTATAACACGTTGACGACATGCCATAATCACGTGATTCTTGTTGCAAACATAGCAAGACTTCTGTTTACGCTTTCTGCCTACTTTCACGAAGCTATTGTTCTAAAATGGAATCTTGTCTTTAATATCATCCATTTCTTGCTCTTTTTCTGTTTCCTTCCCAAATTCTTAATTTTATCCTTGTCTCTATCTGTTCCTGCATCTCTTTCCAGCTTATTTCTCTCATATTATCCTTCTTCTCTTTTTCTCCTTTCCTTTCTTACTGTATGACTTTCATTTCACAAACACTATCATACAATTACATTTTTATTTATAAACATTGTACATGTAAACTTCACTTGTTGAAAATAATCTTCTGTTAAAAACAGAAAGAGAGAGAGAGAGAGAGAGAGAGAGAGAGAGAGAGAGAGAGAGAAAGAGAGTATGTTTGTGTGTGTATTTGCAAGCGTGTATATGTGTACATTTGTGAGGGGTGTAGCTCAAGTGGTAGAACTAAATACTCAGGATTGATCTGAAGTTTCTTTCTGACGAAAGTTTCCTCATAAAATCGAATCTCAAATTGCAATCACGAGTAAAGCACTAACGCTTTTAAGTTTCGATGGCAATCGTCTTCTTTTATGCGTCACATAGATAGATAGATAGATAGATAGATAGATAGATAGATAGATAGATAGATATGAACAAACTGGGATAGATAGATTGGACAATTCCTGAGCTACGCCTAAATATATTCCTCAATACAATAAAGCTCTTAAAATCACATATTGTATGGGTGTATAAATAAACATTTGAATGCGAAGGTTTATGTATGCCTGGATTATATAGGACGCGCATTTGAATAGCGAAAGATGTCTTTCAGAAATTAAGCAAAGAATTAAAACATCGAAAGATTTCGTTAGAAACAAGGAAAAGCATGCTGAACTTTTGTGTCATATATATCCTCAAATATAGCAGTAACTGTTGGGCAATTTCCTCACAGATAAAAAAGAGAATCGAAGAGTGTGTGTGTATGTGTGTGTGTATGCAGGAGAGGGAGAGAGAGGGGGAAGTGTGCGTGCGTGCGTGCGTGCGCGTGTATGCGTGCTTATCTTCATACTTTCGGAGTTGGAGCGGAAAATATCAGAAAAATAAAAGCGCTAGTAAAAATAAAGCCAGTCAAAACCAAATATTGATTTTAAAAAATTTCTTTTTTGCGTTTGTGCTTATTTTTATTGTCACATATTTATAGTTGACGTTAAAGAATTTCAATATTATAGAGTTTGTTAGTAGATGCCTAATTATATCTTCATTCTTTTTTATAGTATAACGTTCTACAATAAATAATAAAATAATGTTTTGTTTAAAAGAAAATTAACTTTTTATTTAAGAAATGCTGGAGCGAAACTCTGTCCGAATGGATTTTATTCTTTTTATGAGAATATCCAAAAGGATATGCGTACGGATTGGCGTATGGCTAGGCATACAGAAAGGCGTATACATAGACTTACGAATAAGCCTACAGATAGACGTAAGGAAGGCGCATGAGTATACATACATATAGACGTACGGATAGACGCATTGATGGACATACGAATAAGTATAAAAATAGACGTAGGGAGAGACGTAAAGATAATATACGGATAATAATATACGGATAGACGTACTAATATACGTGCGAACAGACGTAGGGATATATGTACGGGTAGATATACTAATAAGTGCACAGATAGCTGTACGGAACTAAATGTAGATAAAAGAAACTGATTATAGCACAAGAAATTGGTAAATTCATTCAGTGATCTTTATGTAGAAAATATTTTACAAATATTTTGTGAAGGAAAACGTTTATACGTGTATTTATGGTTTAATATTCTCTAAGAATGATCTGGATAGATTATACATTTTAAGGAAAAGTCGCTTTACACAATATATATATATATATATATATATATATATATATATATATATATGCATAAAATATTATCGCACGAAATACAAAGTTCTATTTCTAAACAAATGAACTCATGATATTCTAATGTCAAGGACAAATACTAATGAACTATTAAATGTATTACTTTGGTTGAAAGTAAAATAAGTACCTCCACTAATTTTCGATAACGAGCTTTTAAATTGAATTTTTAAAAATAAAAAAAAGTTTTCTTGAAACTTTTATTTTCGTTTTAATTGAAAACTAAATTATTAAATTTATTTTTTCATGTAAGCAAAATACTCTGGTGTATTTCAAACAGAAATTATGTTGATTAGAATCTAAAATTTTTAATTTTTTTTTAATTTTTCAACTTGTTGGCCATTTTTGCGCGATCGACACATATGTAAACAAAAGTTAATTCTCGGTTTTAAAAACTTTGCAAAAATAAAATATACATCTGCGACACATTATTTTGGAAAAAATTAGCAATTTTAATGCCAAATTAATCTGATTTACACAAGTACTACTTATTTATAACATGAAATATAGAATAAAACTATTTCTTCATCACAGAGTTGAACTTTCTGACATTTTCATCGTATTTGAAATGTGTTGCCAGCTCAACAGATGCGAGATAAGATAAGTGTATGGCGGTCACAAGTGACATAATTGTACAAATTTTTATCCGGTAAGGAGAAGAAACCGTGAAACAGATGACCTTTTAGTGTACACATAGAAATTACCATGCAAAAAAAAAAAAAAATTGAATACACACAAAAAACAGAAATTGAAAATTATTTAAGAAATATGATGGCTAGATGATTTATATTGCACTTTTGAATTTTGATCAGTAAATATAGTCTTCACTTTATAATCTTCCAACCTAACGTCTACAAGTCTTGGAAATATTTTAAAAATATTTTTGAAACTTTATAAGTTATTATAACTACAAAAAAATGAAAACAATGCTTTTAAAGTGTCATTATTAATTGAAATAAAATTAATCAGAATATAATGTCCTTGCATTTTTTATTTTACTATTCGAAGCAGATTTTCGGTAAAAGGTGATAACTGGTTGAAAAAAATGATAGATGATTTAATTTCCCCAATGAGTCCTGCGTTTAACTAATAAACAAATTTAATTTCTTGAAATTTCATGAATTTACGTGGAGTTGAGGTAATAGATGCAAAAAAAAATATTTTTACCAATATTTTTTTAAAAATATTGTTTCAAAAATAATTTCTATCATTTGTGAATAAGTCCTGAAAGTTTCATTAAAATTTGACAATAATTTGATTTTTGCAAGAATTTTCAAATTAATGTGTTTGTCACCGGTAAAAAAAACTGAGTTATGTAATATTACGTTTTCCATTGTAAACTCTCGTTACGATTTGGCTCTCCGCTAACGAAAATAAAAACAAGATTTTTTACCAAAATTTCGAACGTATTAGAAAGGATTAAATATGTTTCTTAATAATTAAAGATACTTTGATCTTTCCTCTTAATAATAACATAAACATTTTGATGGAAAATGTTTATTTTTATTAAGTTTGGGACTTTTTTCTTCATACTATGCTGTTTTTTTTTTCAGCGATTTAGTGGAGGTACACTTAGTGAAATGTTACTGTTCATACACGCACAATAGAAACTGGCTGATTTTCATCTATACACATTAACTGAATATCAATATTTGACTTGTATGAACATGACAATGTCTGTTTGGTCTTTTGCTTTTGATTCGATAAAATTGCAATAGTTCTTTCCTACTGACCACGACTGAATTTATTTACACATTCAAAAGCTACCAGTTCGTGCAAATATATAGGCACATATAAATGCTTTTGTACGTAAAATACAAAATTAAATAAAGTAAAGTTTCTACCATGATTTTTTCTACAGCAGGTTTAGGGTTAGGGTTTCTGAGAGCAATTAAAACTGGCATTCAAACAGTTGAAAAGAGCTTTCACTTGATTTAACAAAGCTAACTTATTACTTCTTCCGCATACATACATACATTAGCGTATAGTCACACGCGCATGCATACACATACACACGCATGCACAAACTAATGGGCGCACTCACACAAATTGAATTTCTCACTCAAGATTTAGATAAGAACGGCGAAGCTTGGGCTATGTCCCGAGATATGCTAAAGGCGTTCTACAGAGTATGGCATGCTGACCTTCATCACAAGGGCTATGGCGTCTCTGGACGAACGGTTGGCTTAATTCAATTGTTTCTAACAAATCGTGTAATGAAGGTCCTATTTAATGGGAACACTTCTACTTTAGTATTTGTCTATACTTTTGAGATGAGGTAGTATTTATACTATTTACATTGTTCGACGTAAACATGGCAGTAAATATGAAGACAAATGGTTTGAACAATGTAAATAACGCTTCTACTTCATTTCATATAAATGTAGGGGACCTGTTTCTGATCTTCATCAAAAACATTACCCTCCCAACTAGGTGTCTATGCAGATGACACAACTATTTACTCCTGTTTTAGTAGCCAGTCTGGTAGATTCGACAAAATAACTGGGGCAAGGAATGGCTTGTAAATTTGGACGCTATCAAAACAAAACTGTTTTTATTCAGAAAAGTTTTTTCTGCTTATCATGGCGGGTGCTAAACTCCAAGAGAGCAACACTTTGCAACTTCTTGGGCTTACTTTTTCCCGTGACATAGCGTGCTAGAAAATTCTTTTTGTCACGATCCATCTTGAACATTTATAAATCTGCCATTTGTTCGTGCATTGAATATTACTGCCATATCTGGGTTACTTTATATCTCGAGATTCTTGACAAAAAGTAAAAGAATTCAAAAAAGGTTTTATAATCTAATCGAATCCTGATCTGGCATCTCGATTTCAGTCACTTTCTCACCGACGTGACGTGGCATCCCTCTGTCTTTTCTTCAAATATTTTCATGGCAATTGTTCTGACGAGCTGTTTTCTTTAGTACCACAAGGTATCGTCGTTTTACTGTTTAACTAGGTAGATGCTACAGTCTGTTCTATTCTAAAAGCTTCTTATATCGCACCTCCTGTCTCTGGAATCGCCCCCGATTTCTTGCTTCCCTGCCATCTTCAAAAAATTAAATGCAACGTTAATCTCCATCTTCTATCTTTCGTAAGTTCTATCCTAATAGTTTCTTTTCTTGTACTTCTCGAATCTGGAATTCTCTTCCAATTTTTTACTTCCCTGCCACCTACAATTTTCAAAAAACTAAATGCAACGTCCATCGCAATTTTCTGTCTTTCTGAATTGTGTTCTTTTATTGTCCTTTCTCTCACTAAATTCTTTTCATTCTCTTTCACTCCTAGTAACCCTTTGCATTTTAGTGGAAATATAATTTTGATTGGAGTGACATGATTTTTAAAAATACATAGCAGTTGCTTTTTAGAAACTATCGCTCTAACGACAGAAAATGTTATCTTCTGGATAAATGCATCGAATAAAATAATTAAGTTCAATTGTTAAGGCATCTTTATTTTTGTTGCTGTCGTGTTATCTTACCTGCGTCAGAAATGCTTTTTCATTACTTTTACTTGCCTCTATTAACACTCTTGTCATGACTTATATCTCTTAGTGCAGCAAATTACTGAAATAATCTTTGGTACAAGCACCAAATTTAGTATACAAACTCTGCAGGACCTATTCTCTCAGAAATGTACATTACCCATGTTGAAAAACAAAATGGCCGACATATGAAGCGGTATGAATCTGTGTTTGAGCTCAGTTTTGATTGAATAATGCTCTTTTAACGTTCTATGCATGAAAATATATGTTTTTGAGTTTGAAAAATCCATTACTGCACTTACAAAATCGTAATTTTTGAAAACTAAGACGATATGACCGGAATTAAATGAAGAGCACCCTCTTTTAACTCAACTTTCTTCAAAAAGAAAACAATGAATAACACACACACACACACACACACACACACACACACACACACACACACACACACACACAAATTGAAATGGTGTTAAAACACCAAACATTTTTTCAGCTAACTGAGGGGGCAGAATCTGAATATTACTGTTTCTGGGTGAGCTATGTTTTTCTTGTACAGAAATGCCTCATTTTGGGAAAAAAACATTTTTTTCATTTTTTTTTTATGTATATGATATTGACTGATGGCAATATTTCTCAGAGTAAAATCGTAGGAACTCTCAATTAGTATTTATACCAACAAATATTGGTTTGCTTATTGAAAAATACTATATTTCAATAACAGTCAGGCCCTAAGTCTTTAAAAATAAAACGATTGAATATACCAAGACCAACAAGTATTTCCATCAAATCATTTAATAAACTAACACTAAAAATAAAGCCCTCGTGAACATATGAACTAAGGTAAAAATGTTCTCTTTCTTGATTGTCTGTCATGTTCAATGTTAAAGTCTCTTTTGATACTCTAGCAGTAATCAGCCATCATTCGTTTGTCCTACGATCCCCGGTAACGCTCTTCCATTGTTTTGAGATCCTCCTGGAATCGTTCTCATTGCTCATCACTTACATCGCTGTAATTATTTGAAAATTTATCTAGATCGCTATGTAAAAAATGAACCGTAATATTCATATTAGCGTATTACTTATAAAGTGTATCATTTATAAAGTTTATCTGTTAATTTGAATTTTGGCGATAAATTGGAAAAAATCGGTACTTCTATTTTAGATTTTTTTTTTTTTTTTTACTCCAAAACACTTTTTTTCTTATAAAATAGTTTATTTCAGGTGGCTAACATAAATTGCTCGGCTTATCTAAAAAGTTTCTATGAATTTTATTAACTAAACGTTACGATCAGTGAAAATCCGGTTAACTGAAGCCGCGTTATTCTTAGCTCGGCTCTCTCGCACTGTCATATCCTGTCAATGCAGGCGCGGCCTTCTAATAGTGTAATACTACAACTAAATCTGATGATTTTGTAAGAGTTACAAAAGAACTGATTTTAAGTCATGCAATAATAACTATCTTGAAAACTGGTAACTATGTACGAATATTAGTGCAAAATATATTTCTCCAGTCAAAATAAAATCTATTTAACATTTGGATATGTTCCTATTTATAGACGTTTAGCACTAAAAACCATTTTTCCTATTGTCTGAGACGTCCATATTGAAAAATGACAGTCATTTTGTTCTTCAACGTGGGTAACATATTTTCTGAGGGAATGAGTCCTGGAGCACATGTATATAAAATTTGGAACTTGTAACATCAATTTTTTCCTCTCTCTCTCTCTCTCTCTCTCTCTCTCTCTCTCTCTCTCTCTCTCTCTCTTTCTTTATTCCACTCACTTTCTCTCATTTATTCTATCTCTTTCTCTCTCTATTTCTCTGCAACAATCTAAGTTTCTAGAATTTCTCTTTATTTCAAATTGTTTTTTCTTCTTATTAACATCTCACTTTCCCCTTCACTCCATGCTTTGTGGATAAATTGCATTCAATTCGGACTATCACGTTCACCATTTTAGCCATTCAACTTCAATTATTTTTTCTTTCAACATCTCCCAGCGACTCTGTTGGTAAACAATTCATCCATGAGCGAAAATAAGGCACAACGTTCGTCTTGTCTAGAAGTCGCAAGCAGATAGAAAGGATTATTTTAAAAAATACAACTGTAAACAAGTAACAAAATTACAAAGAAATAAAAAAATTACATATCCGTTTTACTTTTCTCATTTTTCTTCCATCCACCTCAGGCTCTCCGAAATCTATTCTTATTTAACCATGACAATTTTTCCTTCTTATTTTTCATTCCTCGATTTCTTCATTTACACTTTTCCTACTCTTTTTCTTTCTTTTTAAAGTTTTATCTTTGAATTTTTTAACTTCATTTTTCGATATGTCGACCTTTCTTCACACTTTTACATTTTTAATCATTTCTTTCCAAATCATTATCGATTTCATTCTTCATTATTTTTTATCTACATTTAATATTTACTTTTTATCTACACTTATATATATATATATATGCTTTATCCATTCACTTTACATTTCATATCATTTCATCTTCGCTGAAGCCAATTTTATAAAAAGTTGCACTTACTCCGACATATGTATTATTAAAATAGATAAAGAGAAAATATTTCCCTATATTACAATTAATTATTTCCATTGTTTAATTATACAATTTTATAGCCCGCTTCGGTTTGTCGGAATCAACGCAATTTTGTTAAGAAGGCAATAGTTTTAGATCCATTTCTATTCTTAGCATTATTTTGAATGAATAAAGGTATATCAACTTTGAACAAATATAAATTCACACAATTATTTAATGTTAGTTTTGTTTAATTCTTAAGTATTTCTTCATCATATCTTTATGAAATGGTTTTGAATACTGTTGTACTCTTCACTTAATGTTTCTGTTATTGATTGCGTTATATTTTCAGTCGTTTGTTTCTATTACTGCAAAACATTTATCCACTTCTTCAGCAATATGCTTTTTTCACTCTATTCTGGTTTCTCAAGAAACAGAAGACTTAATATTTTGCCCAACTTTCAAAATGATACACATCAGACACACACTCTGGTGGTAAGAGAATGCGTCGGCTAAGAAATAGCACGACGTAGACATCTTTGCATATAATTCTGTTGTCAGTTAGTAGACATAATGTAATTACGACACAGACACAACCTGGAGGCAATCACGAGCTAATAGTTCAATGAAGAGAGAATTCGTTAAAAACTATCCAGTGTGGGTTATAAAAGTAACTGCTTTTGTGCTGACTGAAATCAGTATTCCGCCATTACATAAAATCTTTTGACCATATCAGTTATGTATTATTTAAAATATAAGTAAAACACTCATCTTCAAAGAAAATTTGACAACATATTAACTGACGATATTATGCAAAAAAAAAAACCCCAAAAAACAGCGCCAGATTAGTGACAACAAAAATGATGAATACTTGAAAAAATATTTAATTAGTTAAACCTTTTTTTTATCATAGCCTAGCCTGACACAAGTTCTCTGTAGAGGGACATCGATTGAGGGACAAACTTGAGGATTCAATCTGTAGAGTTTGTCGTCTGTATAAATGCATATTATTTTATAAATATAGAAATATATTGGTGTCTATATTAATATAGAATTGTATATAAAGACGGCAATTGCCAATAGTAGTTTTTGTCAAAGACAGTTGTCAAATGTTAATATTAGTATCTGTAAATCAAAATTTTCGTAAATGATGCTTGCTATAAAACATCAATCGAAAATTTTAAAGGGGTTTTATAAAAACAACGTTTAGGCGTGATTGGACACATTTACTGAGACTATTTTTAGTGATAGAATCGCGATAAAGTAGTAATTTATTTATTATCATTCTTGTTTGCAATGATATTTAACTCTAAGCGACATTGAAGTTTGTGAGTGATAGCTTGCCAACAACGACTTGAACCCTAGCTTCACCTGGATTTGAACGCTGATCGGAAGTATAGTGGGTCAAATTCTATATTTGTCATTCCTATGAAAAAGCTGGATGTTGTTCTAATTTTGAATCTAAGAATTTTGCGGGTTCTATCGAAATTACCCCCTACCGCTCTTAAACTTTAACAAACCATTATTTCTGTGAATGCCTTTGTCTTGAAATCTATTCATAAACTATTTTTTATTGATCTCCAAATCCGAATTGCAGTTGCGTCTAAAAATCCTACATACACAACCCAAAAATCATTTTCCAGTGTTTGTAATATGGTTACCACTTTCTAGAAAACCATTCTTCAGGAAACGTGGGAACATTTGCAATACACTGTCTCGGAAGACTGGATCTGAGACTGTTTCAGCAGAGGTTATACTTTCTACTCTGCATTCTCTTTTTCTGACACACGCGCGCACACATCAACTCACAGCTCTTTTCTCACCACTAAAACGTCCGCTTCTGGCGGAAGGAAGGACGGATTATCATAAAGCGGATATTTGGGTTGGTACAGAGTGAAGGTTATATTACAAAAGCCACACTCGATACCAGAATGCAGGACATGAGATTGCAACCGCCAAAGATGGATGTGTGAGTATGTCGATAGGTGGAAGTCTCTTCATGTTGGGCTGAACCCCAGAACATCAGAGTATTATATCAACAATGTTAGATTGTCATTTTTAAAGTATAAATTATGAAGAAAAAATAATAAAATATGTTAGACGCCCGCCATTATGCATACAAGAATAGAAACATCGCAACACAATTTTTTTCTTTTTCTTTTTATTCCTTTTCGTAATAAGTCTGCGTTATTTTAAATTTCTCAACATTGAGTGAATTTTTAATAGGCTGAAGTTTTTTGTTTTCTCTTTTTTGACAAAAAGTAAGAAACTTATCAAATAAAATGACGTTTTCTCAAATTCATCTCTAAATTCTAATTAAATGACATTACACAGATAAAACGTGTGTATATGGGTGTTTAAGGTGACAATTAAAAAGACCAATAAAATGGCTATGAGAGAAGCAGGTAAAGAATGCTTCATTTTCACAAATCTATAATTACTGGTCATTCATTTAAAATGCCATATTTAAAATCTGTATCCAAATGCTGTCGATGTGGATCTGCGTTGTGGTATAATGGAATGAGAAATCGGAGAGCCGAGTTCGAATTCCAATCGAATTCGTTTCATTCACTTACGCGCAAATACCCTTGGGAAACACATTAATATATCTCTTCTCTTTTCAGTTATAGCTTAAATAGCAGGACAGATTGGGTTCTATAGCCTTGATTGGCAACCAGTCTGCCGCAGAAAGTAATAGCAACCTACTGTGGGAAGATCTTCTACCTAGTCACTCATGTATCTTTTGAGACATGATCACCCAAGAGTGTATCACTGATTGACTGATCAAAATACTCATTATAATAGGTTCGTTTGCCTTTTTTCCGAAACGAATAATCTGATGTTCTACACTGCAAACATTAAATCAGTTTAGACATTTATTGATATTTACCAACCGATGTTGGTAAACGTTTCAGGATATACATATATAAACACAGCATGGGAATGTCGAAAATCATATTGACGTAAATCATACAAAATACAATGCCACTTCCAACCTCCCGAATATCCAACTAGGAATCTTTCAAGACTCTCTCTTACTCCTTTTGTTTTGTCTGTTCTTAATTACCCGTACGCATGAACTAAAGAAAACTTCTATGCGCCTTGTTCTTTCAGGACGTAGGCGATCATGACCTTCCACGTCTCCCTATCCCTGGTGCTCTTAGCACACTTTCTCCTGTTACACTACGCAACCCCCGTTCTGTCATCTACCTGCTCAGGCCCTTCAGATATGTTATCCGCTGCTTTCTCCTGTCTCTTTTTCCTGTTAGCCCTCCTTACTCGTGGCATGTCCGAGAAACTTCAGTTGTCTCTTCCTGATGCTCAGTATTAATTTCCTTTTTGTTTGCATTCTTTCTAAAACCTCATCATTGCTCACATGCTCGATCCATGATATCCACAGCATCCACAGCATCCACAGAATCACATTTCAGTTGCTTCAATTTTTTCCTTTATCTTTGATGATATTGTCCAGCATTCACTGCCATACGCGCAAATACCCTTCGGAAACACATTAATATATCTGACATCACGTAGCAATCCAGTACTCTCTTTTTTTGTTTCTAGGGAAATGTTCCTGTCTCTTAATATTCTACTCAACTTCTGGAACGCGTTCTTCGTCATGCCAATTTGCCTTCGGATCTCTGTGTTACACTTTCCGTCTTCTGTTAGAACACTACCCAGGAATTTAAATTATTGTATCTGCATGATTTTAGTATCCCCCATCTGTATTTGGCATTTTGGGCTGGTCCTTTTACTGATGACCATGCATTCGGTTCTTTGCAGTTTATTTGTCGTCCTTTCTTGTCACTCTTTTCAGCTACCTTTTGTAGGAGGTCTTGTAGTTTCCATTTCGTGTCTACTATCAGCACTATATCATCTGCGTACCTTATGTTGTTCAAATTGTGGCCTCCGATGACAAATCTTGGCATAACATCTAGGGTTTTCAGAATAATCTCGCTGTAAAAGTTGAATAGATCCAGTGAAAAGACACATCCTTGTCTTACATCAATTTCTATCTTTGTATATCTGTTGAATTCGTTACCTGTCAGTATGCAGGCAGTTTGCTGCCAATAGAGATTCTTGATTACTCTTATGTCTTTCCAAAATATGTCGAGGCTGCTGAGCATCTCCATCAATTCTTTGTGGCGTATTTTGTCGAACGCCTTTGCATAATCGATAAAACATAGGTAAAAGTCTTTTTCATTTGTACTGCCTTTATGCGGAGCATCCTAATCATAAATATGGCGTTCCAGTGTCTTCGACGAATCCGAACTGTTCTTGTCCTCTGGCCTGATTCTGCTTCTCGCTCTATTCATCAGGATTCGGACGATCAGTTTTGTAATATGGCTCATTAAACTGATTGTTCGGTGGAGTTCGCACTCGTTTGCACCTGGATTCTTAGGTCGTCTAGTATTACAGCACTGTTATAGATTACATTTATTATTTCTGCAATTTTCTCTATGCCAAATTCTTCAAGGGCTATCAGCAGCTCTATTACAATGCCGTCTGGTCCAGCTGCTTTGTTTTTATTCAGTTTGGCCATTGCAGCTTCTACTTCGGACTTTAATATTTCCGCTCCGTCCTCATCTTTGTGTATTATCAGTTGCTCTCTCTTGTCGTGGAAAAGATCTTTTATATATTCTTCCCATCGCTGGAGTATTTCCTCTTTCTCCAATATGATCGTTCCATCCTTGGATTTTATACATCCTGTTGAAGAGCAGGATTTTTGTCCTGTCAGTTCTCTTATTTATTCATGCATGCCTGTTTTATTAGTCTTGCTCAATCTCTCTACTTCTGCACATTTGTCATTAAGTATAAAGGAAAACAAGAAACTATTTAATCACCTACTGTACATTGATGATCTCAAACATTTTTGCCAAATACGACAATGAGATGAAGTGTCTCCTCAATACTGTAAAATGTTTCACTGACGACATAGGTATGGTTTTCGGATTAGATAAATGTGCAAAAGTAACATTCGGGAAAGAGAGAATTACAGAAACACACACAATTGACCTAGATTTTGTCACAAAGATTAGGGAACTGGAGCAAGAAGAAGCTTAGGAATTAGCAAAGAGATGGATAAAGCATACCCAAAATGAAAGAGAAAGTAAGAAAAATATTACAGACGTGTACGTTTGGTACTGAAAGCCGAGTTGAATTTAAAAAATAATAATATTTACCATAAACACCTTGGCTGCAATACAGTTTCACATCTTTAACTGGAAAATTGCTGGCATTAAGCGAATGGACACCAAAAAGAGAAAGCTTCTTACTTGTTATCGCATGCATTATTCCAAGGCTGACGTTCGTCTGTGTGTACCCAGATCCGAAGGAGGAAATGAATTAGTTGAACTAGAACTGTCTTACAAAACTATAACAATCGGCCTTCAAAGATACCTGGAAACTACAGATGACTAGATGGTGATCTGTATCAAAAAACACGGAAGAAGTAAGATTTTTTTAAATTCGTTCATGTTTTAAAGAAAGCCAACACGTTTAAAATGGAATTTCAAGTGGGTGATAAAATGCAAGTAAAACATAATACACCTGCTGCAGCGTCAAAAACCTTAAAAGAAAGGCAAATGCAATGGATCAGGTATAGAAACGATGGCAAGAAAAACCTCTTCAAACAAGCTGAAGTAGATAAATCCCATACCCATCAATGGCTACGTAGTGCAGGGTTAAACGCTAAAACCGAATATTTTATTCTTGCCACATAGGACCAATGTTAACTAGAAATTACCAAGTACATATACTGAAAAATAGTCTAAACCCCAAATGCAAATTCTGTGAAAAATATTTAAAAACAACTGACCATCTTTTATCAGGCTGCACGGTATTGGCACCCACTTAATATAAAACCCGAGATGACAGAGTTGACCAATATTTACATTTGAAAATGCCAATATCTGCATTTGAAAATCTGCAACTTTTAAAGGAAAGGAAACTGCAAGAAATTTGTATGAGCAACACGCAGACCCAGATAAGACCTGTAACAATTGCATAAGTTTTACAATACCCACAGAGAAATATGATATGTAGCCATAACAACACACCACAACCTGCCTTAGGTCTTTCCGCAGACTTGGTAGATAGTGTGACCATAGCAGAAATCGAATTATGATGAACATGACATAATAATAATAATAATAATAATAATAATAATAATAATAATAATAATAATAATAAAGCCAATATCTGCATTTGAAAATACCAATATCTGCATTGGAAAATCTGCAATTTTAACAGTTTTATTAAACCTTACAATACACACAGTCAGAGTATTGTGATTAGAAACCAGAAAAACAGAATATAATTTCATATTGACATGCCAGTCCCTGCCGACTGTAATGCATCTTTGAAGATCTATAAAAAAAACTATCAAAATACAAGTACTTTGAAATCGAAATCTCAAAAATGTGGAACATGAGGATATCAATAATTCCAGTTGTAATGAAGCACTCGGACTGATTGGAAAAGATTCCGATAGATTCATTGAAGGGATTCCTGGTAGCCCACGCTTTAAATAAATACAAAAGAATTATTTACAAGTACAGGCCACACCTTACGAAATGTGAAATGAGTCTCATCTTAGGTTATCTTTTTTTCTTAAATAATGCTCGGAGGAAAATGTTATGAAGCCATTTCTGACCTTAAGTCTTTGATTGAGATCCGGAAAGAAATGAGTATACACCAGAAATCAAAGGAAATAATAATGATAGTGATAATAAAGAAATTGAGAATATTAGCAAGTTACAGAAAAGAAAAATGTCTTTAAGGGTGTCGCAAAAACAGATTTCAAAAATAAAAAAATAAGCAAAAAGCGTGAATAGATCAATAAAAAAATAATTGAAGAAGTTTATGTTGTGATTATGAACAGAGAAAAAATCCGATTATTAAGAACATTGGCTAAAGACATAAAAACAACTTATCGCATTTAATTGAACATTTCAAAAAGAAAGATGAAGAAGTAAATGAAAACTTATTTCCCAACGGTAATTTTTAGTGATGAATGTAGAGATATATTGGATGGATCTGACAGCTAGTTTAGAGATTAGATCATTCATGGAAATGGTCAATATGACTAAGACGATGTGCGTTGTGGTGTAGTGGATACCAGCTCGAAACGAGAAATCGGGGAGCCTAGTTCGAATTCCAGTTGAATTTCTTGCATTCACTTACGCGCAAGTAACCTTCAGAAAGGTATTAATCCAAATCTTCCATCCAGTTATGGGTTAAATAACAGGACAGATTGGGTTCTATAGCTTTGGCTAGCAACCAGTCTACCGCAGAAAGTAATGGCAATCTTCTTCCCAGTCAGTCATGTTTCTTTCGAGATATGATCGCCCAAAGCGTGTATCACCTATGGCACTTAACTGACAGACTGACTAAGACGACAATAGAAAAAAGGTGGAGTAATGTTTGAGGCTAGTTTTGTAAGCAGTAAAATTATAGGACTCTGAAAATCTGATGACAGTGTCAAGATAAATGCAGAGTACGTTCTTGGACAAGATGTTTTTGAGTGTATCACGTCACAACCAAGTGTAACACTACAGCTAAGAGGTGGTGATCGAGGCCAATAAACGTAATATTGATTGTCTTACCGCGGTAACCTCAGGGTCAATGGTTGCTACACCAAATATAACATTATAGATGACTGACAAGCATGTTTTCGGATCACTAGTTCGATGACATCTTGAACAGGAGACTCCATTACCTATGTTCTATAGAAATATGAAACTCCAGGTTGAAACGTCGCAAACACGAACGACCGACGTGTTACACAGAATTAAAGCTGACGGATTTATTAAAATAATGTCGAACAATATTAGAATATTATCGTTTTGAAATGAACATTTTAAATGTATATATAAATATATACAAATATATTAAAACAAGGCTGGAGGAAGATAAGAAAAGTAATGAATTGAAAATATATAGCAAAAAAGAAACAGAAAAAGGAGGCTAACCGGTATAGCTCCGCGTTCTTCGTGACATAATCGAAAGCAAAACAAGTAAATATGTGCACAACGATTAAAAAGGAGGGAAAGAAAAGTGCTAATAAAGAATCAGCAGTATTACATTTTCAGCAGACAGATTACATTTAGACCTAGTAACCATTCTTCTACTTACAGAGGGAGAGTAATCTACGTCCAGTATAATACAGCGTACTCTCTTTCTTTACAAAACCACTACTAATACAATGTGAATTATTTAAAATAAATAACAACAAAAACAAAAGTACCAGGAAGATGAAGGAAGTCTAGACACATCAGACTTCAGAAATTTAAACATTCACTTGTAAATAAAGTGTACGCGCATTTTCAGCGTTTCTCTCGCTGTATAATTATAACTAACATTTGTTGCATGTCTTTCCGTTTCTCTACATATTTATGATTCCATCAATAAAAATATCATTTAGTCTCGAGAAGTCTTTTCAAAAGACGAAACGTATAACAAAGACATGTTTTTCATCTTTCAATTAGTCTTGTATATAGAATCATTCATACTGATGAATTTCTTTCCTATATTTCATTGTTCTATTTTATAATAAACGGGACTTTTACAGAAAGATTTAATTGTATATTATAGAAAGTAATTTTAATACCAAGTTATATGGTTAAAATACTCTATTTGCTGAGAATGCACTTGAAAATATCAAGCCAATGACAGAGATCTTTCGTAAGGACAGTTATTAAAATTTGGAAAATGATGTCTCATTTTGAATCAACTAATTTTAAATAGTCATTAATCAAAGCTGAACAAAGCTTTTTTAAAGTATATAAACTCTAATTTCAAATGAATGGGATCGAAATTAGCATCATTTTCAGTTAAATGCTCGTTGTTTGAAATTGTGTCCAATGCGTATAATGATTGAATAATTTAAGAAATATCAGTTGAAGACATTGGTAGAAAATAATAACATAATGAAAGTGATTATCACTCAAGATATGATACAAGCAATGATAATTGCATCATAAAATGTATTTAGAATAGTTCCTATAATTCATTATATTTCCATAATTTCAGTAGTATATATATATATATATATGTGTGTGTGTGTGTGTGTGTGTGTGTGTGTGTGTGTGTGTGTGTGTGTGTGTGTGTGTGTGTGTGTGTGATCCTGTTTTGACAAACTTTTGACCCTAAATCAAAATTGGACTGTGAGAATTTCCTATCTTGGGCTATCTGAATTATTGGGTAAGAACAGGTAAGCAGTAAAAGGGAGTGAAGGGGCTGGAGACTCAGTCGAAATGAATAACTGATATTGTTTTCGTTTCGAGCTGATCAGAATTATACAGTGAAGGAAAATTGAACTCTCGTAGCTACTTTTAACACCCCAGTTTTGTGCCTTTTCAATAAAACCTATTGGAGTAGATAGACTAAACTATCGCCCGGTTCACACTCCACCCACGTCTATTGAACAGGTGAAGAGGCTCATAGGATGCGGTTTCCGGTTTTCTCTTTTCCAATCTATTCAATCTTATGTAGACCCCTGCACATCAGTGGCATTACAGCCTTGCTCAGGGTGGTATGATAAAAAAAACCGAGGTGGAAAACGAAATTAACAGATTTGGGGCACGTGATTTAAATAAGACGGTTGAACTGAAGTCGGCGTGCTACTAGAATCCAACTGAGCAAACCACCGTCTCCAAGAACATTGTTACTCTATGTATTATTGAAATACCAGCCAACTGTTGCGTGTCACCAGCTTTGACTTGCTTATAATTGCGTATATATATATATATATATATATATATAACTGTACCTGTGGTGTTGCAATGTTTTACTGATTATGTTTCGTTTGCCAGCTATCAGCTACAGCGGATCGCGTGAATCCGGTCTTGACAATATACCCGACCTCTAGCGTGTCAGGTCATAATAGTCAATCCTACTTTGGCCAGTCGGAGATCAAACAAACACAGCGTGGCTGGATTGGTTAAGGGTTAGGAGAGATTGGTCAAGGTGCGCCTGGGAATCTTGTTATACTGTGAACAGAGGAATCAACACTGCACGGAGGCACATGAACAACTATTGGTAGGTGTATGTAATGGAAGAAGAGTTCATTAAAAATGACAGTCAAGGTTTGATGGTTAAGTTTTCTCTGTAATTTTTCATGTGATCTTACGATTTTTTCTTTTGAGAACACAAATTAATTTCTAATTTTTCCATGTTCCACGTAGAAAACATAGTTTTTTAAAAATTACCAAACCCACAATATACGTTCGCTACGTAGATGATATTTTTATTTTTGCTCAGTCCAAAAACGAAATTGATAATCTTAAATTTGCATTCGAAAAAAATCTGTTCTCAACTTCAAAAACATAAACTCCTGGAGTCTCGTAATAATACTTTCATTATTTCTCTATATAAAAATGTCAACAGTAAAAATTCTTGTCACCTTAATTTATTGGTCAATATCCTCTTAGATATAAAATCGACGTCGTTAAAATTTTCTCACGAGAGCCTACGAGAACTCATCTTCTCGCTCGCTTTTCTTCAAAGAACTCTACTACTGAAAACAAACACTTGTCAACAATAGATTTCCAAATTATTTGGTTGACTACCACATCAGACATTTTTCTTTCAAATTTGACCAATAAGAACAGTAAACACACCGATAATAATAATAATATTATCATCTTCTACAAAAACCAAACGGTTAACCTCAGCATCATAAACAACAATTCACCCGCGAGATCCAAACTACAAAGAACCAATTTTATTTACGAATTCACATCTCCCTTGAAGAACTGCGTTCTTGATCCTAATTTTGTAAATAATTATATCGGCCATACTGACTCGAAGACTCACACTGCATATATCTGAATAGAGATCAATTCGATCTCATTTAAACAAAGACGGAGACTTACCAAACCCTATCCGGGACATACTTGTTGACAACACAAATATCATAGCATCATCCACATGATTAATTAAGACTAAAAATAATGGGGGCTTTATTGATAAAAAAGAAAATCCCAACACTCAGTAATATCAACTACGAGCACGCTAACAAAATGCTTACCGTGTTCAGCACATAACACATACCACTACTTTACATCATACATAACATCACATATATTCTGTTACATTAAAATTAATCGTCAAAAATGTCTAAAAATATAGCCAAAAGCGCTCGAATAAACAAAACATTTAAACAATTTTATATAATCTACGTCCTCAAAAGCAAAAAATCATAAGTTCTCATGAAAAATTACATAAAAAACTTAGCCATCACACCTTGTTCGTCCTTTTTAATGAAACCTGCATAAAAGAGAGATTGCTGCCAAAATATTCAATGGAAGAACAGCATATATAATTAAAAAAAGAAGAGCATATACAAGTAAAAAATGACAGTATTTCAGAAGGAAAATGATATACAGTAAACATGTTTTTGAAAGTAGTTATTTTGGGACATGAAGAAAGAAAAATGCTTTCACATTTTAGCGCCTTCTAGCTTATGGCCTAATAGATTGTAAAAGGAAAGAAAGAAGAAAGAAAGAAAGAAAGAATAGAGAAAAATAGAAAGATTAGAATAAGAATTTTATTAGAATAAAAATTTCTATTTATTCTTTAGAAATTTTATTTTTCAAAGTCCTTCCTGTATTCGTTCAAATCTAACCAGTCACTTTTCTGTTGGTCGAATGAACATCCAATTTGTCCCATGTTTTATTGGTAATTCTTTTTTAACGAATCAATAACCTTTTTCTCGCTCCAGTTTTTGCTGCACTCAACAAAGAATCTTGCAATGTATCATCCAGCATCGTCTAACCTTAACGCCTGTTTGGACAAAACATGTTGACACTTTCAACTTTCTATTTCTCGATTACAAATCAAGGGTTACCATTTTGATAGCGGATCTCCGAATCAGTTAGTCAAACATATTGCCCAATAAAATTTCACTTTAAAGCAATACTGGTAGTAATTGTGAGTATGATGTACGAATTTATCATTTGAGAGTTGTGTAGGGATCTATGTATATTTCTATATAGAAATATTCTTGTATGTATGTTTCTAAATTTTGTTTGCTGTCTGTATGTGTGTGCACCTTTTTATCATTATAGAAAAAGGTTTAAATAGTGAATGCATGTATATTTGTATATTTGATGATTGATATTTATTCCTGTGTGTTGGCCATGATGCCAATCGTTCGCGACAAAAGTAAGATGCCTGTTCTATTGTTCGCTTTCTATTTCGCGTTGCTAGCTAGTTGATGGCAGTGAAATAAGAAACTGATAGAATGCTTGTCATTGAATGTCCGCTCGTGTACCTGACTAAGCTAAGCTTTTTAAACATCTACATGCATGTAAATGTATGTTAAGAATCACACACACACACACACATATATATATACACACACACACATACATATATATATATATATATATATATATATATATATAAACAATAAATTTCAAATTACCTCATCTAGGGAATAATCTATTTTGACAGACGAAGATGTCAGTCGCATGTGACAAAGGTCAGAGGAGGGTGGAAGGTTTTTGTCATAAAGCGAAGAAATTACATCAAAATAAAACCCGACATTAATTTGGGGTTATATGAAGAAATTAAAAAAGAGAAAAAAGGACAGTTAAGAATACGACATGGATAAAAAAGAGTAATAGATAAATGGAAAAGAAGTTATGGAGCTCATAGAGAGGGGGAGAGTTTAGAAATGTTAAGCGGTAAGTGTGTATAGAGGGGGTAAAATCAGAATTAGTTATACTTTCGATATTCAAAGAATTGGAAGGGAATGAATATATAGAAATATAATAGCTAATTGAGCCTATATTATAATAGTCTATATTATGGACATTTGAATTTGCTTTTATGCTGACATTTAAAGTCTAGTTCTTTCCTCTGATTCAATAGTTAGCTTTGATTATTGTATTTTAGTATTCTAATTTTTTTCTTCTAAACATATGTTACACATATGTTACATATGTTACACATATGTTACATATGTATCTCTAAAGAATACGTGCGTAACCTAATTTTCTAAACTATCTGTGGGCCTTTCACTTTCAATTCCGAAAATTCTCCGGAAAGAACTGTCTGATGTTTTATTCCAATATAAACATTATAATTTTTCTTATTTTCTTTGGGGTAAATGATCACTTGATATATAACCCTGGTAGATCTGCTTTTAGCGCCCACTTTTTTTTATTTTAATCATATCACCCCAAGCAAGGCGGTAACGCCACTGATGTGCAAGGAGCTACATAAGAGTGAGAAGATTAGAAAAGAGAAAACCGGAAACCGCATCCTAAACAGGAAACAAGGAATGAGCCTCTTCACCTGTTCAATAGATGTGGGTGGAGTGTGATCCGGGCGATAGTTTAGTCTATCTACTCCAATTGAAAGAAAAAAAAACAAAGTAAGAAGATTAGAAAAGAGAAAACCGGAAACCGCATCTTAAACAGGAAACAAGGGATGAGCCTCTTCACCTGTTCAATAGGTGTTGGTGGAGTGTGAAACGGGCGATAGTTAAGTCTATCTACTCCAATTGAGAACAAAAGAAGTTAAAGATTTCAAAAAAAGAAAAAAAATTGACTTATTAAGTTTTAACTTAGTTAAAGTCCAGTCAAAAAATATTTCTAAAAATAAAATCAAACCTACAGTTAGACGTGAAAAGTTTTAAAATTAAGCAATAATATTGGGCAAAAACGAAGAAAACAAAACAAAAAAATATGGTATACCTATAATTCAAGTCATGATTCCAAGCCGAACTACGGGCAAATTGAAGAAAAAGGGTCTTTAGATCTACAATTACAAGAGGGTTCAATACCAGGTTTGTTGTTTATCCCATAAAAATTTCTTAAAATATGATTATTGTGAGAGTTGATAATTTTATATATTTTGTTGGTACAGGAGTAGCTAATCTTAATCATTTTCCTATTGAAGATCTTAGAGGATTATTTTTATGTTATTTTATTTTTATTTTATTTTATTTTTTTTTTTAAGTGTTCATTTATTAACTAGAAAATACTGTTTGACAGTTTGCAAAAACATGTAATTTTTCTTTTTCTATGTCTACATTTCATTTTAGATATTTCTGTGTTGCTTAAAGGGGTTAGATAAGATAATTTATCTTTAAAACCACTTTTTGGAGAGCATTTTCATACAATTTTTTATTAAAGATATTAACGTTGGAAGATAATCGACTAATTCTAGTGCCGACGGTGGTGGGTATCTGTTTCACTAATGGCATTGGGTGGTTAGAATTAACATTAATATAGGTGTTATTCCATTGCCTTTATGGTGTAGTTTAAATGTTTTAAATGTTTTATTATTGAGGTTAAGGGTGATGTTTAAATAATCAACTATTTTAAGGCTAGAGGAAATCACAATTTTAAACCCTAGTAATTTAAAGGCCCTAATGATTTTCTTTTGGATCTTCACAGTTAGTGGACCATTACTATTGGGGATGAAAATGAATCCATCCTCTCGGTATAGGCCTATCTGTTTGGGATCTACTTTTCTACTAAAAAGTGTCTAAAATATAAATGCATACTAAATCAGCAACCTGGGCTGAATCATATGCATCCATAGGGACATCAACATTGTCATGAAGGCATTTAGTACAGGTGGAATGGTTAAGAGCTAAAAGTGATTCTTTAGCTGTTAGGATGATACTAGTCTCCTCATCCGTGATCTCCACATAGCCTTTAGCAAAGTTAATACAATTTACCATTTATATCTTTGAATATAGAGGAATATAAATCTATGATATCAAATTTGATAAATGTAGCTCTTACCTTATCATCAATATTGACAAACCATTTGATTTTGTCATTTGAATCTTTCCAAAGATTACAGGTTGTAATTAATAATTTATCGGTTATATTTTTTATTATATATATTTGCTTATATTAAACCTTGTTCAATTTTTGTAGGATTTATTAATCTGAACTGTAAGTTATTAGCGAAGTTAGGTTTATGGTCCTTAACTAAAATGTACGCATCTTTGATATGGACCTTCCCACTCTGTTTGCAATATTCAAACTATTTGCGAAAATGGCAGTTTCATGGTCGCTCTCAGAGATCATACCGTTGTATCTATCTAGTTTATATGTGTTAGTTATTTTGTTAGTAAGAATTATATGGTAGTGACAGGGGTTACATTTGTAAATATTTTTGGATTCGTCAGCTCTAACCCAAATTTCTTCAGAGTTCTTAATAGTTTTTATGTCCTTGCTTAACTTTACCTGGAATGGGTTAAAAAACTTACTGAATTTGTGTGCACAAAATACACATAAACAGTAATCTTAAATATGTTGGAAAATATCTCCGTAATCTAATTTTAGGAATGTTGACTTTAAATTTACTAAAGTCATTGGTCTTATTTTCTGACTATGTTGTGCAAGGTGGACTATACTTTCAAGAATGGGAACGTTACGTAATATTTTATAAATACAAAAACATTAATTATTTTAGAAATCTTGGTACAAAATGATTTGTATTAAGATTTTCAATTTTTGATTAGTAAATATAGTTTTCACTTAATAACCATATTACCTAACCAAATGAAAATAATGCAGAATTTTAAATATTTATATATTATAAATTTATTAAAATTAAAATTTAAGAAAATGAAAACAATTTTGTAAAATTTCATTACTCATCAATTTTTTTCTTAAGACAGTAGTGCCCTTAATAAACCTTATTTTTAAAACCAATTAAAATGTTTTCTAGTTAAACAATGTCATAGTTTTATTGCTTTTTTATTTTCCGATTCAGAGCAGACTTTCGGAATATGAGTAGTAGTTTGAAAAAATATGTAAATTTACATTCTTCACATTCTCCTGCTTTTAATTAATAAAAAATATTTTCGGAAGAAAATTTAATTTTTTGAAATTTCATGAAATTAATAAGTGGGAATAACAAGTAAAAAATATTACCAAGATTTTCTAAAAATATATTAAAAAATTTCATTCATTTGTGAAACTCCTGAAAGTTTCATGACAATTATTTGATTTTTGCAAGAATTTCCAAATCAATGTGTTTTTCACCTGAGAAAGACACTAAAACACTAATTGTAAATATTACGTCGAATGATTGCTGAAAGGTTCGTAAATATTAAGACGAATGATTGCTGAAAGGTTCGTAAATATTAAGACGAATGATTGCTGAAAGGTTCGTAAATATTAAGACGAATGATTCCTGAAAGATTCGTAAATATTAAGACGAATGATTCCTGAAAGGTTCGTAAATATTAAGACGAATGATTGCTGAAAGGTTCTCGATCCGATTAAGAATCACGTTGAAAAAATATTATGTTTGATTATTTGGCCAGATTTTGAGGAAGAGATCGATCCAATAACTTTTCATCACTGCCTCGTTTATATAAGCACATTCCTATTGATAATCTTTCTTTTTGCCATTTTCTCAATTCTTCTTCGTACGATCGATTTTATATGGAATTTCTGAGACTTACATTCCTTCGCGATAAAGAAAATGCGCCAGAATTTTCGTCATTGTTGTGCAGTTGTTTTCTTTTGAATAAAGCATTTATTTTTGGCAAAACTTGAGAGATTCTGGCCTGTTTATTCAAATCAATCAACGCTTCTTTTCTTTCTTCAGACATAATTGACAACCGATTTGATATTCAAATTAAAGTTCTCTCATTTTCCTTTTTCTATCCTATTTATTCAGTTTATTTATTTATTTAATTTTCATCCTTTCTTTCTTTCTTTCTTTCTAATATTTTGTGTTTTGATATTCTTTTCATTTTAAAAACAAAGTCAGCTCGTTGTTGTGTAAGGTTTGGAAAAACTTGCACACTATCTAGTTGATAATACCCCATCAATTGGAAAAGAACTTAACATCCAAGCCTCATACTTATAAAATCAACGATATATGTAGGGTATAAATCAGCAGAGGTTTTTTATTTTCATGTTTACTAGTTGCAACAACAATAATAATAAACGCGTCACTATAGTCATAGAATAGAAAAACAAAATCTTGGCTTCATCTAACTTTCATGTCTGGTTAGAAAATAGTAAAAAAAAAAAAAACGGCTGAAGTTTCAACCTAGTTTATGTTTATTGACAAATAAAATGCATGTTTTGGAGACTCTAAGCCAGCTATGATTTTGCTTAAACAGATTTTCAGAATAAACGAGGAAAAGTGATAAGGAAGAATGCAGCCAAAGGAAATTAAAAATATATTTACAAAAAAAAAAAAGGAAAGAACAGAGAAAACAATGAAAAAAGAATCGAGAAAAAAAGGAAAAAGCGAAAAAGAAATTTATGATTGAAACAACAAGGCAAATGTGAAAGAGAAGAAAAACCAGAATGACGAGACGAAAGGAAAGAATTTTGAAGAGATTGTCTTGTAAACATTCACTTGTTCAAGGCAGAACATCATAAGTCGGTATATCGGCAAAGTCCGTAAAAGAAAACATCATATTTAACGGAACCTTCTCTCCTTAAATTCTTTCATGTCTCTCTCTCTCACTTTGAACTTAGCAATACGCAAAAATGTTTCTGTAAACAAATTATATCTCTGATGTAATTTTTTAGATCGAGAGAAAAAGAATAAAATCCAATACTCATGTAATTGAAACTTTTTACGATCCAGGAGGATGTAACAAAATCTAATCCCGAAGAAGTGCGGTTGACTGGGTGCATTAATTCACTTGAAGATTTTTTTTTTTGTTTTGTTTTGTTTATACGATGTGGACATACATGAAAAGTACGAGTTAGTAATTATAATAAAAGGCCAAATCCAAAAAAGTTCAAACAATAGCAATTAACCTGCATTAATAATTACATTATTTGAATGAACAAGAATAATAAATTTTAATGCTTATTAAATGAACGTATCTAATTAAGCACTTAATAACAGAAAGAAAACTGAAAGCGAGTAAAAATAAACTCGAAGATGTTGAGAGTATAAACTTATTTATAAATGGAACTTTGTCTGTGTGTGTGTGTGTCTGTGTGTGTGTCTGTGTGTGTGTGTGTGTGTGTGTGTGTGTGTCTGTTACCTATAGACTCCGAAACGGCTGAACCGATTTTCTTGAAAATTGACACAGTTGTACTATAAGCGTCTGCGAGTGTTCTTGGCTAGGTTTTGTGTCGAGGTACCCCCGATAAATATCGAAAATCGATAATCGAAAAAATCGGGTTATAGAAGGAGTGGTTCGATTTTAATCAAATTTGATACACTCATAGACAAAGACATAAGAAACGATATTCAGAAGTTTCAAGGTTGCAGTTCTTACAATAGTGCAGAAAATCGATAATATATATATATATATATATATATATATATATATATATATATATATATATATATATATATATATATATATATATATATATATAAAAGGCAAGATGTTTGTGTGTGTGTGTCTGTTTATCTGCCTGTATGTCTGTATTTTTTTCAGCCCTTTTATTTTAGTTTTTGCTTCGGGTTTGCCTCTAAGTAGGTATAATTATAGTTCTTAGTCTCAGCCATGATACCATTTACTCAGAGGGCTTATTTAGCCTTCAAAATTCAGTTTACGACGAAAAAAACTTATTTGATATCGATACCAGGAAATCAAAATTTGACTTACATCCATTCATTTTTCTTTCAGGCTACGGTTTCGCTTTAACTGGAAACAACTATTGCTTTTTAGTCTTTCGTGCCAACGTCCAAAGAGTCTGAGCTCCAGGACCATGGATTACTTTTAAAGCTTTCATTACACCCGAGCAACGCCTGGCTATACTGCTAGTTTTATATATACACGTCTGTATATGCTGATAGATGCTAATAAAAAAGAGGACAACATAAAAAACGATTATGGCCTGATTAATATCTTTCTTTTATGTAAACAGATTTTAAAAGTTTTCATTTTTTGGGATCAGTGAAATGTTTGCAGGATCGGTTATAAACCGAGAATATATATATGTAGGTGCATCAATAAAAAGGAAAAACATTTATTTTACATAATATAATCATTTTCCGTGTCAATGCACTTAACACAATGTTTCTCTATAGATCAAGAATATAGATGAAATTAATAACTGTGTCCGACTGCGGATATTAATCCACCCTTCTATAATATATATATATATGTGTGTGTGTGTGTGTGTGTGTGTGTGTGTGTGTGTGTGTGTGTGTTGTGTGGAGAGAAGAGTTGAGAGGGGTGTGTCATCCTAATTTTTGAAAAAGCAGAAAGAAAGAGCTCGGCACATAGCAATAAGCAATTGAAACTGTGAACAACGATGGCACATTTAGGTCAATCGAAAAGCCTATCATTACTGCACATTTATGCTGCCCATCCTGTGACTATTTCCCCAGTTAACACAATTCCCATAGTTGTTAATTCAAGGCGAACTGATTAATAAATGGTGAGATTCTTGCTGGCATGAATAGCGAACACGGCCTGTCTTTCACAGCGACTAGCATCGACCGACCATTTAAGTTTGTGAGGCCACGGCGGGAAGTTCATATCCGCCCGCGCCTCTCAACCTTTCTTCTCACAACCTGATAGGGATGTCGGCACACACACACACACACACACACACACACACACACACACACACACACACACATATTGGGGAGGTTTTCGGATATGGATGCATATATTTTTAAGCCAAGTTAAACAAACGTGTACATACAAATATGTATCGGTATATGGATATGTGTACGCATTCATGCAAGTATGTTTGTGAATAGATGTTTTCGTAGGTTCATGAAAGGATAGATAGATAGATAGATAGATAGATAGATAGATAGATAGATAGATAGATAGATTAGGGACAATTTTTTATATTCCTTATCTCCAACAAATCGGAAAATATTTGGATACTGGAAAAACTTAATAAAAAATTGATCAAATCTTCCTTGTTGGGTTGGCCGTATTCAATGAAAGATAGATTGAAAAGAAAGGGTTGCTACCGAAGTATATATATATATATATATATATATATATATATATATATATATATAATGTTGTCACACATGAAATGACGCACTTTATAAGACATAAATAAAATGCTTCTGAAATGTTGAATAATTTATTTAGTTGAAATAGGCACTATGTTGATGAATGACTGTTTTCCAGCATACCTCTACATTCTTGATCCCATCTTTAAAAAATCCAAATGCTTCGATTACCTCTTCCTTTATTAGAAAATGCTTTATTGCGTATAAAAATCTCAAAATTGTTAAATAAGTGATAATCAGTAGGAGCAATATCAGGTGAATATGGAGGATGGAGAAAAATTTCATAATTCTGGCTATGTAGCTCTTGAATAACTTATTGACAAGCGTGCAGTGTGCTTTGTCATGCAGCAAAATTAGATCATCCCTATTCACATGACTACAATGTTAGGTCTACAATTTTTCGTGCATACAATCAATTTCTTCTCAATACGAGGTTTCTGTTGTTGTTTTCCCTTGTGGAAAGAATGAATAACCCCTTTGAAAGACCACCATACATTAATCATGAACTTTTTATGGTGCAGTGGAGGTGTGTGTGTGTGTGTGTGTGTGTGTGTGTGTGTGTGTGTGTGTGTGTGTGTGATTCATTTGCATATAACAAATGGCCTACTCTCTTACTGTTGTCAAAGAGTATTCATATCTCATCGCCTCTAATGTTTCGATGCTAAAATGGTTATTTTCCCAGTTGATAGCCATACAGTAAAATTACTCGCAATTGTTTAATTGTAATCATTTTCATTGAGTAGAAAAATATAGAAAAAAAATATATGGAAAGAAAAAAATAGTCAGGAATAAGTCTAGATTTTTTTATTTCGTTAGACGACTAGATCAACAAACAACCAAAAACAACCTAATATATATATATATATATATATATATATATATATATATATATATATATATATATATTAGGTTGTTTTTGGTTGTTATATATATATTAGGTTGTTATAATTATTATAAACGTCATATTGCGTATGGTAGCCTAATATATACAGCATTAATAGAAAATTTGGGACTTAGATGATTGATGTTATATTCACCACCTCGACTTCAAAGTTTCATAGACAAAACTTTGGCTAATTGTTCAATCTGCTCGTTAGTACATGCTTATAAATTTCCTCGTTTTTCTTATTCTTATATTAAGTTAAATAATTTATGCGCTTTTGTATTGCCGTTAGGTTATGTGTGTGTATGTGTGCGTGCGCGCGACTCTCTAGTACATAGTAGTTATTTATTCTTTTCATAATTTTCTCGTTTCCTTATACTCTCTCATTATTCCTTTTCTTTCATTTCTTTATCTTTCGTCTGTGTGTGTGAAGACAATATAACGAAGTTATTTCTGAGATCAGAGACGACCTAAAAATTAGGCTAATATTCCAGAATATTCTGGGGTTTTCTAAAGTTTTCAAAATATCGGTCTATTCTATTTCTTGTGTGTCTGTTTCTTGCTTAAACCATTTTTAATTAGTTTTTAAATGAAGAAAATATCTGTTTATGTCATCGCTTGCCCATTTTATTTCGTTTTTCTACTTCAGTAGTCAATAGCTTGTTTTTTACTTGGCTTGATGTTACTTTATATAATTTATACATTTATACATAACTCTAGAAATTAAGCTGAACATAATATTAATAAGCAATTCCAATATTGTCATTAGACGAGTTGACAAAGCTAACATGTACGTAATTTTGGATAAAGCTGATTCCCATAAAAACTAAAACAACCGATCTAAATTTAGCAAATTAAACAAAAACACCGCGGAGACCCTAAAAGATATGCCAATAAACTGATAACATCAAACAATGCCTACGTAGTTTCCTAGAAAATAAACCAAATATCCTCAAAAACGTATTGTATGCCTGTACAATCAAAGTACCTTTCTACGACCATAATATTCCGTATTCCGTAAGAACATTTCCCAATTACTTAAATTTTTGTACTTGCTTGATTTCAATATCCCCAACTTGTAATTTGCATTTTTGGGCTCCTCTGTTTGCTGATGACAATACATTCGGTTTTCTTGTAGTTGATTTGTAGTCCTTTCATTCGACTTTCTTTTTCTACCGTTTTTCGGAGTTCTTGTAGTTTTCTTTCCATGTCAGCTATCAGCACTGTATCATCTGCGTATCTTCTGTTGTTCAGATTGTGACCACCAATGACGAATCCTGATATAACTTCTAGGCTCCTCAGAATAGTCTCGCTATACAAGTTGAATAGATCCGGTGAAAAGACACATCCTTGTCTTACGCCCCTTTCTATCTTTGTATATCCGCTGAATTCGTTTCATAGCTGTATGCTGGCGGTTTGCTTCCAGTAGAGGTTCTTAATTATTCTGATGTCTTTGCCAAATATTTCGAGATTGCTGAGCATTTCCATCAGTTCTTTGTGTCGTACTTTGTCGAACACCTTAGCATAGTTTACAAAATACAGATAAACGTACTTTTTATTTGTATCGCCATTTCTGACAGCACCCTATCGCACACCTTTTTCCAGTATCCTTGACGAAACCGCACTGTTCTTGTCCTATTTCCAGCCTGATTCTGCTTCATCAGGATTAGGGCAATGAGTTTCGTTATATGGCTCATCAAACTGATTGTTCGGTGGAGGTCGCATTCGATTGCGCCTGGCTTCTTAGGCAGAGCTATGAAAATTGATTTGCTTAGGCTATCTGGTATTACACCATCGTTGTAGATTTCATTTATTATTTCCGTAATTTTCTCTATGTCGAAATATTCTAAGGCTGTCAGCATCTATATTACAATGCTGTCTGGTTCAGTTGCTTTATTCCTATTCATTATGGCCATTGCAGCTTTCATTTCGGATTTTAGTATTTCCGGTCCGTCAACATCTCTGTTTACTATCGGTTGCTCTCGCTTGTTGTGGAAGAAATCTTTTATATATTCTTCCCATCGCTGGAGTATTTTCTCTTTCTCCAATATGATCGTTTCAACCTTGGATTTTATACATCCTGTTGAGGAGCATGTTCGTTGTCCTGTTAGTTCCCTTATTTCTTTATGCATTTCTCCTTTATTAGTCTTGTTCAGTCTTTCTACTTCGGCACATTTGTTGTTCTTTTGCCTGTTTGCACTTGGTCCTTATTTTCTTTTGTAGTTTTTTGTATTCAGTTCCATGTTTTCTCATAGTTTTCTGCTTCCATTACATAATGTCAAGAATCTCTTCAATCATCCACTCGTTTTTTCTTCTATAGTCTGATTTCTTTTGGGACAATGTTGTTTGCTGATGTCACTAGCGCTTCTTTAAGTGCGTCCCATTTCGAATTTCCATTTCATATTTGTTCTTCGTATTTGTTTCTTACGCTGTCAGTGTATTTTTTTCGGAAGGTTGAGGTCATTCAGGAGCGTGTTGTATTGTAGTATGGGAGCATTATTTTCAGTTGTGGTATTGCTTCCCAGAAGTCTTCTTTACTTTAATATCGTTTTCCAGTCTTACAGATATCGCTTTCCATGATAGACTACGAGTTTTGTGTTAGATTAATGTCTGGAAAGATTGTGGGTCATTCCATTTTTTTTTTTTTTTGTCTTTGAAACTCTTTTTTGGGGTCAGGAAAATGAGCACTCTTCAGTTTAACAAACTTTGATATACTGAATTTAATGAATAATATAACGTTTAAGATGAAAAGTTTGGGTTCTGATGAAAAATAAATTAAAACAAAAACTCACAATAATTCACTACATTTATTAAAATTTCAAGGGACCTATAATCTTACAAAGCATTACTCCACTTCACTTCTGTTGCCTTCTAAATCTTGTTGGTTGACTATTTCTATGAAAGACTTAAACTCTAACCCACTCATCAATGCCATCCAATATAATTCTATATTCATCAATATCTTATTAATGTTAAAAGTATTCTGGAATATAAATAATCTGTGGTGGGTGCAAAATTTTATTATGGCTTTAAAAACGGACATTTTAAAAGTATGTATTAAACTCTCTCAAAATGTGCAGTTATGTTATTTTTCGGTCGATCCACAGTTTGTTCTTAAAACTAACAGAAGAAGACTATTTAATGTACACCTTCTATTGGTAAAATTTGCAATATTTATGCTTTATCAAATTTTATCACAATCAAACAAGTATTATTGAACAAGTATTGATAATCAATTAGGACATACTTGTATTAATATGAACAATATACTATGGGAGTTTCAGTTTTTAATATATACCCTGGGGTTACATTTTACTAAATTATCCTAGGTGGACCACAAATTTTTTGTTGCGTTAATATCTGAAGAGACAGGTGAAATTCCGTTAATCTAATGGCTTTGAAATCTTTTTAAGTAAGATGGGTAATCTTTAACTTTGCCGATAATACTAAGAAACATGTCGAAGAACTTACAATAATTCCCTACTTTTAACATGGCAGCAACTTTAACTTTAAAGAGAGCTATAATTTTACAGCTTAAAATATGCACACAAAACATTACTTTATTTCCCCAACCCCGTTGTTTTCTATATTTTGTCGTTTGACTATTTCTATGAAGAACCCAATAATTCAACCAATGTCTTTAGTCATCATTAAAAATTATTGTTGAAAAATCAGTTTTCATGTACCGCTTCCTTCAACTTACACATTCATAGTTATTTTATTATTATTATTATTATTTAAAAGTGATTCGGTTGTTTTCATGTCTTTTATCAATATTCTTTTTACACTTCATCCTTTCAGTCTGTTTATAATCGCAACACCATCTTTTCAAAAATATATTCTTGATAGTCAATTCATTTTCTTGCTAAATATCCTTTTAATTGTTTTCAAATACCTTTTTGTGACATTGCTAAAACCAACTTTTTTCTTGTTCTTGTCTTGCCAATGGTTTCAATTTATATTTACCATCATTCTGTGATTTCTGTTAACTATTTTGTTTCCATCAATCAGTAAATATCCTGTTTTGTTTTTCTGAGATTTCGGTCGACACATACCAAGATTTATACATTTGAAATTAAGAAATAAATATAATTAATTATTCTATATTTATTTAAAATACGATAAACAAATCTCAAGTTGCATAATAAATTCTCATACACGCAAACAAGTTATAGTAAATATTCTAATAAACTCGGATATTATTACCTGAAATCCACTTTATATAGGATTAATGAGGAGAAGTTTGTCACTTAACTGAGCATAGTCATACCGACTTCGAAGTTTCGTGAAGGCACCATTATGATGTCCTCACTCGTCAGGGTTTTATTCTTATGGAGCTTGATGTGATTTAATATTTTGGTATGTGAGTGGTTATACAGATGAGGAATTGCTTTTGATTGCTTTTGTTGTGTGGACTTCTTTTTAATGCTATATTATTTGTAGGAAGTTGATTATCATTTTATTGTTTTTATTGTGCAGGTGGTTGATTTCTTTTCATTGCTTTTCATGAATATATACTAAAAAATTACAAAACACCTGTTGTTTAATGCCAATTTATTATGAAAATATTGACTTACTTCATAAAAACTGATATTGTGTA
The DNA here is from genome assembly GCA_037127315.1 of Ascarosepion bandense. Lineage (NCBI taxonomy): Eukaryota > Metazoa > Mollusca > Cephalopoda > Sepiida > Sepiidae > Ascarosepion > Ascarosepion bandense. The sequence goes on along the minus strand of JBBBDQ010001382.1, from coordinate 1,852,131 downwards.
CTTACAATTCAAATACGTTCTTATTGTCTGAACTGTTTTTCTATCATCCACAGGTGATTTTTGCTTGCAGACAACCACGAAGCCACCTGTCTTTGAATCTATTGATCCGAACTTACAAAATGACCTTCGACTACCCACGTCCATCATTCCGATTATGTATGATGTAGAATTAAAGCCATACATTTATGGCACCGACCCCGAAATGTTCACCTTCGACGGTTATGTGAGGATTCGCATTCTCTGTCTCAGTCACTGCATCAACATAACGCTGCACAGTCTCAAACTGGACATCGATGAAGCTTCGGCCAAACTAATACACATTGGACGCGCTAAAATACCCACAATTCAAGAAATTATTCAAGATGAACGTCGACAGTTTCTCATCTTCCGTCTCAGTCAGCCACTGACTGACGGTTTTCAGTATTTCCTCCAAGTCAATTTCACTGGGAAACTTGAAGATGATCTTAACGGATTCTATTTAAGTTCTTATAAACGAGGCAACAAGACTACGTAAGTAACCATAATTTCTTAATTTCAATATATATATATATATATATATATATAATTAAATTTTTTATTTAAAATGAATTTACACTGCGACACGGAAATTTCTATGTTTCAAGATTTTACCTCGTCATCAGGCAGTGTTGAACTATTGTTGTGAAAATGATTTACATGTGAATGCATGAAACAATACGCTTGTTATTTAAAGAGTTGATATGAATGGAGGACGACAAAAAATTTATGTGCGTGTTTAATTAAACTAATCAGAATTAAGTTCAACCTTTAAAATTTGAAAATATAGGTTATATGTTTTGAGAAACACAGGTTTTCTTCTTTCAGTATTAACGGGAAAGTGTCATTCAATTGAGCCACCGTCTAGACTGCTTTACTTCCGTCGCGATAACTTTCTCTGTATCCCAGCATTAAAAAAATAAAGAAAGAAAACATTTTATATTTTTTATTTGATTAAAGGGACATTTGAATATGATTATACTATTTTTATTTCGTTTCAGAGTACATTTTTTTCATAAATTTGTAAAAATTTTAATATCAATTTAATTAATATATTATAATTCGAAACAAATTATTGAATATATGTAACTTAATAGATATTCTTTTATGACGGATTTGTTAACCATATTCTAGAGTGAACATTCTACAATGTTTACATATGACACTTATTTAATAGATTTTATTCTTAAGAAATTTAATAATATACAGCTTTTCATATAAACACACGGAGCAGGGGTTGTTTAAAGACTTACATATTCTAGCTTTTTTTTAAATTTTTGCAATTGTAACAGTTTTATTTGTTTCTTTTAGATACCAAACATATTTCGATAGGGATGTTCTATTTCTGTACTTGTTATTGTTAAATAAAGAAGTGTGTTGATAAAATCTTTTTTAAAGAATTCTTATTACTACCAACATAATTTTTTATACTAATTACTACGGTTTTCCGTAGAAGAAATAGTACATTGGTAAACTATTATTTCTGTAATGCACCTGTTTTCCAAAGGACACTATAGGGTTTTTTACAGTTACATTTATTACTGTCTAAATTATTGATTTCAGTTTTGGATGATTTTTATTTTCAGTTAGATTTAAAATATTACTATTATGATTTTTATGATTTTTTTTCCAGATTATCCGTACAACTATAACTTAATTTTAGGGTGTTTTTATAGAAAATCTTTAATGGATTATTATTCAGGAAATGTTTCTTAATCAACGCAATGAAATTTTTAACTAATTTACTGCTAAAGTTGAAAGTGGGTTTATACCAAATAATCTTTCTATTTCTATTTTTTCTTCAGGAGTAGATCTTCTCTTTTACATATTTAATATTTGGGCTTTTATATCCACTATTTTTAATGTAGTATTATAAAAATTACTGTGCATATTAAACACTTCTTTATTTGCTGAATTTCTACTAATTCTATGTTCTATGGATAAGGGCACATGCTTAATAATGGATGAAGGATTGTTAGATTTTGAATGAATATATAAAGTATTTGTATTTGATTTTTTATATGGTTGGTATATATTCTTTTCTAAATCTAAAGTCACATCGAGACAATCTACTTTTTTATATTTATATTAATAGTCAGTTTTGGATTAAGGATTTTAAATTCTTTATATATTAACTTTTTAATTTTCTCTATCTTAAAATTTGTGGGATATGTAAATGTCATATGTAAACATTGTAATATGTAAATTGCATATGTAAACATTGTAAAACATCATCCGAAAATACGTAACTCCCGTTGACTTAAATAAAAACATTAATTATCTATTACACAAATTTAAAACTGTTAACCTAATCATCAAAAATAAAAATTCACCTGCAAGATGAACCAATATTATTTACGAATTTACATGACCTTTGAAGAACTGTGTTACATTAGACACATTACCACTTGGTTGCATCGCTCAGATCATAGTTCAATTCGATCTCATTTAAACACACACGGAGACCTACCAAACTATATCCGTAACAACCAGTCTACCACAGAAAGTAATGACAACCTACTGCGGAAAATCTTCTGCCTAGTCATGGATCGAAAGAGAAATGATCGCCCAAACGTGCATCATGTATGACATTTAAGTAACTGACTGAAATGGTTATTTAATTTCCGAATACGGCCAATAAATTATGGCTACTATTAATAACTTAAATTGATGTTGTTAAGGTTTATTTTTAATTTCATTTCATGACTAGGAGTAAGTACCCGGCGTTGCACGGGATGGGTAGATTATAAGTCTACTTTTAATTTTTTTTTTTTCTATACGACACACATTTGAAGACATTAACTACGGGAGATAACTTCTTTTTTCCACGAAAGATTTATTCTCCATGTAAAAGTTACTGTGATGAACTTATCGTTAACAAAAGAATACTTGAAAATAAGAAATTAAAACAAAAATTAAACTGAGGGCCAGGCGCATTTTTTTTTTCTGTTTAAAATAGTAAATTTGAAGAGATGTGTATGTTTTGAAACAAATCGGATGAAAAGTGTGGAAGTGTATGTTAATAGAAATCAGTGAGGATACACGCACGGATTCACACACACACACATACACACACACACACACACATCTTCAGTTATATTTATATAGATAAAGGCTTCAATTACTTTTTACTCTTTTTACAATGTGAAGTGTGTATCACATTTGTGTCTAACGATTATCGGCGTTGGTAATTACTGATATACGGAAATACCTATCTACCTTCAAAGAATTTGCACATTATTTGCATTCGTGCAACCAAAGTGCTTGAAAATGGCTAGCAAATTATACGAAACCGCAAGAAACGAACAATTTTTTCACACGATAAAAACTCAACAGAAGTAGATTATCAGTCATTTTTAATGAAACATTTATTATTACTGCTATCCAAATACACAATTATTAAATCTTACAAACAAGCTCATATACATGTATGTAGTCAAAACATCTTCATATCTAATTATGCATAATTATGGTACAAATTTATTGAAATAATTATTTACTACGATTATTTATTTATTGTAACATATTCAGTGAGTTTTGATTACCATCTGATATACACACAGATACGCGCACACACAGAGACGCGCAGGCAACGCACACACACAAACACAGATGCACACACACACACACATAGGTAAGTATTTACCCTACTCCTCAACTGGAGCGAGTTGTGACACAAAGTCGGTTTTTAATGTGGGGAACCGGAGCGCATTCGCTCGGGTCGCTAGTTAAATAATACTCAGCCCTCGCATACGCGGTAACTTGGTACAAAGTTTGTTTCAGCGCGTCTAAGCTTGTTTTAACATGTCTAAGCTTGTCTTTTCTGGCTATGCATACCCGGTAGATAAGCATAACACGCATAGGTAAGTAAATAATTGGGTAAATAATAGATTACGCACATTTAGCATATATATGTGGATACTTATTCATACTTGCATAATTTCATATTCCGCGCATATGCCAATGTTTGTTTAAAGTGTGCAGATTGCTTTATACACAGGAATAAGATAAAAAATGTAAAGGAAAGAAAGCCTACAGAATTATTAAAAATATTCTGTATTCATTAATAACTTAAAAATAACATTCCTCGAGTAAGTTTGTTTGAAAATGAGTTTCTCCCATATATCTTTCTGCAATATATATTACCTGTGCAAAGTTGACTAGGTAACTTTATTAAGGCTATAAGTAATAAGAATATAAAAAATTTTGTTTAATCATAATTTATTCATTAACACAGGTTTCATCAGTATTAATAATTTCCATCAATGATTGACAAGCGTCATAATAGCATTTTGTAAAAATCTTCTTTCTGTTAGAAGAAATAAATATAGAAAATGTAACTTACATTTTCTATATTTATTTCTTCCAACAGAAAGAAGATTTTTACAGAAGACTTCCTGTGTTTTGTGAACTATTCCATCAGATTTTGTTCGTTTTTGTGTCGTTTCCTTTTAAGACATTGGCGATCATTGCTCTCCACAATTTCCTGTCCTTTATAACTCTTAATAAATTTTATCTTTTTGTTATCTTTCCTAAACTTTTCTCCTCCGTTCATTTAATCAAGCTTGCTAAGTAGGTCATGCGTCGTATTCATCTGTCCCTCGTTGCCTTCAATCTATCCTGCGAGTATCAAATTTTCTACGCTTTCTTTTCTCATTATCTGCTCTAAACATTTTATCTTTCTCTTCCTGATGTCAAGTATAAGTGTTCTTTTTGTTTCAATTTTCTCTAAAACTTCATCGTTGCTCACATGTATTCCACTGTATTCTCAGCCTTCTTGTGTAGAACCACATTTTCCTTGCTTCAAGTCTTTTCTTCATCTGTTCAGAATTCACTGCCAGGAGAACTGATGTTATATAACAGTTCAAACTCTTAGCAAATGAGTTAGTTGAATTGTATTCTGACAATAGTCATTGTTTAAAACTGCACCAACACGTGAGAATATACATAGCTACCAGCTAGGGATTTTAGAACAGTGAAAATATGATTTAATCTATCATTATGAACTCATGAATTGAACTATAAAATGGTCTGATATTAATAAGATTATTTTATTATTCATGTCTTCGAGACCTGAAGAGGATAGGAATATAAGAACATGATCATCGGTTCTATCCTGAAATATGGCCCGGAAGCGGATATTATAGCGAATAAAGAAAAGGTTTCAACAGCAGAAATACGACAAGATAGTATTTTCTTTTCTCATTGCAGAAAAATTTAAATTTCACAAACATCAGGCTGTCAATAGAGCTGCCAACATCTCATAAAAAGATACACCTCTATGTTAAAAGATGCTTTTCCATGAAATTTTAAACTAAAAACAATACTTGTTTCAAATAAGATTAATTAAGAAAATGAAAGTTTATTTTTCAAGATTTTTGAATAAAAAGAACTACGTTTGTAAATATAGTTAAAATCAGACATTTTAGATATTAAAAACAAAATAAATAAATCCAATCAATTTAAATTAATTTTAAAATACAGAAAAGTATTTTGCCTATTGGAAATATTAAATTTAGTATATATAAACTTGAAGTTAGAACTAAAACCAAAGTTTCAAAAAATATTTTAATTAAAAAATTATTTTAAACCTTATGAATCGCTTTTGTTGGGAGGTACCTATAGTAATGTTTCTATTGTTTTAATAACAAAGTAACTTATATGTATCCTAACTACTAAACATACGTGGCAGTTAAGAATAAATTTGAGATAAACTAACATACTTTTTTTATTTTGGCACTACAATGGCAGCCTACACAGTGGATTAAAGAATAAATTTCTTAGCTCCATAAATATAGAGAGGTTGACATGATATTATGTGAGTTTAAGTAAACTTATGAAGGAATAAATGGAGACATTACGAAAAGTATGTAATATTTATGGTCAAAAGTCATAATTTGCCGACAAGTACGACATTAATTTGCAATGTTGCGTTCTCTAAAAATGTCATTAGAAGATGAACACAGATCGGTGCGTTCTTGATGAAGCGTTAAAGTTATTATTGGAAAGCAATTCGCGGCAAAATAATCGGGAATTAGCAAAGGTATTAAACGATTCACAATCTACCATACGTGCCGATAAGAGCCAACAACTTATTGCAAATAATGGTGAATATAAAATTTAGCAAAATATGTTTTTTTTAACAATAAAGTTTATAAACAAAAACGGCAATGATTCTACTTAATATATATCAAAGGTATCAAGAAATTGAAAGTTGTCATTATAATACGAAAGAAATGATCGATTTTAAAATATTCATTGACCTGTTCAAAAATGTCAAGATGTGATAGTGAGAATGCAAAAAATTACAGTTTGTCATTTTTGAACTAAGATAGATTTTTCTCAAATTACAGGGAACCCAAGTGATATTCATTCAGATATTATCTTTCGTAATTTGAATACTTAGGTAAAAAATATTTTTTCTATGACGATAACTGGTCCAAAATTAGCTACTGAAGGATATATATATATATATATATATATATATATAGGGGGTGGGGGGAGGTGTTTATGTTTTATAAAATAAATGCTTATATCATTATATTTTTTGTTGGAGTCAAGCAAGTTTTCTTTTGTGTCTCTCCAAGAAAAAGTGTAGCTCTATATGCACACTTGTTTAATGTCCTCCCCTCCTGCCATTTTTCTCTTTCTTCCTCTTTTGCTCACACGCTACATTTCTTTTCTGTTTCTATCCATGTCAGATCTTTTCCAAGGCAATCTCCATTTCCGTTGTGCCATAACCTCCTCTCCTCATGACCGGATATCTTTCATGTCCTGTTTCCGAACGGAAGAGGAAATTCCTAACTCATCCTTTTGTCAATCGAACTTATTAGGTAAAAACAGGAAAAGTGGAATCCATCAGAGAATCAGGTTTAAGAATGCCAGTAGCGATGATAATTGTTTATTTTATAGTAATAGTAATAATAATTTCAATTATTATTATGATGATGATTTTGCAAACGATTATCGTGTTTGTAAAACTCTTTTATTATAGTAATCTTTTTACAAGTTTCACAGATTTTTAGATTCGTAATAATAATAACGCAGAGGTTTGAAAGAAAAATCAGCGAGTTGTAATTCCGACCTAGTTCGTCAGGTTCACTTTCCCTCAAATACCTTGGGAAAAGTATAAGTCTATTTCTTATTGGTTTAAATATTCAGAATAAATTCTTTTTGCATTGAAGTTGAAATAGTAGCAACCAATGTGGAAAAAGTAAAACTGAAATTCAAACAAATTCTAGCTTCCTTCTTCTAGACACGATACTGCTGCTATAGCTGCAGTTCCACTGACCCTAATCAGTTACGAATCTTGTGAATAGTGATGTGACGTAATAATAATAGTAACATACTCTATCGAGACATGATCGCCTAAGAGTGTATCACGTATAGCACTCAACTGACTGACATAAGCCAAAGGAAAAGTGGACTATGGACAAATTTTTATCTAAACTTATTTATAAATGGAACATTGTGTGTGTGTGTGTGTGTGTGTGTGTGTGTGTGTGTGTGTGTGTGTGTGTGTGTGTATCCGTTACTTATAGACTCCGAAACGGCAGAACCGATTTTCTTGAAAATTTACACAGTTGTACTATAAGCGTCTGTGAGTGTTCTTAGCTAGGTTTTGTGTCGAGGTACCCCTGATAAATATTGAAAATCGATAATCGAAAAAAACGGGTTATAGAAGGAGTGGTCCGATTTTAATCAAATTTGATACACTCATAGACAAAGACATAAGAAACGATATTCAAAGTTGCAGTTCTTACAATAGTGCAGAAAATCGATAATATATATATATATATATATATATATATATATATAAGTCAAGATGTTTGTGTGTGTGTCTGTTTATCTGTCTGTATGTCCTTTATACAAATCCACAATTTTTATCCGATTCTCATCAAACTTCACACAAATATTCTTTAGGCTGAGTCTGAGCTAAGGACCATGGATTAGTTTTAAAGCTTTCATTACACCCGAGCAACGCCGGGCTATACTGCTAGTACGACATATTTGAATTAAGCAGAAACTTAAACTCAATTGAAATGCTTGGAAACACCGTTATTGTTAATGTAGGTAAAATTTGTGTGAATTTATTAGATGAAGATATCCACTTTGCAATTCCATTTAATGTAAGAACATTTCTTTCACTAAACTGATCAAACAATTGCTTTGATAATATTTACTTTATGAGCAGAGATGAAAAATGACTGACTTGAGCAGTGATTCCTCTTGAAAGTGAAAAGAATATATTTATAGTCATAGATTTTTATGAAATTGATTTATGTAGCCGCAAGTTCTATGCAAACAGTTTCTTCTCTCTCATTTCTCGTTTGTGGAACTGTTGTGGAGTAAATAGGACACCATCGGTAACACAAATGAACTAGGCAATACGCTTTAAATAAAGAACTCAAAGAGAGTTCAACGCCAGTGTTCCACGCGAACACGAAACTGTCGGACGAGTTCTCTTTCTTCGGGCTGAGAACGACTCAGTCGGGACTCGTTTTACGGACAGAGACACGGCTGAGTAGATAAGACCAGCTTGGTGCCCGATCCCGCGTATGAAGTTTGGGGACAAATTTTAACCCTTGGGTCGAGTTTCCGAGCGAGGGTTTCCACGTAAAGCTCAACTTAGTATCACATTCCATCTCATTTGGAAGATATTGGGTAAATACGTAGTGTTTCACATGAACAGGAAACTGTCGGTCGAGCTCTCTGTCTTCAAGCAGAGAACGGCTCAGTCGAGGTTTGGTCTACGAACTGAAACTCGGCTGAAAAAGACAAACAAGTACTTTGTCTTCGAACAGAGTTCGATTCTGTCGGTACTCTGTCTATGGATACAGACTGCTTAGAAGAATAGACAGGCTTAGTACCCGCTCCCGCATATAAGGGGACTGGGTAAATTTTGACTATTGGTCCGAGTGTTCGCGCTCAGATTCCTCGCGTAAAGCCCGACCTAGTGTCATATTCCGTCTTAGAAGTAAATACCCAGAGTTCCATGCGAACTCATCCTTGTCAGAGTTTTTGCCTTCCGGCAAAAAGAAACCCAGACGAGACTATACCGAAGGGGGAGAGTCTCGTCTGGAGAAAGTAAACAAGAGCCGATCCCACTTATGGGGTATATGGTGAATTTTAACCCGAAGCATACGCACTCGGACGGAACACACCACATTAAAAACCGACCTTGTGTCACATCTCGTCTCAGTGGGGGCTCGGTCTACGAACTGAGAAAAACAGATAAGCTACGCTTTCGAGCAAAGTTCAAGTCGAGGCTCCGTTTACGGACAGAGAATCGGCTGAGAAGAAAAGACATACTTATTGTCCGGTCCCACGTGTGTGTGTTTCGGGGGGGGGGGGGGCGTAAATTTTGACTCTTGGTCCAAGTATAGCCGATCGGGTCCCGCACGTTAGAACCAACTTTAGTGGGAAGACTTTGAGTAAATACTCAGAGTTCCGCGAAAGTTAAAAATTATCAGTCAAGCTCTCTGTTATCAAGCAGACAAAGAATCAGTCAGATCTCTGTTTTCTGTCAGAAAACAGAGATCTGACTGATTCGTTATATATATATATTATCGATTTTCTGCACTATTGTAAGAACTGCAACCTTGAAACTTCTGAATATCGTTTCTTATGTCTTTGTCTATGAGTGTATCCGGACAGAGTTCAACTCAGTAGAAGTTTGGTAAACGAACTAAGACTCGTATGAGAAAGATAGATATGTATACTGCTCTATCTCACGTATAGAGCGGCTGGGTAAAGTTTGACCTTTGGTCCGAGTGTACGTGTCTCAAACCCAACCTTGTGTCACATCCCGTCTCAGTGGGGAGGCATTGGGTAAATATCCAGAATTCCGAGAGAGATCGTAGTTGTCATGCTCTCTGTCCTAGGGGCATAGATGAAAAATGACTGACTTGAGCAATGATCCTCTTGAAAGTGAAAAGAATATATTTATACTCATACTAGCAGTATAGCCCGGCGTTGCTCGGGTGTAATGAAAACTTTAAAACTTATCCATGGTCCTGGAGCTCAGAATCAGCCTGAAGAATATTTGTGTGAAATTTGATGAGAATCGGATAAAAATTGTGGATTTGTATAAAGGACATACAGACAGATAAACAGACATACACACACAAACAGCTTGCCTTCTATCTATTTATCTATCTATCTATCTATATATATATATATATATATATATAAATATATATATTATCGATTTTCTGCACTATTGTAAGAACTGCAACCTTGAAACTTCTGAATATCGTTTCTTATGTCTTTGTCTATGAGTGTACCAAATTTGATTAAAATTGGACCACTTCTTCTATAACCCGTTTTTTTTCGATTATCGATTTTCGATATTTATCTTGGGGTACCTCGACATAAAACCTAGCTAAGAACACTCACAGACGCTTATAGTACAACTGTGTAAATTTTCAAGAAAATCGGTTCAGCCGTTTCGGAGTCTATAAGTAACGGACACACACACACACACACACACACACACACACACACACACACACACACACACAGACAAAGTTCCATTTATAAATAAGTTTAGATTATAGATTTTTATGAAATTGATTTAGGACAGAAAAATCTCAGTCGGCTGAGAAAAATTGGCAGTTCAATGTGATCTCGTGGTTGTGGAAACTGGATAAATTTTGACCCTTTGTCCTAGTGTACGCGCCTTGGTTCCCCAACTTAAACCCGACTTTGTGTCACATCTCATCTCAGTGAGGAAACCTTGGGTAAATATCCAGAGTTCCAAGAGAGTTCTGATAGAATGTTCGTTAGTGTACCGATGGAGTCAGTCAAGACAAAATATTATAATCGTTAGTAGCCTGTTGTAACAGGAACTCTCTTCTGGCTTCTTGATTCTCTATTAACTTCAAAAATCTAAATGCAATGTCGAGTGTTATCTTCTGTCTCCTTTATTTTTGTTCTTTTATTCTTCTCTCTCCTGGTTTTCTTTTTCTCGTTATTCTTCTTTCTCCTTGTTTTTTTCTCGTTTTCTCTAACATTCAACAACCCATTACAATTTAATGTCTTCATTATATTACTTAGGATGAAATGATGAAAAAAATGATTTATTTCAATATTAAAAGTTAATACGGGTTAGTTCAATTTATAGAAGCTTTCGTCCTGACTGTCTTAAATGAAAAAAAAATGGTTTAATCTATTTGATGGGCCATGAGGTACAGTGTTAATGACACAAATGTCCAAATCTATTATATACGATGAAATTCCAGAACGTTCTCGGTCTGACCCACTTCCCAAAATCTGACCAAATGGTCAAACATCAAAACGCTGATTGGGAAAAGTAGGTTGGGCGGAGATCTTTCCAGCATCTCCTGGGATTTCCATTGTTTGTTTGTTTATTTGTTTGTTGTTTTTTGTTTTTTTGATTTTTTTGTTTTTTATTTTTATTTTATCAACTTTGACATTTGGGAAGAATATTAGAATAATCAAGAACATATACTGATAGCAGACCGCTTGCCTACGGATAGAAAATGAGTTTAGCATATACACAGAAATAGAAAGGGGTGTAAGACAAGAATGTGTCTTCTCACTGGACTTGTTCAATCTATACAGCGTGGAAATTCTGAGAGTATCGTACGTTTGCTTACGCTAAAAAAATTGGGACATTTGTATTTGATTAATTTAAACAAACACTGAAAAAATATTTTTCGGTTGGTCATAAAAATAAGATTATGTGTGAAAATAAATTACTGGACAACGATTTTAGAACTAATTATTATTCTCATAGCTTCAGACGTGTAGACATCTACTTAGCTCATTTCCAGCATTAAATTTCAGATTTTAAAATGGCTAAGGGTAAAATTTTAAAAGTTCGAACGTGGCAGGATTGCTGAACTTCAAAAACGTGGTATTTCGCAACGAGCCATTTCAAATTAAATTGGCCGTAGCAAAAGTGTCATTGCTAACTTCATTAAAAATCCGATCCGTATACTTCTAAATATTAACTGGTCGCCCCAATAAAATCTCTCCATCTCTAGACAGATGCATTAGGTGAGAAGAGAGATTCAAGCCTAACATCAAATTAGATAAAAGCGAATACAGACGCTGAATGCAGCTCTCGAATATTTTGAGGCATTTAACTAAAAAAAATGTTTAAGAGTGTAAAACGGTTGCAGAGTTTTCACCTTCATCCTCATTATAAAACCTCTCGTTTAAAATTTGCTTCCGATTATCAAAGTTGCTATGTGGATAAATGGAAGAAAGAGTTGATTTCAAACGAGAAAAAAATTCAACCTTGATGCCCCAGACTGTTTTCAACGTTACTGGCATGCAAAAGATGTCCCAAAAGAAATTTTCTCAACACGACACACTGGAAGTGGATCAGTTATGGTCTGGGGTTCATTTTCGTACAAAGGAACACTTGAGTTACAGGGGGTAAAAAGTCGTTAACAGCCACTAGTTACATTAACATGTTAAGAAAGACAATGCTGCAATCCACAACGCTCGAAGGCCGAAGGAGTTTTTTTTTGTTTTTTTTTTTAATGAAAAACAGCATTCAGCTTTTGAGCTTTTGAGCCATCCATTGTGCTCTCTAGACTTAAAATCGAGAATGTTTGGAGATGGAGGGCAAAGGGTGTTTATAAACATGGATCGCAATTTGAAACAGTGGATGCTCTTCGTGCTGCAGTTCATGCAGCCTGGGCGAGCATCCCAAGCATCCCAAGCACAACCCTCGTACAGAAGTTAATAATGATTATGCCAAAGCAAATTTTCGAAGTAATTCGCAAAAATGGAGGATATATTGAATAGATTCAATATTCTCGTTGTGACTCATCTGTTTTGTATTTTCTATTTTTATTTATATAGTCTTATCTTTATGACCAACCAAAAAATACTTGTTCGATGTTTGTTTAAATTAATCAACTAAAAGCTTAAAATTTTCACTTGTTTGTTCATAAATTACCTTAAATATAAATGTTTTGCAAATATATTTCGATTGAAGTAACATTATTTTATATTTTTTAAAACATTTTGTATCTGGTCTTAAAATTTTCACCAGGAGTGTATGATAATGAGTATAAAAGGATTTAATTAAAATTATATTTCAAATTATATCACGCCATTTCTCGTGGTTTCTTCATAACTACATACTTTTCATTCTACAATACAAAAGCCACAGTTTTTTAACGTAAGCAAACAAAGAAAAATAAAATTGATAAATTGACTTCTTCTTTATGTGCTGTGACCCCGCAGGATGTAGACGATCATAGCTTTCCACAATTCCCTCTCCTTTGTAGCTTCTTTATGCTATTTCTCCTAAATCCTGTTCTGTCATCTATTTACTCAAGTTTATCAAGTACCATACCATGTATTTGTACCTAAAAATGAATGGAATTTTATTGATGCTGGTTCATTTATTTTTAATGGTTAGAGTTTTTAAAATGGTTAAATGGTGAAAGTTTCTAATTTCAGTTTTTACTGTTTATGCCATATAGTAGGCATTATTGAAAAGTATGTCAGATTTCTTGCGTTTTAGTGTTATGTTAGTTGTTGATATGCGATTTAATTGACCTGTTATCCGACAAATGGTAAATATAGTGCTATGTGTCGTTTGAATTTTATTATTACAAGAAAGAAATTCTTCAAAGCAAATTTGTAAACAACGTTGATTTATTGAGCAGCAACATTATAACTAATGTCAATATCTGTCTGAAATCTATTTCCACTCCATATTTAATTTTTTTCTCTTTTATTCGTTTTTATTGACTCTTTCCTCTCTATTTTCTCACTTATTTTTCTCTTCACTTTCTATTTCTTCTGTATCTTTCCTTTTCCTCTTTCTTTTCTTTTTCTTGATTTCTCATCTTATTTACTTCTCTTTTCTTCCCTCTTTCTTTCTTTTTTAATATCTTTTTACCTCGTACGAATAAAAGATTTTTCCAAAAATAAAGGGAATTGTTGTTTTCATATCATAAAAAAACAATAAATAAATAAATAAGTTTATCACCATCATTGTTAACTACCTTATGAGACATTGTTCTTTCAATGTCGAAACAAAATGTACAATTCGTAGTAGTTTTTAGTTTAGTTTTTTCATGTTCTAACGTAATAAATATTAATAATAATAATGTATATATATATATATATATATATATATATATATATAGAGAGAGAGAGAGAGAGAGAGAGAGAGATTCGTTGAATATGACAGCCAAGGAATGTTTTATTTATTTTTTATTGAATTTTTTCAACATGATTACATTTTTCTGTTTGATAGGAGTAAGGGAGTGCAAAAACATGAAAAATCATTAACCAGGTTTTCCTCTACGATCTTTCATATCCCAAATACTTATACCAGGATATCAACTATCAAAAGCCTTAAATAACATAAAGCTTCTTCATACACATCCAACAATTGCTGCATCGCATCCATAAACGAAATCTTCTATATATTAAAAGCAACAAATTCCACAGATAAGACCTTAGCTTCACTCGATGGTGAAAAGTTTTTTTTACATACTTTTCAGTTAAAAAAAAAGATCAACATAAGTTGTGACTGCATCTACTAGCATACATCAATCCCTCCTCAAAAGATTCGATCAGAAACTCTTCGGAAACTACTCTTAACCTCTACTACTAAAGCCCCATTTTACGATCATAATGGTAGCACCTACATTCAAACTAATAGCTGCAGCTTGGGAAACCCTTTAGGTCCTGTCTTCTCTCACTTTTACATGTCCCATATTGAAAGCAAATTGTTTGAAACAACTAACAAACCAGAAATCTGCACGTTGATGTACATTGATATGTTAATGACGTTTATGTTTTGATAAAAATACGGGACGAAATTAAAAATCTGTAAACAACTTTCGAAAAACCTCCACACTGAAATCTACATACAAACTCGTGGTTAATAACAAAATCGCATTCCTTGATGTTGATATAGAACTAAAATCCAACGCATTTACTTCCTACCTGTATAAAACACACCAGTATAAACTCTTTCCTTCTAAACTATGATAACCAATGATATAAAATGGCAGTGATAAAATCCTCCTAAATAGAGCACATCTAAATCCCCAGAAAATATTTCTAAGTGAACTCAAACAAATAAAACAAACATTAGTTAGCAATAATTTTTTAAACCACATCATTGATAAACAAATAAAATTATTCTTACAAAAATACCCATCCACAATTTACAACAACCTTAAGGAAGATTCTAGTCGATAATACTAGCATCCTATGTAGATCTAGTTATCGAAAGCGTTTCGCTGTGATAGAGACCCTTTACATAAAAAATCTGGCACTCAGTATAACTATCTCACGTTATTTAGCAGCGAAAATGATGTGTTGAAAGTTTTTAAAAAATAGAAAAACGCCAACACGAATTCCAGTCACGTTCAACCCGCGATGTAAAAGTTTCCTTGTTTGTTATATTCAACGAATTTGGCAAATTTTTCCTGTCTGCCATATTCAACGAAACGTATCTAAAAAAAGGGGTTGTTACTTATATATATATATATATATATATATATATATATATATATATATATATATATATATATTAGTATCATTTTTGGTAATCATGTAAGAGGTTCTTCGCTTTTGTAGTTAGTTTCTTAGTTTTGTGCTGCGTTTTATTTTTTCTCTGTTTTTTAGTTATTATATGTATTGCGCAATTCATTTCTGAATAATAATTTAATGAGATTTTATATTATTATTATTATTTTTATTCTCACTGTTCTTTATTTTTACTAAAGTAATGTTTACGTCGATGCGATTACACACGCGCATAATGGAAAGGGGAAGCTGGAAATTTTTAATTCATATTTAATTTTTAAAGATGTGTTTTTGATATCTAGTTTGGCCGATTTCATTTAGTTTCTTTTTGTTTATGCTTTTATCATCTTTGTTATTAAATATCCCTCATTGTCATAGAAGTTCTGCCAAGAATAGTAAAATGTTGTAAGAACCTGATCTTAAATTTATTTCTGGTGGTCGAGCGATTAAAGCAATTTATATACATTTTCGTTTCAACAAACTGCTTAAACCAGCCTGTATGATAGCTTATTGACAACTAGAGCCATAATTCATCGGATCACACTATACGTTAGCAGTCCTTCATGTTTCAGTTTGCGATGCCACAAGTCCAAGACGCTGTGTCTGGTATCCTGATGTTAACAGGTGAAACCTAGTAGCTCTTCTACTACTATAAGATCATAAAGGTTAAAGAAGGCTGAAATGATTTGATAGATCTGTGTTTGGTAGCTGCTATATTGTATGGGAATTTGATTTGAGCCACTTTCGCTAATATAAACAATTCTAGCCATACGCCCTTGTTCAGACTCCATGGTTAACTATTGCGCTGTCAACACTGGTCAACAATGCCTTCTTGTACACACATGACACAGTAGGTATCTGACGTAGATATTTGACATCCCGACAATTTCAGAAATGGAATGTTCTATCCATTTGGGACACACTTCCAACTCCGATATTTCTCTTCGTCTTTTCAAGAGCTGCCTACTCGGTGTTCACAATTACGCATCAGATGTCACAGTACATCTGATATAGGTCAAGCCATTTCCATGACGTCAAGATACAGTGAAACCACCTATAATCAACTTTATATTCCACGTGTGTGCTTGTGCGAGCGCTTGTGCGTATGCGATTAAAGTTGAATGGGAAATTTTTACTATGACATTTACCAATGAACCATCGTCATCAAAAAACGATTTTTATTTCACAAGAGAAAAACTGATCACAATTTGAACCTGGAAAACTTCGTTTTATTAAAAACAAAAATAATGTATCAGAGGAATTTTGTGTGTATCAGACGACAATTCAGACGAAGTACCAATCTATTGCCAATGATATACAACCGAGCTATTCCAGTAAATACGTAAATCTCAAAAATATAAAACTTCACCATTATATATATAGTTGCTGCGGAAATTATGGAAACAAAGTTCATTTTTCTAGCAACTCTAAAAATATTTGTCAACACATTTATCCTTTCTTTAAGCACAATCCCTTTTAATTACATTATATTTTATTGATATAAAAAATGTGATTGAAATCTTTACTCAGCTCTTTATTGTTCGTTTGTGGATTTGTTCTTCTTTTTACTTGCAGTTATTTAGCTACAACTCAATTCCAACCGACGCATGCACGACAAGCATTCCCTTGTTTTGATGAACCAGCTATGAAAGCGCAGTTCCGTGTCATTCTCGTGAGAAAAGAACACATGAAATCTCTATCCAATATGCCCAAAATTAGGGAAGATAAAAGGTTTGTTATCTGTTCATAGAGTAAATGAATTCAGCATTTTTGTCTTGGTAAAACAATAAGAATAAACTTATTAGAGTTCATTAAAAAGAAATAATGAAAAATACGAAATAATGATATTATATTTCCATTATAAGAACTGAATATATCAAAGATCAACAAATAAAATAATTTCTTAGGTGAATTTGTGATTACAATTAACCTCACTCAAGTGAGAGTAATCATTATATATCACTGACATGTCTTCTGAGTGGTGTATAGATTTATTGTTGTCAAAGTAGAAGCAGACTTTGAAAGTCGATGCGAAAGTTTCATTTGCTATGATAATTTTTTGTTTTTGTTTTTGCTGCTGCCATTAAATAAAATATTCTTAGTTACTCTTGTCATTGGCAAAGAAAAATACATCCATTACGTTTTTATTTCTTTTTTCAATAGACTATTTATTCTTTTTCTATAAAACTGATTTCCGTTTTAGGGAAGATGGATTTATCGCTGACATATACAATACCTCGGCAAAGATGTCAACTTACCTATTGGCGTTCGTTGTATGTGATTTTGGTTACGTAGAGAACAAAACAAAGACTGGTGTAAAGGTAATGAATAATAAGCGTGTCTCATTGTGTTTGTCCGTCTGTACGCATGCACAAACGACCGTATTATCCTTGCCATACAATACAAATCACTTCAAAATTCGTCTCCTGTTTAAAAGAAAATGTTTACTGTATTCTATTTATTCAACAACAATATCTCACTTTAAATCACACATAATTTACTCGATTGATCGTTCAGATCTACTGAGGAAAGTTAAAAATATTTAGTCTATTACTTGGCATACTGGGTAGGAATACATCTCATTAATAATTATGTAAGTCAGCTATATGAACTAGTCTCTAATATGAAGATGTATTTGGCTTTTATTAACCATTCATGAATTTCAAAATAATTACATTTCAAAGTTCTTGCTAGTGGATTCTTAACCTCGTTATGCTACGTGTTGGTGACTTTATCAAAAAAAAAAAATTACATATTCGTGACTTTAACAAAGAACATGCACATATTGGTGACTTTTCAAAGAACATTTACTAAAATTATAAATAACTTATCTACGAATGTTTTTGTTTCTTTTTGAGAAGGGGATTTTTTGTTCGTGGTATCACTGTCATCTTATCTTCGTTCATTCTCTTATACGACATAAATGGTAACATTGTTAAATAATTGATGATCAAAGGTTAGGATTACACCTTTTCGACATTTGTTCAAAACCCCAGGCAACTCTTTGGTCAGGAGTTTCCCGTGTATGTCCTATCCATTAATTTTATGTTTGTTTTATTATCATGTCTAAACTAAAACTGACTTTTAAACAAAACCTTTTAAACAAAACCGTCTAGTTTTCTTTATAGTTGTGCCTTTTTATTGAGATCGAATTTGTCTTACAGACAGTCTATTTTCTTATTATACGATTTTGTCTATTTAAAACGCCTATATCTTTTTTATATAATCGTTTCACCCCAAGTAAGGCAGTACTGCCACTATTGCGCAGGGGGCTACATAAGAGGAGAACGAAGAGCAAGATGAACAGGTTACGGGGGTGTCGGAGAATGGGTAAAAGAAGGATGGGAATACTGGTGTGAAGAGAGTTACATGAGAGTAGAACGGAATGAAAGAAGAACAGGATGCTGGGGGTGTCGGGAAGAAGATAAGAGAAGGATGGGAGTCAAGGAGATAATAGATGGCAATTGACGTTGCATTTAAACTTTTGGAGATTATAGCTATCAAGGAATCAAGTATATGGAAGAGAGTTCTACAGGTGGGAAGTGCGATAAAAAAAAAGCTGCTAAGTAGAACTGAAGAGCACATTTGACCGTTTTGACTTTAAAAGGGTTGGACCTAGTTGTTAGTCTAGTAGCTCGAGTAAACTTGTTCAGAGGGGGCACCAGGGAGCTAAACTCATCGGAGCAGATGCCGTGAAAAGATTTGCAGAAGAGACAGAGGGAAGTCACATTTCGTCGGTGAGAAAGTGATTGGAGTCGAGCTGCCAAGTCGGGATATTGCATATTTGGCTTTGGATTTTGTCGAGAACCAAGAGATGAATAGCAGGAGCGCCCCGATTAGTACAATTGGGCATTGAATACAACAGTATTCAATGCACAGGCATATGGTAGATTTGTTTAAGTGCAAGATGGATTCAGACGACTGGACCGAGACAGTGATCCGACCTTTCTGGTAGTAGATTTAGCTATTGAGTGTAGTCGTTTCACTTGAGGTCGGCTGAGAGAGTTAATCCGAGAAGGTGCAGTGTATTGTTTTCAGTCAGATTAGCGTGATCCATGCTGATGGGAGTTAGGAGAGATTGTCTATATTGTTTAAAGGATAGCAGCTTCGTTTTGAAAGTATTAAAATTTACGAGCCATATCTTACCCTAGTACACCACAAATTGGAGGTTCCTTTCAAGATCAGCAGTAAGGTTAATCTAAATGTCAGCCTTGGCAGATTTCTGAGTGAGGCGAAATGATGGCGTCGTCAGCATAGATGTCAACTTGGAATCTGATTACATCGGGGAGATCGTTCATGAAGATCTGAGATAATCTAGTCGTTAAGAGTTTATGTTGGTAAGTCTAAATTCTAATATTGAGAATAATCCACCAGCAATAACTTTCATACCGAATGTGGCGAATTCATTCGTTACCTTTCTATTTCTTTCATGTTCAGGTTCGTGTGTGGACGCGGCCGGATGCTCTGGGCCAAGCACACTTCGCATTGGATGTCGGCACCAAAATCCTTGAGTACTTTGAAGAATATTTTGATATCCCTTACCCTCTACCAAAGCAAGGTAAAATAAAATCCTTTGTACAATAGATCAAAGTTAACTAAAACTTTACTATTACTGACAATATGTAGGAAATTGAAGGAAGATATATATATATATATATATATATATATATATATATATATATATATATATATATATAAGAGAATAAAGAACAAACAGGAAACGTATCTCAATTTAACATGTTTTAATTTTATCAAAGCTTCTTTAGAGATCGAAAGAAAAATGTTAAGAAAACTCAAAGTCCGACTGTTTTTTTACGTCTGCAATCAACTTTTTTATTTATGCTTTTGTCTAATAGGATTTGCAAGATTAAACAAGTTGTATTTATTATATCTTGGTAAATCCAAATGGTTTAATATTTGCCCATAAATGATTCATTTTTATGCTTATTTCTGAAAGGTTGATAAAATTCCCGCTTAATCACTGACTGAACATTTAGATTATCTGGATTTTTTTTTAATTTTAGGAAATATTAATATTTTCTGTTTTCATTTTGATAGACATGATTGCTGTCCCTGACTTCGATGCCGGTGCAATGGAAAACTGGGGCCTGATAACCTACCGCGAGGCTCTTTTACTGTGTGACCCTGAAGCAACATCAGAAGCACAAAAGGGTAGCGTTAGTTCAATTATCTCGCACGAGATGGCGCACCAGGTCAGTTATCTCTTGTTACATACAAAAGGTTACTGTTGGTGTTATCTTTGTTTTGTGTTATTCGTCTTGGATAGGGGATATTCTTTCTCTTATATACTCGCATATCTTCAAAATTTAATAAGGTTAATTAATAAGTCCGTAACCTAACGCAATTATTATGTATAATATTCAATCTATCTAATTTACGAAGAAGAATTGGATAATGCTGAAAAATAAATATATGTTGTGAAAAATCATTAAGCTACGAACTTATTGACGAACATATTTAATTGTAACTCTGAAGCGATAGTGATGTTTTATTGAATTTACTGAAGAACAAAGCTTGTGACGGTAAATAATTCATATGCGGACATATTTACCACAATAGAAAACCCTCGATACAGATGAATATAATTATCTAATTATTTTATTATTTTCAATCAGACAATTTATTATAGACAACAATATTTTAAATAAGCTTTTACGTGGGTATCTCCGCTCATTTTCGATAACTAACTTTTAGATTGAATTTTTAAAAATAAAAAAGTTTTCTTAAAACTTTTATTTTAGATTTAATTGAAAGCTTAATGATGAAGTTTACTATTTCCAGTAAACAAAATACTCTGGTGTATTTCAAACAGAAATTATATTGATTGGAATATCAAATTTTGAGATGTTATTTTTTAATTTTTCAATTTTCGGACATTTTTGAGCGATCAACAGATTTGTGAACAAAAGTTAATTTTCGGTTTTAAAACTCTTGCAAAAATAAAATAAGTATCTCTGACACGTTAGTTTTGGAAAATTAGCAAATGTAATGTTAAATTAATGTGATTTACACAAGTATAACTTATTTAAAGCATGAAATTTAGAACAAAACTATTTTTAAATACAGAGTTGACCTTTTTAACCTTTCCACCGTAATTGAAATGTGTTAACAGATGCAAGATAAGTGTGTGGCGAATACAAGTGATCTAATTGTAGAATTTTTCTAGTAAGTGGAAGAAACCCTGAAATACATGACCTTTTAATGTACACATAGAAATTATCATACAAAAAAAACTTCAAATACACTAAAAAAAAATGCAAATTATTTTTATAATACGATGGCTACATGATTTGTATTAAACTATTCAATTTTCGATTAGCAAATATAGTCTTCATTATATAACCTGTCAGACTAACGTCTACAAGTCTAGAAAACATTTTAAAAATATTTTTTAAACTTTATAAATTATTATAATAAAAAAGAACAAGAATAAAAACAATTCTTTATTAATTTCATTATTAATCGAAAAATGTCTGACATTTATATTATTTATTTAAGTAATTAAAAGCTTATCTAATGAAATAATATCATAGTTTTATTTCATTTTTGATTTTACTATTCGGAGAAGATTTTCGGTAAAAGAAGATAAAAGGTTTTAAAAAAACAATACATGATTTACATTCCCCAACGAGTCCTGCGTTTAACTAATAAAATCATTTTTGCCAACAGAATTTAATTTCTTTAAATTTCATGAATTTACGTGGAGGAGGTTTAACAGATGTAAAAAATACTTTTACCAATATTTTTAAAAATAAGGATTTCAAAAATAATTTAATTCATTTCTAAATAAGTTTCATTAAAATCCGACAATTATTTGATTTTTGCAAGAAAATCCAAATTAATGTGTTTACCACCGGAAAAAAAGTGAGTTATGAAATATTACGTTTTCCATTGTAAACTCTCGTAACGATTTGGTTCTCCGCTAACGAAAAAAAAAACAAACAAAAAAACAAAACAAGCTTTTTACTAAAATTTCAAACGTGTTAGAAAGAATTTAAAAATTTTGAAAAATAATAAAAAAGTACTTTGATCTTTCCTCTTGTTATATATATATATATATATATATATATATATATATATATATATATAAAGATGAATATATGTGCTGTGGGCATAAAATTCGTATGGTTGCAAAACAGATTTAAACAACTCGACAATGAAGAATAAGGATAAATATTTGGTGCGAGAAATACACACATATAAATATTTATTTCTATTTTTTTTTTTTAAATAGACGAAGGCAGTTATAACGTGGAAGAAGAAAACGGCGGGTCAGCAAAGTTCATACAAGGGGATTATAGCAATATACACAAACAGAACGATTCACTTATCTTGGATTTGAAGTCCGGTTATGCGGCGTCGAAAAGTCTGTCAATAGTTGCGGCACGGGTTTCCCTAAGCGGGTGAGGGAAGACTGCCGAATTGTCATTTCTTCGCCTTTTTTATGCCTTCGGGGTGGCTCAAAATGAGCAAAACGAGCAAACTCTCCCGCGGGACAAAAGAGTTTGCGATTGGCCCTCAAATTGATTCGGCGGTCACGCCTCATTAATCAATTAGATGGAACAATGCGTGGATCCCCCTGCGCAGTGACACATTTTGTCATTTCGAGTCTGGAATTCATGATGATCACTTCCGATTATCAAAGCAGTGTTACATTAGAGAACGTAACACTCTTAATAATAGCATAAGCATTTTGATGGAAAAATTTTTTTTTTTTTTTTGTTAAGTTTGGGACCTTTTTTTCTTCATACTAGGCCGTTTTTCAGCGATTTAGTGAAGGTACCTACTTTTATGAATACTACTTTCTAGAAGATAGTTCAACTGAACAATGAGAGATTTTAATTTACTCTTTCAATGTTAAGAGCAATTTTCAACAAAATAGAAAATTGAATTGAAATTAGGAAATTGTAACCATTTATAACATTCCAGATAAGTAACTAACTTGCAAGCAATGACAGTTCACTTAGTAAATAGTGTACGACTGCGATGTGAAATAATGTAGTCGAAGAAAAGCTACAAAAATTCATAACAGATATTTGACAATACAAACAATATATTCGGCAGTCGTAAAGTGTTTTCATTATTAACTTTTGATGAGTTATTCTTTCATCTTATTATTGTATTTTGCCAACATTTTAGGAGTTTGACCTCCGATTTATGCTGCTTGATTTAATAAGATAAGAAACTTCGGGTGACATCCAGGCAAATCTCATCAGAAAATATTTGCTTATTCTACATAATTCTACATATTTAATCAACAGCGCAAGGTCAAATGAGGAGAATGAAAATAGGAAGATTATGTTGTTTCTATCTTACAATGCACACATGCCTAGAAAATAAGCATTCAAAATCCTAGCATTGTATCTTGACTTTTGAAATTAATGTGAAATATATCAGTGGCGTGGCGAACACAAATTCTTGAGTAATTTCTTTCACAATATTGATAAGGGGGAATTATTGTGACGCAAGTATTTCGTAAAAATTCCGGATTTAAGTTTTTGCCATATATAGTCTCCCTTGATTTTTGTTTCTAAATAGAGTTTGCTCAAAGGTTACAGACAGGAAAAGACTTACTTTGTCCTTCCGCAATATATTTTTCCATTTTTTTTTTTTTTAGCAAAAAAAAAAAAAAAAGAAAATTCTACTCGTGTATTAGAGACATGTCATCTGGGGAGACACTGCTTACGTAGTCTACACAGTTTAATATTATAAAGGTTAAATGTTAAATATAAAAAAAATGTGTCTATTTCATTGCAAATTTGGAACTCAATTCACCAAATTTCAGTTAATGCATAACACCAAAAATGGTTTTATTTTCATCTTAAAAATATTCTCAGTATATATAATACCCGCCGTGATATCTCGTTCTAGTACCGTAGACGCTACTCTACACTGCATTTACCTACGGATTATAATAGTAAAAAAAAAATCTGCCTTCGCTTCTGTTTCTTTCTTTTCTATCGCCATGCTTATTATCACCTAGATTTCTTTTCGGAATATTATAAAATTTCTTATAGTGATAAAGCTTTTGTTAACAAAAGGTTGGCCAACTGCCTACTTACGGCACATATGCTAAGAAATTCAGCATTCGAAATTTACCTTTTTTCCTTTTTTTTTAACTTTATCATATAGCTAATACTTAAAATATGTGATTGAGTCAATCACCGGTCCTGTTATGAATGCAAAGAGATGTTTCAGTTATATGTTCAAGCTTTACTACTGGTTAATTACCGGCATTTCCTTCAATGAGATGAAAAAAATAATGAATAAATAAGTTTAGCTACTTTGCTTTCAGATTTCATTTTAACAAAAATTTAAAATAGAATATTACTTGAAGAATATTGTTAGAATGAAAAATATAATCAAAGCTAAACTTTATTTCTAAGAATCATATTTCTTACTTCTTACTTCAATGTTTCATATGAAAGAAGCAAAATGGGGAAAAAAAAACATCTGCACTAGTGTTTTCTTCGCACGTTAACCTTAAAATGCAATAAATCAACGATATAATTGCTATCAAGCAACGCAGTTGTCTCCCCTGAGTTTATAAATCAGCAAATTGTCATGGGGTAACTAGAGTGCTTCCTGTATTGCCATTTTCTATATTCCCAGATCTCCATTTACTTTCGTTTGTTTCCGTGTTACTTCGGCTCGTTACTCATAGTATAAGGATTCAAATTTTTGTTTCTTTTATTTTCACTTCAAGCTTGCTTATCAAAAAAACAAAATTTATTTCAGCGTCTTCTTGCAATCTGTAGATGTCCGCAAACATATGCGAAAGGACCCTATATATTGAATTTTGCAAACATGTGTGTACGTAAATGTCAGAAGTGACAAGGGAAAGAAATTATACCAAAAATAATGACCATTTTAAATGAGACCTTGTTTTCGACTTGCATATATCGCACCGATTTGCTTGTTATGTATGTGAGGCGCCGGTACGGCTTGCAGATATGCTTTAATTTGATTTAAATCGTTTAAAGATTCTAATAATCATTCCATTCGATATTTTCTCTGCTCTAAATAGTTCGCCATCGGACGTCTTCAAAAGTTTGAAGGAAATCTTCTAAGCGACATATGAAATATCTTTCAGTTTAATATCATTAAATTGTATCAACATCAGAAACAAACTGAATCCTTTTTATCAATGCATACATGCTCTTTAACATTTGACTCTTATTCTTTGAGTCATAAAAAGTTTTATAGATTTTAGTACCAAGTCGATAGAAAAAATCTTATGACTACTAAACTGAACTCGTAGAAAAGAAAGCTTTTATAAGATTTCAAAACAGATTAGTCATTATTTTCAATGGGTTTTATAAGAATCATTTCCACCAGTTCTGTCGTATTAAAGGTTTCTTTATCTTTTAAATTTAATAATTGGTTGTCATATCGACACAAAAGTATGCGAAGAAAACAACTAAGAAGGAAGAATATTCGTGATTGAATCCTTTTGGGCAACACATCACAGCCTAAATGACTAACGGTTTGTGTTCAAAAACAACATGGTGGTTATGGCTATCCAGCCTCTCCTCTGACCTTGATCAATGCGTTTTTTTTTGTTTTCTTTTTTGTTTTTGTTTTTGTCTTTTTGTTTTCTTTTTGGCTGCGTATGAAACAGAAAGGAAAAGATAGCAACACAAAGAAAACACAAAAGAAAAAAATCGCTTGAGATCCTGGATGAAATTCATAATCAGTCTCCGATTTTATTTTTTTTCAAAAGTGGAGAAAACATTGCGACAAAAGGAGAATATTTAAAATTAGTTTGAAGTTGTCAAACCTAAAATAACACTTAATAATTGCTTTTATTTTGCAATGTCGTCACATATTTTGTTATAAAGATAAAACAAAAGTGAAGAAATGGTTTTGTTCTTGTGAATATAAAGCAATTTGTTTCAAAATGATTCAGTTTATTGTGAGAGTTATTAATATGAATCGCTTAACGGATTTGTTTACAGTGGTTTGGAAATCTTGTCACCCCGAAATGGTGGGATGATCTCTGGTTGAACGAAGGGTTTGCCTCTTATGTAGAATACATGGGGATTGAGTTCCTCTTCCCAGAAAGAAAACCGGTAAGTCGTTAACGAAATAAACCGCAGCCTCATTATAGCGTTGCATTTATTGCGCTATATAAACTACATATATACACATTTACATAAATAGATGTATAAATAAAAAATTATCTGTTTATGAATCTACAACAGGTAAAATTTTGATTAAAGCTGGTTATAAAGACAGTAAAACAAGTCAAGTTATACGAAATTGGAGGATATATATTGTTCTGTAAAAATAAATATCTTACATAAATGAAATGTATGACCAAAAATGTCTTTTTTACAATCTTTATCGACAAATAAATCTTTATTGTCATTATACACGCATCAAGGTTCATTACCACCGGTCATGAATACAGGCTACATTTTTGTAAATTTCCAATGAAAAATATTATGAAAAGTAGATAATATATTTAGTGTATGGAAGGAGAATCACTCTGTGAAATTGAATTTTCAAAGAAGACATATCTTGTCCTGAAAGCACAAAAGATAAACCATATGGATTTTTCTCTGCTGATACCAAGATCTTAAATGAAACTCATATATAAGATTCGTCGCTAAAGATGCTGGAAAATGGAATGTAGAGGTTTTATTGCCAACTTTTGTCGTATCTGGCTAAAGCTGTGATGCCTGCATTGAAAATGAAGAACTCCTACGACAAACATAAGCTACATTTACAACGGCTGGAATTCTTACACTATAAGCAAGAACCTATTTGAAGCATGAACTATTGTAGGAGCGCTCGTAGTTGATACTAATAATGTTTAAGTTTCGACTATTACAAAGATTTACCAAAAAACAGAAATTATAAAAGGCACGACTTCAAACATAGTAGAATGCAATGGTAAATATTCATGGAATAAAAAAGACTAAAATTGTACTAATTTTCAAATAAAGCAATTAGCTTTGAAAGATAGATAATTCATGTGCACACACACACACAAGCACGTTCTATACTACTATTTCACTTAAATTCTACTTTTGATAAAATCACTAACAATTTCTCACTAGATATAAAAACTAAAAAGAAATGACTTCACCCTAAACGCAAATAAAATATCAGATTACACCGATTTGTTTTCCTTTTGTACTGGGAACCACATGATTGTATCAATCGATAAAGAGGGAAAGGAAACTACTACATACCATTTAGGTCATTTTTATCTCATCGGAAAGGTGTCTATATGTGACGAGACGAAATATTCTTTAAACCCTCGTTGCTAGGTGACAGGTGTGATAAAGATTTCTGAATCAATTCAAGAATGGAAATTCAGCATCTCCACGGATTATTACAACAGAACGACCATTCCTTAAATTATTCTACATTCAACAGAAAATGGAACAGAAAATGGAACTTAAACGTGAGAGCAATATTATCTTTCAGTTAAGTCTTCGTTTGCCTAATTTTCCAATAGCTTGCGGGTATGACACCAATAATTTGTTTTGGCCGCTTGCACCCACCATCAAATATGAGAGATTCTTCTGTTACGCTATTGAAAACACTTAGCTTTCAAAACATCTGATGCGTATACAGAAGATCACATCTATTCTGTAAGAGAGAAATTTCCTAATTTGCATAAAAATATTCTTGAATTGTTTAGAAAAATTAATATTTAAAAAATCGGCATATCCATTTTACTTATGTAACGTCTTCCTTGATACATGTGCATTTATATGTATAATTATGTATGTGTGAGTGTGTGTATACATGTTACTGTACGCAACATTCTTTATTTTGGTTCTAATTATATGTGTAATTTTTGTATATTTTCAGTTCCAAATATCCATCCTTAACTCTCTTAATTCAGCTCTGAGTTTCGATGGTCTTGCCTCTTCTCATCCAATTTACCAACCTGTCTCTGATCCAGATCAGATCCGCGAAATATTTGATTCTATTTCCTATTTGAAGGTGCAACAAATTCTTTAATTTTCTTTTTTCATTGTTTTGTTTTTCAGACACAATTATTCATATTTGTTTGTTTGTTTGTTTTTTGTATTATGAAGCCATAAACAAATTGGCGAATTAAGTGAGTCATAACATTAAACTTCTTAGTTTTATTTATACTAAAATATACTATAATCATATTTCTGTCTATCTATTAGGTATTAACATAGGTATAGAAATTATATATATATATATATATATATATATATATATATATATATATATATATTGATTGATTGTTTAATTATGTAGTTTCTGGTTATAAGGTTAGACCAGTGCACATTTGTATTAAAAAGTGTTCAATGCAATTACATTGTAGAACTTTTGAATGTTTTCCATTTGTAAACGAGTTATTACGCGACCTAGGTTTCCACCATGAGTGGTGTCTTCAGGCGATTTTCAATAACATAACTGAAGACACCACTCATGATAGAAACTTAGATCGCGTAATAACTCGTTTACAAACAGGAATATATATATATATATAGTCATCCGCAGACAGATTTGTTTTGCTGTATCACAGCTCATCAGTACGGTTAGACTCCGATTGCTTTTTTACCCAGGATTGAAACCCGACCGAATTGGCGTAAGTTGGCAATTCTACCTCTGAGAGCTATGGGCGTTCGGTAGAAGAAGGCAGACTTTTTAGCGTATACATTATCGTTATACACGCCCAATAGCCAGAGTGCTCTAATTCATTAGTGAATGAGCGATGCGTATATATATATATATATATATATTGGTGTGTATTCACATTATGTACATAACACGCTAAAATTCGCCTTCTGCCACCGAACACCAATAGCTTAGGGGTAGAATCGGCGACTGGTGTCAATTCGGTCAGGTTTCAATCCTCGCTAGAAGCAATTGGATGTTTAACCGTACTAATGAGCGAATACAGCGAAACAGGACTGTCTGCGGAATGACTATATATATATATAATGATAATAATAACTACTTAGACTCTGTAAGAATGCACTCCGTAAATTTATGCCAATAAAACTTTCGAAAAAACCATTAACAAACAGAACCTAAATCCGTTACAATCCGGCGTACTAAGTCGACGGATAAATGGGGAGAAAAAAAAGAAACCAGCGGAACAAGAACAAACATTCAATATTCCGAAGTAAAGAAAAAAAACCCAAACGGAACCAAACACAAGAAAAAGTGCTCAATACGAAAGTATACAATAGTAGAGCAAAAACACACGAAAAATCTAAAGTGAGCCAAAACCTACCGCGGTTTCACACTACGGATCGTCAGGGAAAAGGCTTTTCCCTGACGATCCGTAGTGTGAAACCGCGGTAGGTTTTGGCTCACTTTAGATTTTTCGTGTATATATATATATATATATATATATATATATATATATATGCAACGAACAATATGTTTTTAATTTATCTTTTCTTTTACTTCCTATATTTTTTTCAAATAAAACCTCGAAAATCACATGTGTCGTATGATCATTTCTGCGAAGTAAACTTGCTTCGTCAGCAGTCGTTTATTATGGATTTTTTTTAGAAAATTCATACACCAAAAATTCACTTAAAAAGAAGGAAAAAAAAAAGAAATATGAAAGAACAGTGGGAGGGGGAATTAAAAAAGAGAGAGAAGATTATGTTAGAAGATAGGTATCTAGACGTTGTTACAAAGGGTAGGGAAGAGGGGGAGAATAGACAGATGGTGAAATTGATTTAAACTCGATCTTTGAAAAGAACATTTAAAGATTGCATACGTGTCACAGGTACCGAAGTAGGCGAAAGAGAAATGAAGAGCAAAAGAAAAACGATAAAAAAGGTGAGATAGGGAAAAAGTTATAAGAGAGAGGGGGAGAAAATTCACAGATTAAAAAATAAAATTTAGAATCTATGTTTAGTTGCTACTCAAATGATAGGATCAGAAAAGGTATGGGACAAAAGAGTATGATCTATATGGTTGTTGTAATTAATACTACAGTGATTAAGAAGAGGTAAAGAAAGCTTCTATTGAAAAGAAATTAGTTTTGGATTATATTTAGGGGTTTGTATTACAATTTAAATGTTAAAATGTAAAAATTTGGATTTATGACGGGATTTGTTTAGGAATCCCTTACGTAAATTTAAAAGTAGATTTTGTTTAGGATACTTTGTTATTTTAATTTTTCAACTAAACATAGATTGCATCTAACGTTTTTGGGTGTGCGAGCTGAACCTATTACTTTCCAACTTAGTTTAGTCCCTCTTCTTTCATTTCCCAAAATCATCGGTAAAGGGATGTCTGGAATCATAGATTGGAGTTAGAAAAGCGTGTTTATGAGTGTAATTTCGTTGTGTTCTAAATAGTTAATTATTTTAGATTAGAAGAAACCTCAATATTAAAGTCAATGAATTTAAGGGCTCTAATAATTTTTTTATGGTTTCTATTGCTTAAGGATCCATTGTTATTAAGGATGAACTTGAGACCATCATCCCGATATGATCCAATTTGTTTAGGGTTTATAAAGATACTTAAGACTTATCAGACTTATGTATATATGTATTTGCCTATACTTCGGAGATGAGGTAGTAGTTACACTATTTATATTATTCGGACTATTGTCCTCATCTTTACTACCATGACTACGACGATTCGGCTGTTGTACGCTCCAGCATTTCTCAGGTGCTAGGACACATGGCCTCAGTGGATATAGACGCTGGTTGTTCAAGTGACTTGATCCAAAGAGTTGTTCAATACCAGGATACAGCAGTGGTGAGCTTAATGAGTCAAGTTAAAAGAAGATAATTCATGGCTACCAGAAGTGGTTTCGCACATGAAATGACAGTGATCGTAATAAAGGGTTCGGTCCAAAATTATTAGTGCCTGAAGAAGGCCGGTGCGTACAATGGCCGAAACGTCGTAAATGTGGCAATGTGGCAGCAAAGATGAGGACAGTAATCCGAATAATATATATATATATATATATATATATATATATATATATATATATATATCAGGATAGCCCGGCGTTGCTAGGACGTAATGAAAGCTTTAAAACTAATCCATGGTCATGAAGCTCAGACTCTTTGGACGTTGGCACGAAAGACTAAAAAGCATAGTCTTTTTCCAGTCAAAGTGAAACTGTAGATTGAAGGAAAAATGAATGGATATAAGTCAAATTTTGATTTCCGGTATCGATGTCGAAAAAGTTTTCCGTCGCAAACTGAATTTTGAAGGCTAAATAAGTCCTCTGAATAAATGGTATCATGACTGAGACTAAGAACTACAATTATACATACTTTGAGCAAAACCCGAAGCAAAAACCAAAATAAAAGAGCTGAAAACCTGATTTTGATCAGACTCAATAGGAGTATCGATTTCCAATATCGGAGTCAAATAAGTCATCCAAAGATAAACTAACCTAAGTAAGTCCATGAAAACTTATTGTACCCATCGGGAGTAAAATTGGGGAAAATGCGCCATATTGATGTCTGAATATCGGTTTCTGATCAGATTCGATAGAATATCCGGGGTGTCAATGTCCGATATCGGGGAAAATGAGTCGATCTGAGAAGATCTACTAATGTTTGAGACTAAAAACTATAAGTTTACCAAGTTAGAGCAAATTTTGCAACAAGACCCACGATAAAAGGGCTGAAATCCTGATCTTGATCCGACCTGATCGGATATCGGGGTATCGATTTCCGATATCGAGGGAAGGAATCGGGAAAAATAAGTAGCCCATGACCTGACCGGAAGCCTAAAAAATATTTGTGAAGTTTGGTGAGAATCGGATAAAAATTGTCGATTCTTATAAAGGACATACAGACAGACATACAAACAGATAGACAGACACACACGCAAACATCTTGCCTTTTATATATATATAGATAGATATATAGATATATGATAGTCAGTATTCTGATAGAATATTCAAAATCTGTGATATTCTAACACTCATACAAGTGCATCGTTTGTGTTTGAACTTCCGGTGGTGATGCAATAGTTCAAAGAGTTTAATGCATGCAGATATCATGTACTAAATATATGTACTCATGTATAAGCCTCTAAGAGGCTGGATTATAATTTTGTAGAATTACTGCACATATTGAGCAGGTTGCCTCAGTAGTGCTTTGACGTTGGCAACAGTGGTTAAATGAACTTTATTATACCCGTGAACCAGGTCCTGAATGGTTTTGGAGTTCAGACGCTGCCAATAATTACATATTGTAAGGACAATTCGCGTTTTGTCTACAAACCTTATCAGTACAAATATGACCCAACAAGGTTAACACAATTTTGAATTGTTCAATTATAACAAGAAAACATACGACCTTCCATTTAGCCGTCTACGTCTCCAGTGATGCATTGAGAATGTCACTGGGTGGATCTAATAGCGCTCTACTGTGTTTAATAATGTGAGTAGCTTATGTCTTCATGCAACTGATGGTTGTTTGTATGTGCGACTTAAACCTGGGGAATAATATCTATATTCTCGCATCATACAGGAATAATCCTTAGCATCATAGTGCCATTAGTTACAACATTTACTAGCATTTTCTGTTTTTGGAGTGAACGTTGAAGAGCGCCATGTATATACAGAGCATTGTTGAATCCATTCTGCTGTTATTTCTGTAACAAGAAGGTGATGTACTGGTCCAGGAAGATAATGTTCCTCCAGGAGTATAATGCTCTTCCAGGAAGATAATGTACATACTGTAGCACTGAATGTGGAATCAGTAAACCGAATTCAAATTCTGAGTGAGTCTGTTTCGTTCATTTTGAGAAAGGATGGCAGATTAGGCTGTTTAACGTTGGTTAGTAGCCACTCTAGGAGAAAGAAAACCTGAATTCGTAAATAGTAGAATAGATTTGGTTCTTTAGATTTTGCAGGACAATTAGTCTTAAAGGAAAACTTTAAACTGAAAATCAGTCTAAAAAGAGATGGGCTCCTTGACATACCAACTTCTATTACGTCTGCACAACACGTGGTTTCTCAACAATTTTAATGGATTACAGGACTCCTGACATGGTTATAATATAGTTCCTGTGCTACCAAACACGCTCTGCAAGATGTATAACAATCAGCAGATCTATCACCCATTGAATATGTATCGGACATGATGGGACGTCTCGTTCAATTCACCCATCTACAAAACCTTATTGTATTGCATCAACAGATGAGAAAGACGCGGGATTATATTTTACACGAAGAGTTTCGTCATATCTAAAATTGCATGCACGCGAGATAACAGGCCTGTATTATGCCCAATGAGGATATACAGTGTATTAATAAGCAGTTTGATTAATATATATATATATATATATATATATATATAATATATATATATATTCAAAATGTATATATATATATAATATATATATATATTCAAAATGTTCTTTATTATATATCATTCAATAAATACGCGATGTGTGTATTTCAGTGAGATTTCCTACCAGAAAACGCACAAAGTAACCAAAAAGAAGAACTATAAATAAATAAAGTATTAATTGGCCAAAAGCTCACCGTAATCTTTTTCATGATTTCCCGGGTTAATTGAACAAGCCCTCGTGTCTCATATAATTGCAGAGAAGATTTGCAATTTGAAGACATATTGTCATATGTCGATTTCACTAATACTTTTTATATATTTCTTTTGTGATTGATATAATCAATATTTATTTATTACAAAAATGTGTCTGTAAAAAAATGACAGTTTTCAAACAAAACTTACAAATAGCAAATAAGCATAGATTAAAGAGAATTGATAGAAATGGTTAACATACAGACAACCATTAGAAAGAAGGAAAAACCGATGATACTAAAATAATTTTGTTTTATTTCTTTTTCTATTCTAAACACAGGGAGTCTCTCTAATCCGTATGATGAGGTTTTTTCTTGGAGACGAAACCTTCCGAGATGGAATACGAGTAAGTGCCTGCTATTCATATCCAATTAAAAATGAATACAAATACTAAACATTTTCGTATCCTGTTGACAACTTTAATGCCGTCAGTTAAGTTTGAGTCTCCTAATATTCTTCTTTTATGCGCCGTGTCTCGTCAGGACGTAGGCGTTCATGGCCCTCCACGTCTTCCTGTTAATATAATAAGTTTGATCTTTCGGTTATTTTTTTCAAATCCTGTTCTGCCATCCATATTTTTCAAGCCTCTAAAGTATGTCACGTGATGCTTTCACCTGTCCCTCTTTCCATCTGTCTACCTTGTGAGTATCGGATTTTCCACGACCTCCTTACTCATGTCTCCCAGAAATTTCATCTGCATCTTCTTGATGTTAATTGTGAGTTTCCTTTCTATTCTTTCTAAAATATCGTCCTTGCTCAAATGTTCGGCCAATAATATCCTCAGTATACTTCTGTAGAACCACATTTCTGTCGCTTCGGGTCTTTTCTTCATATTTGAGAAGATTTTCCAGCAATCGCTGCCACTCATCAGGACAGATATCACGAAACATTTCAGTACTTTTTCTTTGTTTTCAACGAGATTTTTCTTTCTTAACACCCTTCTTAGCCTTTGGAATTCGTCTTTAGCTATCCCAATATGGCTTTGGATCTCAGTGTCGCATTTTCTGTCCTCCGTTAGAACACTTCCCAGGTATTTAAATTTCTGTATCTGCTTTATTTTAGCATAAACGACCTGTAATTTGCATTTTAGGCTCTCCTTTTTTATACTGCCCATGCATTCTGTCTTCTTGTATTATACTTTGTCCTTTTCTTTCTTTTACTACATTCTGTTGGTTTTGTAGTTTCCTTTCCGTGTATGCTATTAATTTATATATATATATATACGGAATATGGAATATGAAAAATGGAATATATATATATATATATATATATATATATATATATTGTTACATGTTACATGTTATCAGTTGTAACAAAAGAAGAAAAATGATTGACCAAAACACAGAGCCTAATCACAAACAAATATTTAATTTACGATAACACAAAAATCAATTTTTTTACAAAATATACAATTTTTGCATTCAAAACAAGAAACATAGAGTTTACTACTGACAGGCGAAGTGTTACGAAGGGCAAGGAAGGTGTCAAGTATCTTTACTCAGTTAAGCTAGCGAAGTAGTCTAAGTGCTATACTTTTTGGAAATCTTCAAATGTGTATATAAAGAATAATTATTAGTTTGGTCACTGAAAGTGTCAAAAAATTCTATTTACCCATTTAGTTCCGTGAGGTTCTCTTTCAGGTTTTATCTTTCTACTTTTAGTAGAGATACTTTCGGCTAGATATACAAATCCTTGAATCAAAGCCAGAGTTAATAATGTCAGCAAATCCCTTTAACAACTAACTACTCTCTTCCCAAAACCTAATTTGCATATTTCTAAAATAATTTCGAATTCTCTAGATTTTACTGGAATATTCTACACTCTTCCAAAACATTCTATTCCTAATTTCTCTATTTAACAATATGAATTAAAACTTTTTATAATAACAAGTAGGACTCAATAGAATCCCTTACTATCACTTTTTAAACATTATTAATATTATTTTTATATAAATGCATCCTCGTAACAATATATATATATATATATATATATATATATAGTCATCCGCAGACAGATCTGTTTCTCTGTATTACAGCTCATCAGTACGGCTTAGACTATATATATATATATATATATATAAGACTGCAGACGCCAATGATGAATTCTAGTTCTCTCACAACTGCCTCGCTGTATAGGTTGAATAAATCCGATGAAAAGACACATCCTTGTCTTACACCCCTTTCTATTTTTGCGGTTTACTGCCAGTATAGATAATAATTACTCTAATATCTTTTCCGAATATATCAAGGTTGCTGAGTAGCTGTAACAGATCTTTGTGACGTACTTTGTTGAAAACCTTTGTGTAGTCTATAAATCACAGGTACATGTGCTTCTGTATTTGTATTGCTTCTTCTGATAAGATTCTGAACATAAATATCACGTTCCTTGTTTCGGTGTCTTTGACGAACCCACACTGTTCTTGACTTATCTCTGGCCTGATTCTGTTGCACGCTCTATTCATCAGAATTCACATGATGAGTTTTGTCATGTGTCTCATTAAGCTGATTGTTCGGTGGAGTTTGCATTTATTTGCGCCTGGTTTCTTTGGCAGTGCTATGAAAATAGATCTGCTTAGGTCATCCGGTATGTCACCACCGTTGTAGATTTCATTTATTATTTCTATCATCTTGTCTATGCCGAAATAATCTCAGTTTGTCAGTATCTCTATTGCGATCCCGTCTGCCCCTGTCGCTTTGTTTCTGTCCAACTTCGGCTTTTAATATTTTCGACCCGTCGGTATTTCTGTGTATTGCCGGTTGTTCTCTTTCGTCATGAAAGAGATCTCCAATGTATTCATTCCATCGATGAAGTATTTTTCTTTCTCTAATGTAATCATGCCGTCCTTGAATTTTATGCAGCCTGTTGTTAATCATGACATTTGTCCTGATAATTCTGTTATTCTTTATGCCTATCTCATTTATCTGTAATACAAAATCTCTCTATTTCTGATCATTCTTCTTTGGGCCATTCTTCTTTATCATGTCTGCATTTGTTCCTTATTTCCTTGTGTAGTTTTCTTGGTATTGTTTTCTGTCTCTTTTGAATCATGTCGAAAGTTTCATTTGTGATTCATTCGTATTTTTATCTCCTATATGATGTCGTTTGCTGATGTAACTAACGCTTCTCTTATTGTGTCCCATTTCGAGTTTCAACTTCCATTCTTTAACGAGTATCTTCTTGTAACACTGTCCATATATGTTTCCTTCAAGTTCGGGTCATCCATGAGTCTATTGTATTGCAATTTGGGTGCTGTGTTAGGTTTCTTCAGTTTCTGTAGGTTCATTCTTAATGTACATATAACATGGAGGTAGTCTCTGCTGCAGTCGGCACTTGGATAGGTTTTGAAGTAAACAACTGTATTCCTAAATCCCTTGCTGATAGTTATATAGTTGATTTGGATTTTCATTTCTCCTCCTGGGCTTCACCATGTCTATAATTGTCTCGATTCGTTCTTGGAACCAGGAGTTGGCTTTTACCTTGCCATTCGCCGTGCACCACTGGACACATTTCTCTCCGCGTTCGTTGCAGGTTGCTAGTCCGAATTTCCCCTTTCCTCTCCTTGCCTACTTTGGTATTCAGGTCTCCAATGATAATTATAAGTTATGTGATTTACACTGAGCCTTGGCGTTGTCTAACATGGAGTAGAAAGATTCGATTTCTTCGTCCGTACTTTGTGCTGTCGGTGCATGCGCAATTGTAATAATAGATATGTTGAAAGGCTTCCCTTTCATTTTTTTCCCTTTCAAGAATTCTTTCAGATAATTGACAGTATTCTAGAATACATTTATTCATGTCTTGATCTAGTACTAATCCAACTCTTTTTTCATTTTTCTCTCCATCTGCAAATATAATCCTCTGGTTGTCACTCACAAAATCTCTGTTGTTTGGCCACCTGGTTTCACATACACCTAAAATATAACCTACTTATCTCCTTTTTTACAGTTTCTAACAGTGTAAAAATGAGATTCTGAAGGAATTATCGCTAAAAGAAATTAGCAGTTATTATCTGACTTAATATGCATTTGGGTATGTTCTTACAAGGATTTGAAGTTTCAGGTTCCAAAACTGGTTCGAAATCAGCCCTTACCCTTCATATTCAAATCATTTTAGATTTCATATTTCCACTAAATCCAGGTAATGGTTCAAATGTCTAATCCTAACACATCTTAATATGTTTAGAGACTGTATAAAGGTGTGTGTGCGCGCGCGCGCATGTGTGTGCGTGTGTGTGTCTGTGTGTGTGTGTGTGTGTGTGTGGAGAGAGAGAGAGAGAGAGGTGGGGGAAAGGAGTAATAGGGAAGAAAAGAAGGTAGTGGTATAGAAAAGAAAGATATGTCGAAATATGTATGAATTTATATATATAAAGTAAAAATTGGTTTAAAATCATATATGTCACAATATTACCAAAATATGAAGGCGAGAATTACACGATCCAAATTGTTTATTCCACCTTTTCTTCTTCTAACAGAAGAATGTCTTTTGATTAATGACAGTTATTCCGTGCGGACACAGATCAGCACTTTATAACAATATTTTTGGTGCGGAACGGCGATAATTAATTACTATTATAAGTCGGGAAAACGTGCCAAACTACGTTATCTTTATTCTCCGAATAGGAGCAAAGAAAAAGGAAAACAAAAACGAAAGATATCAGATGGTATTTCTCGGTTGTTATTTGAAACAAGAAAGAGAGAGAGAAGGAAGAGGAAGAAAAGAGAAATGGATTTGTTTCATGTCATCATGTCGATTTCGGCTCACCTATGAAGACTAACAATTGTCATTCTAAACCTAAAAGAAAGATAGATTCAAATGTTATTTTTCGCCGGGCGATTGTAAAAGCTAAAAAAGAAATTTCACTTTTATTAATAATCATTGTAACCAATTGTCCTCCTAGCGTGAATTGTGAAAAGAATTAAGATAACACTCGTCCCGAAGTAATTTAGAGAAAGAAACATTTTCACTGACACCAGATAACGAAGGCATTCCTGTCACTTGAAAATATAGGTGACTCAGAAAATGGATATTAAAAACACAGGTGAAATTTTTTTTTTATCTGGGTAACAATGTCAACAGAATAGTGTCAGCTTGTTTTGGACGAAGTCAGTTCAAAAAGGTTAATACCTACTGTTTTAAGAAAAATCCCCGAAATTGTTTCGTGAGAAAGAAAATTTTGAGAGAGAAAATTCGGTTAAGTCCAGCCCAGAAAAGGAGTATGGGAAGATGACGTCATAAAATGAAGAGAAATTCCATTGGTCCTGTTAACAAGCGCCGAAAGGGGGAGACGACCAACAATTGATGTCATGGAAAGCAGATTAATCCCATTGGATAAACCAGAGGCAACAACGAGTAGCAGCTAACCTCGGCATTCTATTGGTCGCCGAGATGAGGGGTTAGACACCCAGCGACCGTCGGCACCACAACATGACATGGGCATAAATACAGGGTCCCGAGGGACCAAAATCAGTGGGATTCAGCGACGGTTCGAGGCAGTTCGCAGTTCAGTTCCAGTTACCGGCCTAAAGATGTAACGATGAAGATAGGCGCCATGTTGTTGGGCGCCAACCGCAGAGCCTGCCGGCCAACCAGAGTTAGAGAAAGAAGAGAAGTGATTTTGCAGACAAAGTTTTGAGTTCGAGTTCGAGAAAGTTCCAGTTAAGTTCCAGCGGCAGTTCGAGGCAGTTGAAGTTCAGTCCCAGTTACCGGCCTAGAAATGTAACGACGGAGAAAGGCGCTATGTTGTTGGGCGCCAACCACAGAGCCTGCCGGCCAACCCGAGTTAAAGACAGAAGAGAAGTGATTTTGCAGACAAAGTTTTTGAGAATAACTGAATGCAGACGAAGATAGGCGCCATGTTGTTGGGTGCCAACTGCAGAGACCTGATACCGGCCAACCAGAGTTAAGAGACAGACAAGAAGAGAATTTGCAAACAAAGTTTGAAATTGCTAAATGAAGAGAGTAACCCAGCACTTCGGCAATTTCCGTAACATTCCGGAAAACAAACAACAAGTTGACTAGACTTATAACGAACTTAGAACTCTGTTCGGAGCAGCAAGCTGTGGCCAGCCAGATTTCTCGTTATTGCTTAGGAGAATAATTTGATTTTCTTAAGAAATTTCCGTTCCGCTAGCAGTTTGATAGAAGCATGGATTGAGAATTATCCAAGAGACTATTGTGTATAATCTGTATATAAAGACATTATTCACAACACTTCAGACGTCGGTCCACTTATTTTTCTTGGTGCTATATTTCATTCTTTTATTACTTAATTGTGTGCACGCTTCCCGGTTTGGTTTAGTTCGGCAGAGAGACAGCTAGTGGAGAACTCACGTGACTACCTTATGATTAATCAACACAACGTGGGACAAGGGAGAACACCGTGACAGAGTCAATCTACAACCAGCTAATTGGATCGAAACCAACAGCGACCAGGGCCGGGAGGGTGCCACACTTAAGACTTATAAAAATCTTCCTCGGTTTTTGTTATTATTTTCGTTGACTTTATATTTGCGCCAATTGTCCTCTTCAGAAAGAATTTCTCAATAAAAAAAAATCGAAATTTTTTTTAATGATTTATTGATGTGTTTTGTTTTTTTTTTGTTTTGTTTTGTTTTTTCAATTTTTGTCATGCTGTCTTTTAGAATTATCTGAAAAAATTGGCCTATGGAGAATCAACGGATGATGATTTGTGGCAGGCACTTGGCGAGGTCAGTAGATCTTGAACTTTCTACAATAATTTGTATCTTCTGTGCATTTTGCTGGTTACTTTTCGTAGGTTGATCAACGAATATATCCGATGAACAGTCAACATGCGTCCATCCATATTTCATGAATAGTGAGTTCACAGTATAACATGAACCCTGGCTAAGTCTAGCCAACCTTTCTGAGTTTCGGTCGATTCCGTCCACCTTGTGTTGTTGATCTCGGATTAGCCAAATCAGGATCGCTTATTGTCACTTGACAAGGTTGACCCAGGCGAGGAAATGGTATATAATGAAAACCAGATTTAAGACAGCAACGTCACGGTGTAGATTTATATATATTACAAGCAAGTCAAAGTTAAGTGACGCAAAAAATATCAGTTGGCTGGTATTTCAGTAGCATGATAATATTCGTGTTCTATTATCTCCACGTTTACTCAATTTGCACTTTGTTGAATTTTGACTGACTGTCCCTTGCAATATCGCTCTCATGGCAGGTTATTTCAGCTTATCTGCTTCAGTTCATCGCTGGTCCCCGACCCACTGAATTTCTTTTTCCATCCCAGTTTTATTAAACAAACGAAAAGCCTGGATGTTGAAGTTAGATACAGGATTAACACCCTTTGCATTCTTTGTACTCTTTGTGTCTTTATATCTGTATTTTCCAGTTTTTTATCACTTCGGTTACATTTCCCGACAAAAATAATTGTATTTTCCAATATTTAGAGAAATCTCTTCTCAGCTTGAAAACCACCTAAAATTAATACCAGCTATCTGAAAATAGGATTGCATATAGTCTAGAAATATATAGTAAAAAATGCGTTCTCGCATAAAATTGTGTCAGCTGCTCGCATATTATTATTTCTATAACAGAATTTCTATTTCATATACTGGCGATAAACAATCTTCCTAATTATAATTTGGTCATATTTAATTATAAAACCTTACGAAAAGAAAGAATAAAAAATAATAAAGATATTCTATCTTATACGTTAAAACTGCAACTAAATAAATTAATTTTTGATTTACAAAAATAGACAATTTTTTAAATTATTGGGTTGTCCGAAAGTTCATATCGATTTTAAGTCGTTTATGATGTTAGAACACATCAAATTTTTCGACAGATATAATATGCTTACATTTCTGATTAGAGCATACTTCAAACTATCTCTTGAAAAAGAAAGTATAAATTACTTGATTCGTGTCAATTTTACATCCCTATCAAAATGGGAGATTATAAGGTACATTTCAGACACTTAATGCTTTTTTATTACTGTAAAATAAAAAATGCCTCGCAAGCAACAAAAAAATATGTGCTATGTATGGTGAAAGTGCTTTAGTTGACATAACTGTGTGAAAGTGGTTTGCTAAGTTTAAAGTTGGTGATTGTAGCCTTATTCACACACACCGCTAGAGATGACGACCAAACCAAGACATTGATTGAAAAGAACTCATATTGCACTACACGGGAATTCGTAGAAACACTAAATTTACCAAAATCCACAATCCATGAGAACTTAGTGGAGCTTAGGTACACAAATCACTACGATGTTTGGGTATCACATACTCGCATTTCTATTTGTAATTAGCTGTATAAACGCAATAAAAATGCACCCTTTTGAAGAAAATTGTGATCTGTGATGAAAACTGGATCGTTTACAACACTATTCAGTGAAAAAGATCCTAAGGTAAGCAACATGAGCCAACTTTAGCCACCCCAAAAGTAGGTCTTCATCCTAAAAAAGTCGTGCTGTGCATCTGGTGGGATTAGAAGGAATCGTGTACTGCGAGCTTCTGTCAAGTAACCAGTCAATTAATTGTGAAAAGTACTATTCGCAACTGGATGAATTAAAAGAAAACACCCAATTAAACTGGATGAATTCAAGAAAAACACCCAAAATTGGCGAATAGGAAATCAGAACAATGCCAGGCGTCACATTTCTTTAGTGACCCGACAAAAATTGTTGCAGTTTGACTGGAATGTCTTACCCCACCCGATATATTCATCAAACATTGCTCTTTCGGATTTACATTTATTCAGGTCCATGCAAAATAATCTCAATAGTAAAAATGTTAATTCTTTCGTTGGCCTAAAAAAAACACCTTAATGAGTTCTTTCCCGAGAAACCACCGAAATTCTGAGAAGACGGAATCTTTAAGTTGGGAGATAAATGAAAAAACGTTGTGCAACAGAATGATTCGTATGATTAATTGAATAAATATTTAATGACATAATTTTGTTTTGTGATTTAATTTTCCTTAAAAATTCGGCATGAACTTTCTGGACAACCCAATAAATGCAATATTGCTGTTTTCTTTCTTTATTATGCATATGTTTTGCAACAGATAACTTTGATGATAACCAATTGCAAACAACCATATGAATTTTTAATGGACGTTGAACTATTTTCATACTCGATGTGTGCAAACGTTTACATTGCATAAAATATAATTATTTGCAATTGAAGCAATTACGAATAATTATATATGAACATCTTGTGGTGTATATAAGAAAGAATATGTTGCACCAAATTGTTGACTAATTGTCATGAGTTCGATACTCTTTCATGTGGTATACAGATCTAAACCTACTGTTTCATGGATGATACGAAAATGTTTGATTTCAGCAATCGAAAGCAGATGGACGGGACTTGGATGTTAAAATGATTATGGACACGTGGGTCCTGCAAATGAACTATCCAGTTGTTATGGTCAAAAGAACTGGCGAAAATCAGTTGACAGTTACGCAAGAAAGATTTGTGATCGACACTGATTCATCGAAAAAATTTAACTCTACTTTTGGGTGAGTTTTTTTCCGATCTTTACTTTTTCTTTATTTTACACACAGTTTATTGGGGAAAACATTTCTGTTCCTTCCTATGTTTTTCTTGCGTAATTATTTACTTTATTCATCATTATTGGATGATGATATCCTTATCTAACTATATCGTTGTTTTATAAATAAATCAATACATTTACGTGTAATTGTCAACACATTTGTATCTGCTCTGATACATACATACATACATACATACATACATACATACATACATACATACATACATACATACGGTGTCGGAATAAAACTCCAAAGTTTTTTAAGTCAATTTTAAAGACAATATTTAGATATTTGCATATAGATTTATTCAACTATATACGTGCAATTTTGTTTCACTACCCTTTGCCATTTTTGAGGTGATACCATACTTTCAGTAGCGTTTTTACAGGCTTCCAGAAAACTGAAGTTGTTCTTATTAAGAATTTTATAGGGATCAAAATAAGTCGTATTTTAAAGGTGCAATATCAAGTGAGTACAGTGAACCTAATAGAACATCTCGGCCACGTTGGGCCATTTTTTTTATTTTTTATTTTTTTTGCTAGATCTGTAATGAAAAGTAAATTT
The DNA here is from genome assembly GCA_037127315.1 of Ascarosepion bandense. NCBI lineage: Eukaryota > Metazoa > Mollusca > Cephalopoda > Sepiida > Sepiidae > Ascarosepion > Ascarosepion bandense. Next base: position 1,807,918 of record JBBBDQ010001382.1, on the reverse strand, counting down.
TACTTCTTTTCTGATTGAAAACGAAACCCTTCTGATAGTCTACTTTCGGACGCTCTTCATCGACTTTTGTTATCATTTCACTCCAAACGAGGCGAGACCGGGATTTACAGTGAGAGAAGAAATTAAAAATAATATAATTTAATAAAAAATGAGAGATGAATCGGAATCAAGGAGATAGAAGATGGCAAAATGACGTTGCATCTAAACTTTTGTAGATTGTAACTATCAGGGAAGCAAGCAAATGGAAGGGAGTTCCACAAACTGAAAGTGTGAAAAAAAAACTGTTAAAGTAGAAGAGGAGGTTACATTTAACTATTTCGACAGTAAAAGAGTGGGACCTTGATGCCAATCTAGTAGCACGCGTAAATACATGTGGTCTGGGAAACAGGGGAAAAAGCTCGTCAGAGCAGTTAACAAGAAAATACTTGTAGAAAAGACAGAGGGAAGCCACATCACGTTGATAAGAAAGTGACTGACAATGGGCTGCTAAGTCAGGATCGATTATATTGCAAATTCCTCTTTCGATTGCTATATTTAATCGATCCAATCGGGTAGATTACTTGTCAGAATTCAAAATCTGCTTTTTCATTTTTTCTTTTTTTCAAAAAACATTTATGATACCCAATATCTTACCAATTACTCAGAATCACCTTTATCGGATGCTGACTGACGTTTCGTTTCCTTCGGGACCTTTTTCACTCTACATTTTTGTAAACAACCCATTTTCCATCGTTGTGAACTTTTTATTATATATATATATATATTAATGGACCGCTTTGTTGGGTTTGTGCAGAAAATCGTAGATGGAAATGTTATCCATTAAATTATTTTTCAGTTAATCGTGAGATACTGAAATATCGTATAGATTCATGTATCCAAGTGTTTTTAAATGCCTTTCAACGCTCACATGAGATATGTGCAATCTTTCTGTGTTGTACTACTTTTCTATTTTACTAATAATTAATCTGTAAAATCTTAGAATATCATGCAAATAATTTCCCGTTAAAACTGAGTTATTGACATTAGAGGTACGGTTAATTGCCAATACCGAAAATACATTATCACTATAAACTTTATATTTGGTATGTACTAGCAGTACCCGGCGTTGCACGGGATGGGAAGAGTAAGAATTCCCATTTTTGTATGACCCACATCTGCAGACATTAAATATGGGAGAATTCTTGTATTTTTTGAAAGACTTATTTTCCATGTAAAAATTACTGTATTGAACTTATCTTAAAAAAATATTTTGAAAATAAGATTAAACTGAGAGTCAGGCGCAATTTCTTTTTCTTTGTCGTATAGAATAATAAATTTGCAAGAGGTTTGTAAGTTTTAGAACCAATCGGATGAAAAATGTGGAAGTGTATGTTAATAGAAATCAGTGAAAATACGCACACGGATACAGACTCACACCAACACACATCTTCAGATTAATTTATATTGTGGTGCTACCGGGCAAAAGCGATGGACCGGATGTTCGCATCCGGGTTCGCGCAGATGTTCCGGATGAAAACTAAAAATTAATTAAATATTAAATATTAAATTTCCAGTTCGCGAGCCTACGCGAATTTTATTTATCAGCCAATGGGAAGTCCAGAACCAAATAGAATTGTGAAATCCCAAATGAGCTGCTGTGATCCAAAAAGAAGATATAAAAAGCGGATACAGAAAGCATCGCCAGGCAGACAGACTCGAGGAGAAGAGCGTAATCAATGTCCCCTTGACCTAAGTCAAGCGGCTACTATGTTCGCCTCCTTTCACCTCTCCTTACCTTCTTCCCTGTCTCAAAACTACTTACTGACCAAAGGAGCGAATACAACAAAGACATTCCTTACTTACACGCTCCCAAATTCCTAAGCATTAATTCTTTTTCAACATTTTATTGCCATGAACATTTTAACCTCTGTTGGACCTATATTTCATGTATTACTTCAATTGTAAAAACATTAATTGATATGTGTTATATATAAAATGTTATCTTTCAACTCAATTTGCTTTGCTTGGTTTATAACCTTTCTTTATGACTTATAGTGGGCTATCTACAACAAGGCCAAATTCCGTTAACCTGCAACAGTATACAGCTACCCTTCACTAGAACAGACTCTCCACTACTAACGGAAAAGAATACATAAGCAACCCGCTATAATATAAATATGTGTTTTAAAAAACATCCTTGTTTTTTAGTAGTAAACCGGCCTAAAGACCGATACTTCCTATTAAAACAATGCGACTTCTAACAAGAATTGAACCTTTTCAATCAATAATAAAAAATAATATCAGAATAAAACAATCCATTAATTGCTTTAAAATTCGTTAGATTATATTAAACTATTAACAACGTTAATCTATTATTAATTTTTTTTTCTTGAAGGTACAAGTGGCAAATTCCCTTTGTGTACACAACTTCTAAGGAAGGTGAATTTAACAAAAAAGCCAAAGACGTTATCTGGATTGATTATACAGCTGATAAAAGTAAGTACACAGTCGAGTAAATAAACTTCCGTTTTATCCTACATACACGTTTTAATGCTTTCATTATTTGACTATAAATATAAACTTAGCGCGTTGAGAAACATACACACTTTACATAGTTGAATAAAGTCCATTTTTTAAATAAGTTAACGAACGTAATGAGCATCTAAACAATAATAAACAAACTACTAATAAAAATGTGAAACTACATTATCCAACAAGACTCGATACGCAGCAATCGATATTTCATAAATGCAAAATTGGGCGCTAGTAAAAGCTCAGATTAATTTGATTGGCAGTTCTTTATATTCATGTGGACATTCGATGATAAAGAATGATTTGTTGATTAAGAAAGAAAGGGGATTTTCTTTCAAAATTCTGTTTTGTTTGTAGTATGCTTTTGCCATATAGAGTGGGTGTTTCATATTCAGTGATCATCTACTTGTGTTATTCAGTAATGATTTTGAAAAGGATTTTTATCCGGACGTTGTATATAAATTCGTACACAGTAGAAGCGAAATTAAGTTCAAACACAAATAAAGGCTAAACATAGAATTTATCCTACTCTTCCTATCATTCATTGACAAGTTATAAAATATAATTTCCCAATTCAAAATGAAGTCTTCAAATACAATTTGTAATAGGGACAACTGAATCACTAATTATTACATTCAGTCATAAAGAACAAGTTATGAATCATAAATAATTCCTGTTTTGGGAACTACTTGTAATTAGTAATGTAGCACCTTAACTACTAATCATACATGACGATATGAATAAATTTGAAGTAGAGTAACATAATTTAGTTTTACACGGTATTGTAAACACGGTAATCTATACAGTGGATTAAGGAATAAATTTATTAACATCACTAATGGGGGGATTAAAATTACGTTTATGTCACATAATGTTATGGAAGTTCAAGCGAACGAATAAAGTTATGGAGATATGAAAAGTATGTAGCGGCAAGTATGAAATTAGTTCGTAAATTTTTGTTCCGAAGAAATGTCGTTGGAAGAAGAATCCAGACCGGGACGTTCATCGGACTTTGCTGATGTAGCTCTAAATTCATTATAGGAAAGCAATCGGCAGCAAAGTATTCGGGAATTAGCAAAAGCGTTAAACAATTCAAAATCTACCATATGACGACATTTAGAAAAGACGAGAAAAATCAAGAAGCTATGTCACTTGGTTCCATATCTTCTTAGAAAAAAGAAGAAAGCAAACCGTTCATCCATAGTGACAAATCTCCTTACACAACAGTGAAGTAAACCGTTTCTTAAATATATCGTAACAGGTGATGAAAATTGAATTACATATGAAAATGTTAATTGCAAAAGGCAGTAGATTAACAAGAATAAATGTTCACAACTGACGCCGTCGCTATTATTACCAGGCCTGTTCTATGATTAAAGTTGACTTGCTGACGTCACACTTAGTAGTGTTGTTTTATTTACTACCCGGCGTCCGTTAGCGTTGACTAATTTTCAGAACCAAATTGCAAAGGGAATTATAAAAATGGACCGAAAGTTCATTGTTTTTCGTTTCCAAAAAATAAACATTTATTTGATAAATGGAAACAAGCCATTAAAAGGGAGAATTTTACTACAAGTCCATTTGGCAAAGTGAGTAGTTAAAATTTTATCACCATTTATTTCAACAGCCGCTAAAATTAAAATTTGCTAAAAAATTAGTTTTGCCGTAGCTCAAGAAAGAAAGCACTTTGTTTATATCTTTTAAATTAATATAATAAAATAAGATATTACTTTTAGTTCTTTGAATAAAATTGAAATAAAAATTATCTTAAAAAATATCTGTATTAAAAAAATAAAATTTATGGCTATTCGTTCGTAAGTTTTTTTTTGTTTTTTTTCGAAATGTTTTAAAACTTAAACTGAAGCCGAAAAAAGTTGTTAAACATTATATTTTCTAAAAATATTTGAATTAATATTTTATTGATATTTTATTTAAGAAAATAATGTTTTCTGTCAATGAAATGTTTAAAAAATTCTTAGGAAACGAGTAATAAAATCTTACTTAACTTTTCTATGCTTGCAACTTTATGAATCATTTTTAAACATGAAAATATATTCCTGAATTAATTTTTTTTTATTCTTCTTGTATTAACAAAAACTACAAAATTTATTTTTTAGTCAATTTTAAAAGAATTTGTTTTATTTTTAAGGTTTTTTATTTGAAAACTGTGAAATTATTTCTTACAAAAGTGAAGTCACTATTATTACCGAAAATTTAAACTTGAAAATGATGATTTAAGCTTCGTTTAAGCCTATTATTTCTGAATAAGTTTTGAATTTATTTGAAACATAAAGGCCTAAATTACACCACACTTGAATTTTAAAACCTATTTTTTTAAATATTTAATTTTTAGAAAATATTTAGCACAAAATGAACACCCTCAAAAAATATTTTCCAAACATTTTTTCCTATTTTTGATAATTTGAAGTTAATTATCGATATTAATCCATAGAAAAAAATTGGAAATAAAAAATTAGAATTTTAACTGAAGAATAAATCTTTTATAGTTGGTTTAAGGTTTTTTAATCCTTAAAAAATTAATTAGTAAGTAAAACATTAACCAAAAAAGAGTTTTGCAAAAAAATGATTTTTTTTATAAAAAACATCATAAATGAAATAGAAACATTAATTTTTACTTTTTTGTTTCATTTTTTACAATTAAAATATTTTAAAAATGTAATTGAATTACCAAATATCCTAGAATTTTTTAAGTGTATCTTTTTTGAAAGGTAAAAATTTATCTTTTTATTTCATCCAGTAGGATTAACAATGGATTCAAAATATTTCAAAATATTATTTTAAAATTCGAACTCCGTTGTTTTTTAGCAGAATTTCCCTAAAGAGATTTGTTGATATTAAATCTATTGGATTAAAAGTTCTCAAAACTTTTTTAAAAAATCTATTTCAGATTTAGGTATCCTATCGTTAATTCGTTCGATTCATAATTATTTATTGCTGTTATGCCGTTTTTAAAAAAATGGAAATATTATAGTTGTAAAAGTTTAGCCTAAGGAAGAGACCTGATATAAACAGTTATTTTCAAGGAATTAATAGAGGTTCTCTGTTATATCTCAATGATGTAACAACAAATTTAGTATTATACAATTATATTGTTATTAATAAACTTGTAAAGAATCCTTTTTTTCTTCATTCAATGAATCAAAGAAAAGTGTCTATGTACATAACATTGGATGTTTGGCTAATGATGAACTTCTTTTTCATGTTGACTCATGTGGTGAAGGTCACAGCATTGAAAAAATGATTATCTGGAGCTCTTCTAATGCATTATTAAATCATTTTTGTAGCAAGGAAAATGATAATATTACTTGTAAGAAGTTAAGTAAAAAAAGAAAACTTCAAACATTCAACTGAATTTTGAGACATAAAAAAAAACTTTTATAAGTTTGATTTTTAAAAAAACAGTAACTTAAACTTATTTAGTTTGAATTAATTTGCTTGAATTTAAATTGTTGCATTTTTTAATATTTTTAATTAATTTGCTTATTTATTGTTGCTTCTTCTTGTTTTTTCCTAAATTCTAATGACTGCTTGATTGCTATAAAAATTATTCCAATTAAAACAAAAGTGATTGTGATTGTTCATAATTAAATTAAAAATATGAAAATTTAAGCAGTGTTTGTTAAATTTTTACAATTTAGATGAATAAACGAAAAGTTTTGTCTTTAAAACTGTCTTTATTTATAAACACGACCGACAGTCAGTAGTCAACAATAATGTTTATATTTTCTTATTAATTATTGTTTTTCTTTATTTTAATTAAAATTAATAAAACCAGCATAAATCAAAACATGTGTCTTTCTTTTTTTTTCTTGTTACATTTTAAAAGTTTTAAAATCTTTATTTAAAAAAAAACGACTTTGTGATTATCAACATTGTCATGAAGTGAGAGACACAGCTGCTACGCTAATTCATGACTCTACTACCGTGACGTCACATTTCATCGCTTCGGCCTTGGTAATATATAGGAGGTCTTGCAAGAGCTGACCTTAACGAAAGAAAAGTATTTTTGTGCGTGTGATGGAATCGTCGATATATTATTATTCATTTAGAGTTCTTAAAAAGTAATGAAACACTAAATGCACATTTATAAATTCAGCAGCTGCAATATGTCCATAGAGATTTGGTGGAAAATAGGGGGAAAAGTTGTTATCCTTCTTAACAACGCAAGACTGCATACAACAAGATTAGCGCAAGAAACGCTACAGCATCTTATATATCCAGCTGAGCTTGCACAAATTAATTGTTACCTTTTGCAATCACTGCAAGACGTTTCGACAGGGAAAAATTTCTTTAATAAAAACTAGATTCAAGAATTCAGCGGAAACGTTTCACCTGCGGAATTTATTCAAAGGTTATTGAAGAGCTACATGATAAGTGGCAACAAGCCATTGCAAATAATGATAAATATAGAATTGAATTGAGGTCTTCAGTACATGAAAGTACTTTCCGCCATGTACGTGAAAATCAATTAAGTGTAAGTGTAAGTATTTGTATGTTAAAGTAGATGCTTTTAACTTCCTTTAAAAAAGCATTGACTGGTTTATTTCAAATAAACAAAAAAATTATGACAATTCGAAAGTCGATAAAATTTAAACACGATTATCTCGTTTTTTATTTTGCGGCGGAAAGTACCTTCTAATTCCAAACGCCTCAATTATACATTATGTTTTTAGAATAAAGTTGATAAACAAAAAGGGAAATTATTTATGACTCAACCTAATAAATCGTATCTAACATCAAAACAATGAAACTAACTCCGAGAATTTCGAAATGCATTTGGTTTCCTATTCTATTATAATTATTTCATTTTTACTATGATTTCTTGCTAGATATATAAACTGAACTGTATATGACACAGCATTTGAAGATTTTGCAATAACTGGATTGAAAACCCGTTTTGGCAACATCTTCAGCTACCCAACACCTATCTGAACGCATTTATAATGATGGTTTTGAGTTATGCTAGATGCTTGTTTGATTCGCAGATATGGACAGCGTGGATGTGGCGTTTTAGTTCTGCTAGAGATTTACACTCTCCTGTGCAGATGTGGCAACTCTTGCAGCATATATTATAAAATTTTGGTGAAGATATGACGTTTTAGTCCGCCAACTGGGGCACATTCCTTTTCGCATTCATTGCAGGTAGAAATGCTGTACAACGTTTAATTAATGTCTTCTCTCTGTATGTTTTCTTTGATGAGGCTTTTTTAGGTCTTCCTAAGTTATAGGCAATCGCGTTAATTACACATTGGCTAAAACTCTGTACCAATATACATACATATATAAATACATGCATGCATACATAATGGCTGGCCACTCGTATCCAAGGATGCCCGTTTACTAGGTCGGCTATCAAATCCCTGTTGAGACGCCTGCTCAGGCACATCTGTGTTTGTTCAAAACTCACAGAGAAAACATGTGGTTTATACTACAACTATGCTGAGCGGACTTTAGTTACAGTTATCTAGCGTGATTAACAGTCAGAACAAAGCCAGCACTCTCAAACCCTCGGTCACGATGACTTGCGATTTCGTACTAACACAACTATAGACGGTTTTTAATTTCACTCACAAGGCTCGAATATGGTTTTCAGGCACTTTCCAAAGATGTCTTATGTTAGGATCGCCTCATCAAGAAGTCCCCTTCCTGACAAATCGACTATGGTGAGATTTGAACCCGGGTCTCATGGTCGGAAAGCGAACTTTCTAGCTACATACATACATACATTCTTTCCGAAAAAATATGAACCCATTTTACGGTGTTCAGTTGAAAACCAGCAGTGCGGTGAGACGTAATGATTCACTTTGGATTTTGATCTTTCTTCAGCTACAATTGCAGACCAAGCTCTCCCATCGCTTAGTGATGAAAATGGCTGGTACGTTGGCAATTGTCTCAAATATGGACACTACAGAGTCAATTATGACGAGAAGAACTGGTACGCTCTAATTAAACAGCTGAATATGGACTATAAGGTTTGTGAACTTATAATTGTTTAATTCTTTTAGTAAATCTCTGGTTATGTGTTTGGTTCATACTAACATCTTAATTTTAAAAATACATTTTTATTATCGGAAAGTGAATATTTTCATTTCCAATTATCCTTATTTCATAGAACCCCCCCCCCAAAAAAAATACAATGGATCCGATTCTCTTAACATTTTCATTGTTAATATGTATAAGATACTAAATACGACTTCAGAAAAATAATTAATTTTATACTGAAATTGATTTCCAACTTTGAAAATTGTTCTAAAATGCTGGCGTTTCATTTTGCCTTTGTTTTTCTTCTGTTCAAAATATATAAAAAAAATTTTTTTTTAAAAGCTGTTGAAAATCATTTCTGACTTCGTTTTCTCACGAGTGGAAAAATCCCTTGTCATTAATTAAGCTTAGCATAGTTTGCCACAAAACAACAATGAGGGGCACACAATGAAGAGAGAATTCATAACAGTCAACCAGATTAGCTCGTTAATAATTACACTTCCGAGAGTATAATGATTAACGATTTGTTCTGTTATATGCTCTCTTCTCATTGTACATTTGTAAGAAAAGATAATCCCAGCGAAGTTGGTTGGCTTTAATCACGGGGTCAGGTCGTTAACTGCGTCACTAATAAAATCCGAAACTTGTTTCTTTTAATGTTTTAACAATTTTACATGCAAACTGTTTTCAACACAAACTAATTATAAATAAATAAAGATAAATGTGCCCACATTAAAATAAATAAATAAAATAAAATAAATGGAAATGCAATTTGATCAATAAAAATTAATTTTCTCTATGAACAAATTTATAGAAAGACAACGCTCGAATACTTCATTAAATCTAGGAAAATTATAAACGATAAAAAATAAGAAGTCATCTCTTCTTTTCTTAGATACTTTTCATACCACTTTCAAACCTTATCCTATTTAATGAGAATCTAACATAAAGAAGTAATGATAATCTGTTTCAATGTTCTTTAGTTACAAGCGGTGCCATTGCCAATTATCATATCATAAAGATTTGTAAAATGTCAGCAAACTACTATCGAAGTTTATGACAAGATTTTTCTTCTTTTGTTTTTTTTCTCTCTTCTTATCTCGAATGTTCTTAATTTCTTATTTGATCAAATAATTTACAAAGTATTTTATTTGTAACCTGAGGCAAGGTTTTTTCTTACATAGTTATTGCATATATGACATGGCAAGAGTTTTCTCATTGTCATGAGCACAAACTTTTGTATATCAGATAATAAAGAGTTTCCTGGGATTTTCTATATCACTATTCTTTTTAATCATTCCTAGTGCTACTATTATTACTGAAATAAAATAGTTTTAAATCCCGCTGTCAATTTCTATTTCTAGCTACTTATATTTTTAATTTCTCCCCATTCTTTTGCTGAGATGATATTTATCAGATGGACTGGCAATGTCTATGAGATCTTTTTTTTTCTTTTATATGCATCGAGGCGTAAGCGATCGTGGCCCTTCACATCTTTCGGTTACTTGCAGCTTTTAATAAGTTTAGTATTTCTGTTATTTCTTCCAAAGCTTGTTCTGCCATCCATTTGCTCAAGTTCATTAAGTATGTCACGCGCTGTGTTCTCCTGTCCCTCTTTCCGTCTATTTACCCTGTGAGCATCACATTTTCGAAACCCTCCTTCCTCATTATGTCCCAGAAATTTAAACTGCCTCTTCCTGTATAAGTTTTCTTTTTGTTTCTATTACCTCTATAACCGTGCCGTTGCTCACATGTTCAACCCATGGTATGCCCAGGATCCCTCTGTAGAACCACATTTCTGACGCTTAGAGTCTCTTCTTCATCTTTGAAAAGATTGTCCAACATTCGCTGTCACATAAGAGGGCAAACATCACGTAACAGTCCAGTACTCTTTACTTTGTTTCCAGTTGTTAGACTTATTTTCTGCTTAGCTTTTGTGATGCATCTTTGATCAATCCAATACGTCTTCGGGTCTCAGTGTCGCATTTTCCGTCCTCTTGAATACCTCTTCCCAGGTATTCAAATTTCTGTACCTGTTTCCTCAACCTTTAATTTGCATTTTGGTCTCCTCTTTTTGATGATGACCATGCATAGCACTTATGCTTTAATTTTTGTGTAGTTAAGTCGGTATGTCTAATGAAATCTCAACAAACTGTAACATTTTCATCTGATGATGGTTCGCGTTCAAACCATTTTTCTACATAGAGAAGGTTATCTCCCTATCACTCCTGTATTTAAATTCATTTGAGACTAGAATAGAACACCCAGGTACTAGATGGTCAATAGTTTCTTCAGCGTTGTACAAAAAGTAGAGAACACATATACCCACTTGTACAAAAAGATAATTTTTATCTGACACATTCATCAAAATATGGGCTTAGTATGTGCTTGTTGACAGGCATTGATCTTGAGCAGTTACGGTAAATCCCTCTGTGTTTGATTTCAACCCAAAGTTCCGTAACCAGTGGATGACCACCCTTTAATAAACAACAGGACTGTGTGCTCATAATAAAATAATAGGTAAGGAAATGTTTTTCTTCCAATTTGGTTTTCAGGTTGTTAGACTTACGTTCTGCTTTTTATTTAAACTTTACTCTTGGTATTATTATTATTATTATTATTATTATTATTATTATTATTATTATTTAGTGTAACTTTAATTTCAGGCAATTCATGTCATAAACAGAGGACAGGTTATCGATGATGCCTGGAGTCTTGTAAAGTACGTATGACACTTTTTATTCTGATTGAATGTTCTCATTTTACTGTTTGTTCGGATTTTTGTGACTTTCTCTTCTTTGCCTGCAAGTGATATATTTCCATATCGATTATTTACTAATTCACAATCGGAATATTTACATTTTCGGTTATATATTCTTTTAAAAAAATAAACTAACATAGAAATTACAAAGGAACATATCAAGGTCAGGTGTTTGAGTCTGGGTCACTCACTGTTTCTCTGTTTCTGTCTCTCTGTTTCTCTCTCTCTCTCTCTCTCTCTCTCTCTCTCTCTCTCTCTCTCTCTCTCTCTATGTATCTCTCTCTTTGATTGTTTTCAAGGAGATAAAACAGACACAAATACAATTAAGTGCAAATTATATTGATGACATTTGCTAATAAAAATAAATGCCATAATCACTATCAATGAAAAATTGCAACTGTTCAGCAAAAACCAATTTTTCTATTAAATTAAAAACATCCTGTGATTTTTGGTGCCAGCAGAACATCAATTTCTAAAGGTTCTGGAATTATGAATCTATTTTAGTGATCGCAACAAATGATAAATGAAAATGTTAGGTATGGATGAAGCAATTTTTTCTAATCTCCTGATATTTTCTACCGGATTTATTTTACTGAATAAAACTGTGTTTTATTACATTGGAAGAATAAATACGTTATGCATTTTCGGTGTCAGTTTTTGTTAATAAAGATGTGCAAAGATGGTTTTGCCATTAATTTGTTTTGAACAAAACGTGTCTTGTTCAACTAGATGCATAACGAAACGTTCTGTGGATGAAATTCTGATTTTGATTGGAATTAGTTTGTATTTTCGTTTGCTTTAAACATACAGTTTTATTTTTAATCCAATGTATGACGTCCACCCCGCAGCCGGTCTGTATCCAAGCTCGGTTTCCTCGGCTGATCGTTGAGTTGATCACTTCAGCCCAAGTCCTTGTCTCGCTCCACGTTGATCAATTGATCACAAGACTTGCTTGGTCCGAATGGTCGACTGGAATCAATGACTTGGTTTGGTCCAGTCGAAGTAACACGAAAAAAATAACGTGGGTAAAAGAAAAGTATTTATATGAAATTCTTGGATATAAAGTTGTTAATACAGTTATTGATGGTTCATGCGGGCTATATTCTCCATGTAATAACTATCGACCTTTCCCGATTATCTTGCCACAGTGTTTGTTGTCTTGGTTTTAAAGGAAATTTCTGGAACAAGGCTTTTAAGTCGGAGTTTTTCTTCAGGGGCGGCAAATCATATGAGATCAGGCGAAGCGGCGGTCTCATCGCTCTTCACCAGTCTGCTACTGTACGCTATCTCTCTGTCTGCACTGCACACACTCTTCGTCTACACCCCACTCTTGCGTGCCATGTCTCCGCTAGGTCACTCTGGTCTGGTCTCCGCCGGGTCTCTCCGGTCTGTCACCGCTGTGTGTATCGGGTCTGGTCTCATCCTGTTGAATCTCTCTAGCAGAAGATGGCTGCCCCGGACCCGGGCGCGATGAACACCAGCCAAGCTCGTAGTTGAATCTTCACATGTGTCATTTCTCCGCCGGGTCTCTCCAGTTTCCACACACTGTCTTCTAATCTGCCGTCGTTTTCTGTCTGCACATCTCTGCACACTCTCCGGCCGACCGAACCACCTCTCTCTCTCTCTCTCTCTCTCTCTCTCTCTCTCTCTCTCTCCCAGTCGGCTGAACTACCTCTCTCTCGGTGGCCAGCTGAATTGACTCTGCTCGGCGTTCTGTTCTTTTTATGGACCCCTGCGCAAGGGCTGGAGTGGGGCATGATGTGCTCTGCGATGCTAGCATTCCCTCAAACAAATCTCCCTGCAAATGTCCAAGTATGAGGGAGTATCTCCTCCCTCCTTGGAATTCTACCTACGCCTTTTCATCCTTTTGGTCACCTGATCAAACCCGTCTCTTTTTTGCTTTGTGTGAGTGTCCCTCATTATCACCGCCCGAGGAATGTGGTTTAAGCCAAACGGCCAAATTTTAATTATCTAAAATTCACTCTTATCGTACACATGTGTGTGGTCATTTTTGCACCTGGGATTCCTCATTTTAATCCTTTTCAGCAGACGAAAAAATTAATTAACCTTCTTATCTATTTTTTAGGGGGAGGGGCCTGTCTGCTCTTTGAAGTTTACTGTTCTAATTCTTGGCATTTATACAGTCACTGCACCTGGATACATAACAAATATTCTACGTTATCTGCGTTGCATTAATACCTTTTTATGAAATTCAAAAATCATGCAATGGGTAACATAGCATTTATTAAAATTTTGTTGACAGACGAGTTAAGCGTTATTATTAACAAGATGAAATATATATAAATTTATGTTTTACTTAATCTTTAATTTACTAGTGTTGCTTGATTCCAAATTTGTATCATTTAAATGCGATATTAGTTTACAAACATACACATACTAAACATAGGTACACATATATATAAAATTTAGTCTGAGAAGAGCTCATAATGTGAGGCATGATAGTAATGGTATGAAAAACTAGCATGCCAATCACTGTACCACCACAAGCTTTACATGATTGAATCTATGAATACGAATATTTTGGAACAATGAACACCTCCCAAATCAATGGTGATTTCTATAAATTATATAATAGATATATGGTTAGTTGTCTTAATGAAATAAAGTTTCTTCTTTTATTATCTTAAAGGGCGGATGAATTGGAAGTAGAGATTGCTCTAGGAACGTTGGAGTTTTTAAACGAAGATGATAGCCTCGGGCCATGGAGAGCAGCTGCTGCTGAGATGTCGTACTTAAAGACTCGTCTTATTCGAACAGACACATACAAAGATTTGGAGGTAAAAACCAAAGAAAAATATAAGCATCTTTTGAAAGCATAAGCTGACATAAATGCATCAACTGTTACGTAATATCAAGAAACAAAATCTCTACATAGAATGCTGTTAACATTTGTCATATACGTTCATTATATGTTTCATTATTTTCTTCCTTGAGCCCAAAACGGTCGATACGTCTATTAATTATTCGAAAATCAATGCTACACAAAACAATTGTTTTAGGCAATTCAATAGAAATTCATTAATGTTTAAGTGACTTGAAAATTAATTGTGCGCAATCATCAGCATTCATTCTTTTGTTCTTTATGTTTTGTGGATTTAAACGGATTGACACATCAAGAAAGCATTCTTATATTAACTCCACTCAATGATAGTTTTTCGATATAATTTGTAACCATCTATTTTTGTCCTCAAGTAAAAATCATCCAAGAGTTATCCCGGTGGTTTAGAGCTGATTTAATTGATTGTACTCTGAATAATTATAACGTTTTTTTTTTTCATTTCTAGGTTTATATAAAATGCAATTGATAAAATTTGGGATAACTGGATTTTTGTTCATTCTCAAAATTGGTATTTTCTATGTTATATAATTACTGTGTTGTCTTTGCTTCAGTTGTTTCTCCGTCGTTTGGTGGTTGGTCATTACCATCGTTTGGGTTGGGACAATACAGGAGCTGATTATACCGAATCGTACGTAAACGACTTTTCTTTCGATTATTTGTTGTAAACTTTGCATTAAATTGACTTGTGACAATTCTCAATGAAAATGTTATTTCCCATGTATATAAAAGAAAATTTACTTACAAATCCGAAAAGAAGTAAAATAATAAAATTGCTTAGGTTCAGTGATGCATCCAATGAAATTTATATAAAAACCAAATGCAACATTTCAGAAATATAAATAGCATAAGAGATTGTCAACTTATTGTTAATTGATTTCAAAATAAAATCAAGAATGCGAATCTAAAAGTTCCGCTTTTCTTGATGTCTGAGATTTCACTCATGCAATTGCTTATTATTTCTGTTGATGTGTTCTTTAAATATATATTAAACGCACAGTGCTTCTTATTACTCTAATAGCTAATTATGCTAAACTTTAAAAAATCATTTTGCGTAAATTTATAACGGCAGAAATAATTATTTCTTTGTTTTCTGAGTCAACACATTGATTTAATATACATTATATCGCTCATTTTGAAAGAAATCAAAAACTATAACTGATTGACTTTTTCTGTGTTATGATAACAATATAAATAAATAAACAGTAAAATGAAAAATGTATAGAAAATGACATTGACTTTCTTAATTTTTAACTCAAATATCAATAATTTCCCACTTTTTAAGACATGAAATAATTATATCGGATTAATGTCACAGGTTTTATGATTGTCCAACAATAGGATTTTATACAAATTTAAAAATAAATTTTCTAATGATTTTTTTTAAGGTGATAGGATTGTCACTCCAATAGAAGCACTTCAGTTTTATGGTAAATTTTAAAGATCAAAAACAAAACTTCTGAATAGAATGCACACGTTTTTATGTTTCTTTTTTTTTTTTTTAATTGCAAAATAGCTACTGACAGATTATATTTGTAGAAATACATGTCTCTCTAGAAACGTTCGTAACAATACTTTTCTTTGGAAGTAGTCATGGTGCTCCTGAATCGAGTTGTAACTGGAGACATTTGCATATTTCGTTCACTTATCACATTGATACCATCGCGGATAAGCAATAAAATGAAAACAAGTCAAAAATTAGTAATGTTCTTTCTTTTATGAAATATCTAAATTTAATTAATATCAGTTTACATTTAAAGACAATGCCATTTGTTTTCTAAGTAAGTGTGGACTTTTCGTGTCTATACAAAATTTTGAGGGACAAGTAATAAATCCGTTAAGTCTTTAATCAGAATTAATGTTTAAAATTAGAAGGTAATGGCATCAGTGGGGAAACAAAAAAAAGATATCTCATGACTCGTCAACTGGAAAATTATTTTCTTTAATTTAAATGATGAGACATGAAATTAGAAAGCAAGTCTTTGTTGAGATAATCACTTCATTAAAGAGTGTTCATTATTGTTAAATAGTGAGTCTTCACCACAACAATGGTGAGTACTGTGAAAGACTTTACACGCTTCGTAAGCTTTAAACTTTAACTATATTCCTATCGACTCTTAAAATATATTAGATCTTTAAAAACTGACAAGAAACATATTGTTTAAAAAAATTTGTATATAAAAGTAAGTGTTAAAACTCTAAATAGACAGTAGAAACATTTATTTAAATGAAAGATCATTTTTCCGATAAAATTACGGATAAACAATAATTCTAAAATTTTTCCGACTTTGAACATTTCTTTACTTACTAAGTTTTATTATGTATCCTGTAATATACCGGATATGATTTGTTAAATACATTACTCAATCATTCATTCATTCTAATAGTTACATACAAAACGATATCTGGCACGATTCTAATTACAACAAGTAAATGTAACACTATAAGGGAAGGACGGATGCACTCGTATTCCGGTCCCTAAATGTAACACTATACACTGTGTGATTCCGTGATAACTTCAGGGTCAAGAATCTTTGGTCACAGCATCAAATGTAACACTATGGCTTGGACGATCCTGATTATGTCGACTGAAGTTTTTTTTTTTTTTTTGTGCTTTCCCCCACCCTAGTTTTTTTTTCTTCTTTTTTTACCAAAACATAATATATTTTTCGCTGTTGGCTCCATAGTAACATTTCTCCCAATTCTAATGACTGGCAGCGATACACATTGGCCTTTAAATCGCTCGTCCACAATTACGTTGTATGTGCTCATTTCCTCACTTTTCAAAAGATGGTGGCCTTGTCCAATTCCGACTGCTATTATGATTTTCTCTTCCCGTGCTTCTTTTTCCTTTGCATTTAACGCGTGTCTATTCTCTCTGATAATCCTAACGATTCCTCACCGTCTCTTCTCTCTGGCAAGAACCGTTAAATATGAAACCCAATTTGTTGCTTTAGGTGAGATTTCTTCTTTTTTTCCTGTTGAAAAGTCTCTGAAATTGTTCTACCTAAAACCATATAAATTCGCTGCAAACAGCTTAATTTCGCAGACTTTTAGAGATAATTTCTTCTATTTTGACTTTAATTTATTACATCATTTTCACTTGACTTGTTGCGTTTCGCGGTTGGGTATAGTACCATGTCAGATTATATTAAGTTACAAATTAACATTCGGGTTCGATTCCTAAACTCTACAGTCGACTTAATTACTCAAGACTAATTAACTTTCTTAATTCATTTTCTCGCATTTAAATTCAATAATCATTTCTTTTTTTTATTTTTCCTTGGTTCTACACTTTAAAATCTGGGCCTTTCTACATTTAACTCAGTTCGTCAACCGCTGTTATGCCTCCCTATGTCTCTGCTCTCTTTGCACGAATGTCTCTGCTCTTTTCTCACCATTGTCAGAAAAACACAGTAAATTCTGTTGGCAGAAGTGGGATTAGACAATAATCACACTTGTATTTTGTACCTTTTTTTATACATTATTCTTTTTTTTTCCTTCATCCACAAGACCGCCATTTTCCAACTTTATTTTTCTGTCGTTGACTGTCCTAAACAAATGAAATATTTCAGGAGTCGGTTACAAAATATTATTTACTAGAATTTACTTTCGTAAATTTTAACGCGCAATAAAGATCAAGAAAGAATTGTCAATGGTCATGAATTAAAGAAAACCTTATTGGCAAAACTGGGCTGGAGTTGGTTTTTGTCTTCGTGTAAACTACTGCAGCTGAACTGTTGTGAGATATCTGATAAATTCTTATGACAGTTTTGCTTTGTAAAACAGCTTGTGCTTGTTAAATAGGAAAAATACTCATTGTCATAAAAACTGACTACATCGGATGTTTTTTTATTTCATAAGCCTTTTTTACATGGAGTTTACTTTAAATCACTACTTAAATTCATAATTGTTACAATTGTTTTTATTGTATAAGTCTTTTCAAATGAAAATATTTAAAAAAATTAGAACTGATTAAAATTGCATATTTATAACAAAAACTCCAGCATGAATCATCGATATTACTTTTTTTTACTTGTTTCAAATGATTCATCGTTTGGTAATTATCATAAATGAAGGTTTAAAAGCAATAGCATATGGAGAAATCATTTTATTCTCTTGGATTGAAATCATTTTCTTTAACTATTTTTGTTTTCATGTGTAAGTCTAAAACCACAGAGAGAAGTTCATTAACTGAGATTCCGATATTTAATCCCGTGGCTTAACTAACAACTGACCATACGAAATAATAGACCTAAGTTTTATCAACTATTTTTTATGATGTTCTTTGTGTATATTTAGAATTTTGGAATGATACCGTGTTGTATGTTATTTATTATCTTCCTCCAGGTCTATGAGGACCTTGATCATAGAGGTGGCGTGTGAAAATAATGTAAGGGGTTGCCAAGAAGAAGT
Organism: Ascarosepion bandense; assembly: GCA_037127315.1. Taxonomy (NCBI): domain Eukaryota; kingdom Metazoa; phylum Mollusca; class Cephalopoda; order Sepiida; family Sepiidae; genus Ascarosepion; species Ascarosepion bandense. The sequence continues at coordinate 1,789,370 of JBBBDQ010001382.1, read as the reverse complement.
TCAGAGACAATTCCGACAGTGGATGGATAATCCCACAAACAACCCGTGAGTAAATGTTCTTCATTTCATCACACACACACACACACACACACACACACACACACACACACACACACACACACACACACACACAAATGTTATTGCCATACGTGCAACGAAAAATAAGAATAACGAATAAAAACTACAAATAGCAAACAAAGTAACTGAGAATAACTCAACATAAACTAGAAACCAAATATGGAAAGAAAGACAATTCCACAAAGTATTTAAAAGTCAAATAACAGGAATTGTAGATAAAATGGGCCGGATCTCACTGCACGGACGACATATGAAAAAAAAGCGTATTAACTGATGGTGGTCATTTAAAATAATTGAATGCAAACTAATTACTTCAAGATGATGGTTAATTAAAAATCAAATAGCGCTTGTTTGGATGCAACAAGCTAGCCTAACGCTTATATAATACCAGATATGACAGGGTGGGAACAGTAATTTTCAAAGGAGTTCAGCTTGACTTTTTAAACAAATGGTATAATTAGAAGCTGGCCAACAAAATAAAAAGTATAACGGAATGTAAAAAAGTGATCGTTGTGCACAATTGCAAAACAAAATAGAAGATAAAAAAGACTGACGTGAACTAAAGTAATTGCGAAATATGAAAATGAAAATTTTATCCATAACCATTGGGACCAATAGGGACGATCATGAAAACTCACAAGAAAATTGAAGAAATCAGAAAAAATAACAGAAAATATTAAGATGCCAATAGTTTTAAAGCAGACGCTGAGGAATGTGCTAGCGATCTGAAGAGATATGTCTAATTCCTAGAAATAAGCAACAGATATTTCTGGCACGAAATATGCTAATAATAAAAGATAACAATGAAAACACATAACAGAACTGAAAATGCTTAAATATGCAAATCATTAAACATTCTGCATGCTTGGATTATTTTATGTAGTATTTCATGTTTACCAAAATGTGTGGATTTATTTGGATAGACAAGCGGGTGTTAGCTGGGATATTTTTCTCCCTAATCGATCCCATTATTATGTTTCTCCACAGAATCGACCCGAATTTAAAGACTATTGTTTACTGCAATGCAATTCGCCTTGGCGGCGCTGAAGAATGGGACTTTGCCTACGAGATGTACAAGAAGACAAATGTGGCTAGCGAAAGAATGCTCTTGTTAAGATCGCTGACCTGCTCACGGGAACCATGGATACTCAGCAGGTAAGATATTTGACCTCGCAACTTTTGGATTCGACTATTTGTCGATGTTCAACACGTTGTGTTTTCAAATTATGTTCGCTCGATATTGATTAGATGTAATAACACTATGAGGATCTGGCTTCGATGTTATTCCTAAAATATGATAATCAATCATCAGTGTTTATATAATTAAACTGAATTAGTAATATCCATTTTAAAATATTTTAAAAACTTTTCTTTCAAGCCATTTAAAGCTTATCATATGCAATTAAATAAATATGATTGTTTACTTAGTTTTCCGCTGTTTTGCAGAAAGACATCCCATTTGACAGCAGTTATCTTAATGACTGTTATTTATTTTTCATTAGACTTTTGGCAAGGACACTGAATTTGAAAGAGATTCGGAAGCAGGATGTTGTAACCACCATTATTCTCGTATCAAACAAACCCATCGGTCGGTTGCTAGCTTGGGAATTCCTTCAGACGAATTGGGAAGTCATTAAAGGAAAGTAAGACACCCAACTTGGTTTCATTTCAACTTGAATGTGTTTCTAACGAAAATTATTTCTGGTTTTTGTATAAGATTACATCTCAACTTAAAAGAAATTACGTTCAGATCATTTTCAGTATTTATAAGTGCATAACTCACGGGCCGAGTATCGGATTTTCAATGAGCCATTAAATGCCAGTTTTAAAAAGTCATTCTCGTTAATTGTGCTATATTTCAGAAATAAATATTCTCATTTTAAAATAAAGATATAAAAAAGACATTTCTCAGCTGAACTCGAGTCAAAAACAACTCTCATATTCCAAATATACTGAGACGCGTGTTCCGAACGACACGATCATATTTCTGTGATTGTATCGTCAGTAAAACGTGTCTGTTTCAATTTTATTCTGACGCTAACCTGAGCACTTTTGTTAAGATATGAAGACTAAAGATTGATAAATATACACTAAGAAGTGGCACAAAATACAAACACAATCTACAATAAAAATAAAAACTATTAGGCTGTAATATCAACAAACAGACCGTCAACGTTTCAAATAATAAAAACGATCACATAACAAACACATTAAAATAAACTGAAGACTTTAGACTATGTCAGATTTTATTATTTTGCAAAAAAGAAAAACAACCGTCAATTGTGTGTGTGTGTGTGTGTGTGTGTGTGTGTGTGTGTGTGTGTGTGTGTGATGTAAATTTGTTGTATTATAAATATACTATGTCTCAATCAGATGAAATATACTGAAAGCTGTTTAAATATGAACAACTGAAGCTCAATACTATCGATGCTTTATGATCTGTCATAATCACTAGGTCGGATTTTAAAGACTAGAGTAGTGTGTATGCAGAAATACAAGAAGACATATTTCGTTTGTTCATATATGCAATATCAGATTTCCTCTTCACTATAATGTTATGCAAATTAATTTTTTATATTAATGTGCGAGATAAAAATAGAGAATTTTTAAAAGTTCGTGTTTCATGTCAAATTTCAACTTGACTTTTTCAAGTTGTGATCAAGGATTTCTAAAAATGAAAATATTATTGAGAAGCACAAAACCTCATTTCCACAGCTTTTCACGATCTAATGTTACACAATAACAGTTTTTATTTGTCTTTATATATTGTTTTGTTTTTCATCAGTTGTATCAACTGTTTTCATAAATCCACTATGTTTACCTTCTTGCAGTTTAGGTGTTGGCATGAATTCAATATCCAATATTTTGTGCGCTCTCGCTGAGACATTTAACACAGAATACGAACTCGAACAGGTAAGCTGTTTCCTTTATTTTCTTTTGAAATTTAAGCATTTCAATGGTCAGACTTCACAATTGCTCCCTTAGGATATATTAATTGTTCCCATTATGCAATATTCATTGATTCTTGCTTTTTTTTTTTTTTTTGAAGCTGGAGAACTTTATCAGAATCACAGGTCTTCAACAAGAATCTGCAAATCGTCAAATTAGACAGGCTTTGGAATTTACGAGAACCAGTATCAGATGGATGAATAAAAATTATGAAAAAGTTAAAAATTGGCTACGAAATCGAATGTCAAGGTAAATAAAAGATTTTGAACACCGCTTGAAATAAGAGTAAATTTCTATTATTATTAGTGGAGTAATGGGTAGCAACTCAGATTGAGAAATCGGAGAGCCGAGTTCGAATTCTAGTCGAATTCATTCCATTCACTTACGGGAGCGAGATGGATTCATTATTTAATAATGAATTAATCTCTTCTCTCCCCAGCTATGAGTAAATAGCAGGAAAGACTACGTTTTATAACCCTGGTTGGCAGTAAGAATTGGTGACCTACTGCGGGAAAATCGGTTCTTCACATCATGGCTTGGAAAAAGTCTTGAGCCTTGGTTGGCAATCTTTCTTGAGATGATGTCTCGTATATAAAAACAACCGGGTGTATGGCCGGTGATCCACGTTTGTATCAGCCATCGAAAGAAGTCCATGACGTCCACTCACAGAACCTGGATCTAAGTGCAGCAATGTTTGACTGTGTTGTGTGAGGTGGAATTGTCAATGGATTTCCGACCAATCATCGTCGAAGAATTGTGATGATGATTATTATCATTGTGTGAGAGCACCGCACCAACAAAGTGAAGCTAGGATACAAATATACGGAGCCTAATATAAATATTATAGCACCTAATCTGGTAAAAGTATATCAGGCATTTGCATTACAAGCAAATATGGGCGATATGGTGACAGGTTTTAATAAAAGCAGTGCATAAATCTTGAACATGGAACCTTGTTAGAAATACACTCAAGTCGGGTGAATTCACTCAGACGGTTTTCAATTGAAAGTGATTACAAATATCTAGATGTGAATCTAGATGTCACCTTGGCTGTCTCATCTTTCTAACTTAAAAAGCTACTTCCACTCATGAATAGAGTTGCACAATACGCCAGCCGCTAGAAAACATGCTAAACTGGTTAAGATCGGACAAATCTGAAGTACTGAACGGGGTAGCACATATTATTATTATTATTATTATTATTATTATTAGGTTGTTATTATTTATTTCTATAGTCTAAAACCAGTACAGAAAGTAACAGAAGATCGAATAAAATCTTAATAAGAACAAACGTTTCTTAAAGCTCATTACATGCAATATGCTTGTCAATATATCAAGAAAACATTTTCATGGAAAACAAATTCAAATAAATGTGATTATGATTCTCACTTCAGTCATTTGACAGGAATTATGACAATGTGGTTATCAAGAAAATGGTTTCTTTTAATGTTTAACTTGTAGTGGGTCAACCAATTTGTAGTGGTGACAAATACACTCAAACTGACCCTCTAATACTTTTACCAACTCAAATGCACCAAAGACAGCAAACAACAAGTACAAAATGGTATAGTAAAGTTGGTTATAACACTTTAGAGATCTTGGTTGTGTGTTCTAAAATATTATTGAAAATGTTATGTTAAAGATCTGGTGTTTAGAAATTGAGTGTTTAAACATGAGTTAATTTAAAGAGATGCTTGTATGTTTGTTAAGAAATTAAACAGTTTGTGAAAAAAATGTTTGTAATAGTTTGCTCAACTTACAGTTAAGATAAGTTGCCTCGCATGTTGAGTGAGTTTAGGAGTTACGTATTGCTTGAATTTGTCACTTGATGAGTTGATGTCGAAAAATAAGTGAATTTAACAAGCTGTCGGATGTCAAAGAAAATTAACTTTCAGTCAGTAAGTTGAGCTTAATAGATTTCTATGTCTGGTTATCAAAGTTGTTGGAGTCACTGAAGAAATTGAATTTCACAAGCTGTTATGATGTTAATAAAATTAACTTTTAGCCATGGAGTTGAGTTTCATAAATTTGTATGAAAAGTTGATTATAAGAAGAATACAGTGAATAAATCGAGTTGAAGTTTCATATTTATGAGTTTTCTTGATCACGTGGGATGCTCCAAATCAGTTGGCGCGAACGAATGTCTACTAAGGATACACATGCATGTGCAGGGTTAAGGATAAATGGAAATATGATTATTAATTATTTACTATCTAATCAGAAAACCTTCTTCCGTAACTGAACTCGGGAGCCAATTTTAATGGGTTTAGTACAAACTGAGAATACTTAGCTGTGATCCACTTTTAATAGATTTATAACAGAGAATGTAGAAATCTAATTCTACAAACTAAATACACGTGATATCTCAAATGTTTAACAACTTGAAGATCAGAACATGTATAAGTCGTGACGAAAGGAGTTTCTTTAAACTTCAAAGAGAAAATCAGAAAGACGTAAAAGCAAGATCTTGTCTTGCAGCCGCCGTGGAAGAATTTGCTTGGCGAGCCATCGGCAGGCATGAAACAGATATGGAATCCAGTTCTAAATCGTCATTCGAGAAGTTATGACGATGGTGGTGAAAATAAAAAATTCAATAGAACAGAATTCTGATAGAGAAACAAAGTTAAGTAAATATTTCGAGTAAATATTAGCGGATTTACATTTTTCAAAGACCATTCCACAGCTGATTTTATTTTATTTTTGTTTAATTTTCCTAATGTTTATTCTATAATATAAAGCCCAATATGACTTTATACGTCACAAAGTCTTATTTCTCCTAGTGAGATATGTTATAGTAATAGTAGACATTATTTAACACAAATAATTGTTTATGCTTCGTGTTACCATAACAACTTAATATCTATGTAAATAGTGAGAGAAGAGTACTAATTCCTTACTTTCTATTTATTTTGTTGTGTTTTAATTTTCTTTGGATATTTATTTCTACTCTCAATGATTTAAAAAGCAGAATTCTGCATTATTTTACACATTAGGTAAAAATCTTATATTACTCATACAGGATATATGACCAATGTAAAAACAACAATTTTAAAAATCGCTTGCAATATGGATGTCATTCTTTGGTGGTAGTTAAACTTGTATCTTAAGCAATTGTCTCAACAAATTTGTTTTAACTGGATGACAGCAATTGTTAAAGTTAAATTCAGGTCAAAAGAAAAGGTAGTTAAAATCATTATGTTCCTTCTGTTTAAAATTCTTAGAAATAATCTTGAAAAACGAAATTTTAATGAAATTTAATGAAGTTGTCATTGAACAGATGTTAACCTGAATTTTAAACGAATTTTCCCAATCAGCTCAAAACTGAGGTGCTTTTATAATGAACAGATCTCAGAATATCTAAATTTGGAGACAAGGCAATAGATTTGTCTGCATTCACTGTGCGTAAGATAATTTAATATCATAGGCCAAATATATATGTATATGTGTACTAGCAGTATAGCCCGGTAATGAAAGCTTTAAAACTAATCTATGGTCCTGGAGCTCAGACTCTTTGGACATTGGCACGAAAGACTAAAAAGCAATAGTTGTTTCCAGTTAAAGCGAAACTGTAGACTGAAAGAAAAATGAATGGATGTAAGTCAAATTTTGATTTCCTGGTATCGATATCAAATAAGTTTTTGCGTCGTAAACTGAATTTTGAAGGCTAAATAAGTCCTCTGAGTAAATGGTATCATGGCTGAGACTAAGAACTACAATTATGCCTACTTAGAGCCGAACCCGAAGCAAAAACTAAAATAAAAGGGCTGAAAAAAATACAGGCAGATAAACAGATATACACACAAACATCTTTCCTTTTATATATATATATATATATATATATATATATAATCGATTTTCTGCACTATTGTAAGAACTGCAACCTTGAAACTTCTGAATATCGTTTCTTATGTTTTTGTCTATGAGTGTATCAAATTTGATTAAAATCGGACCTTTCTTTCTATAACCCGATTTTTTCGATCATCAATTTTCGATATTTATCGGGGGTACCTCGACACAAAACCTAGCTAAGAACACTCGCAGACGCTTATAGTACAACTGTGTACATTTTCAAGAAAATCGGTTCAGCTGTTTCGGAGTCTATAGGTAACGGACACACACACACACACAAAGTTCCATTTATAAATAAGTTTAGATATGTATGTGTGCATGCGTGCGCTCTTTAATATATCAGCTGCGATAGACAGATATGAGTGAAAGTCTTGTTTCTCCAATAAACAAGGTTGAAGTGAAGAAAACATTTGAAGAATATGAAAATAACACGCCAGAATGCGCACCCTTTTTATTTTTTAATGTTCTGTAAAATTAAAAAGTTTCTAAAACAGTACTGAAGCGTTAGGTATGCTGGGCGTCTTCACAACCTAAAGGGTTATAATGCCTCTGATTGAATATTTGACTTTATCCAATCGTTCTTAACAAATCGTGTAATGAAAGTCGAGTTGAACGACCACGCTTTTAGATCATTTCACATTAATACGAAATTCTTCCAGGGTTCTATCTTTTCTTATTTCTTTTCTTCATCAAAAACATCTTCATTGAGATGAATTTCCAATTCAGTATTTATGCTGATGATACAACCATTTACTGCTTTTTTGATAGTAAGTCTAATTACTAATTTGACTAACATGTTTCGATCCTCCTTCTACAGTGTAATGGTTGCTACAAGGAATACATACGAGAAATCTTGATGAAATTAAATAAAAGATTATACTAGCATAAAAAGGATGTTTTACAAAACAACGCATTCAATGCATCAGACACCGTAATGAATCTGAGCATAGATTCGGTTTAAAAATGCTACTTTATTTAAAAGAGAGGGCAATTTATTAAGGTGAAAGTGTACAGAAAGTGCTTTGATCGTTAGATCATCCACAATTAATTTACCTCCAATTTCTTAAAACATTTCATCTTTCTTAGAATATCTTATAGTGTAGGATAATTAGATAATTTCTAATAAAAGTAATACAAACAAAAGTACAAGGAAACTTAATAAAATCGGCTAGACTACATGCCTAGACACCTCTGAAAAAATATTTCAGCATTTCAACATCTTCAGCGTTCCCTTCGGTGCATAATTATAACCGACGCTTTTATATCTCCGTGATCCATTAGACATATATAATTCCATTAACAAAACATTTCTTTCCTTCGATGAAATCATTCTAGAAGATGGAACACGTTACACATAATGGTTTCCACTTTCTCATTTTTTTACTTAACATTGTTTACTTAACATTGTTCTGATATATAAAACATTCTCGCATTTGTAACAAAAGGTTGGCACTCAGGAGTAGTGATGCTCCAAGCATATGTGTGTCTCCTTACCCACTGATAGAGGAGTTTCAAAATCTTGATCTTGAGGCTGATGTCTCTTTCATGTAAAATGTTGTGAAAAGTATCCGATCTATTAGAGCTGACTACAATCTCACCAAAACTTTTCTCCCTTCGCGCAAGTCTATTGGAAATTTTGTTGATCCTTTCGATGTCATTTATGGTATTTCTTTTGAGGGATTATATCAACGATTGCTCAAAAGTAACTTAAACGAGATAGAAATTATTAGAGCTAAAAATAGACAGAAATCAGATTATCCCCATGGTATTCCTGAATGTGAAACAGATGCTGTACATTTTGCACTGGTCAAATATAACTTACCTTGTCGTGACATCAACTTGAATGTACTGAGAGTACAAGAATGTCGTTTTTTGTCACAAACTTTGGAGTTTCACAAAAAATTTGCATTGTCTGGATTATGGGAATCACAGTTCTGCACAAGAATTATGTGGTAAAGAATGTCTTATGGAGAGGCGAATCCTAAACCGTCTGTCTGAGGCCGTGGTTAAAGCTGCTAATGTATTTGAAAAATGATTTTCAGTCAACCACCACATGAACTTATAATTTTGGGGATTATGATTTATGTGACTGATGTGTGGAAAGTTTAAAACCTGTTTTGTATGGATCTGATGAAGAGATTATATATATATATATATATATATATATATATATATATATATATATATTGTGTTGAGTTGTGATTATGCTTAGTAATAAGATTGTTGTATTTTCAGTGGTTTAAGATACTTTGGCAAGCAGGTTTTTCGTTGTAAAGTGCTCGATATCAATATAGAAATAGACAATTAATAGGATTAGTGTGCATAAGTTTGTCATTTAACTGACCAGAGTCATGCCAACTTCGAAATTTCGTGAAGGCACCATTACGATGTTCTCACTCGTCAGGGTTTATTTTTCATCAAATAGAAAAATAAGCTCTGGGAAGTGAATCATTGTAATGGTGCGTTCACGAAACTTCGAGGTCGGCATGACTCTGCTTAGTTAAATGACAAACTTCACATTAATCTTGTGTGTGTGTGTGTGTGTGTGTGTGTGTGTGTGTGTGTGTGTGTGTGTGTGTTAGAATCACAAAAATGATGTGCTCTCTTATTTTGTAGTGTTGAAAGACGAGTAACTGACGTCCGTTTGCCAAGATCCTTGATACCTAAATTATATCACCTTGAGTTGACACCGGATATCTACTCAGAAGAACCAGCCAACTTCACATTTCGAGGCCATGTCAAGATAGATATGCTGTGCGTTAACAGCACCAATAATATTACTCTTCATGTACATAAACTGGAAATCCTCAATCCTATCAAAGTAAGTTATTCGCTTTGTTTCTTTTGTGGTTACATTTTTTTGTTTTGTTTTAGGTTTTTTATTTTGTTTTCCTAACCGTAAATTTTCAAACGAGATTTCGTATGTAAAATTCTGCTACTCGATATAAATAGCTACTGACGAGAATGGAATTCAAAGTTTATAACTTATAATGCAGCGGAAGTACTTAAGATAAAATAATAATCGTAAATGTTCTTTCATTTTAAAAACTATTTTTTTCACTCTTTTCAGGTAGCCGATATAACATCTGGAAAAGAAATTACCGTGAACTCCTTTCAAGAAAATAGAGAAAAGCAATTTCTTATTGTTAATCTGCATAATTCTTTAGAGGCGGGTCATCAATATTACATTCATGTACACTTCAAGGGGCCACTACTTCCTGATCTTAAAGGACTTTATCTCAGTTCATATGAACGCAATAATGAAACAGTGTAAGTATTATCTGTTTATATTTTATGGGAGAACTATTACTATCCTGATTTTGTCACGGCAAACACTGTACAGTATAAAAGAATAGAACTCTCAAATAATGCTTCACATTTTTGTAGACAAATTGTGCATTAGCCTTTTGGGAGTGTATGCAGCTATAAAAGTTTATAATAGAAATTATTATAAAAAACTTTAAACAAATATAAAAGTATTTTAAAAATTCAATTAAGAGTACAAATATAGGGACAATTGATTTCCTAAGCAACGCTTGGATGCGGCACAAAGATGAAAGTACGAAGAATCGAACTCACGACTACACTTGCAATGATCCTATCGCGACAAACTTGCTAACCACATCGAGACGCGCAGCAACATAGGGATAGTAGTTTATATGAAACTCTTTAGCTTACTTTGAGCAGATTAACTGAAAAGAAAAGTAGTAGGATATCTCATTCATGTGTTTCAAATAGATTTAAAGAAATTTTATCAGCAATAGTAAGTATCCATTTATCTCGCGAGAGATAATTTTTTTTTTGGTCGAACATTGTCCCTTTGCGATCAGGTTTTGAAGTGTCGTAACAGTCTACTTGAATCAAAGAGCAAACGCCGTCTATCCTTGTCGATCTTTCTTCCTCTGGGAGAAGAGGAACCCAGACGAGATTATGGCGAAAAGTAGACAAGCGTCTGACCCAGTCTTATGCATAGTCTACATGAAATTTTTGCCCAAGCTTAAGGGTTCGGAATTCCCACGTTAAAAACCGACCTTGTGTCACATCCGACCCCAGTGGGTAGGTCCAGACCAATCCTTGCATGACACTCTCTTCCGCAGGTGTAACAGACGAAGCTGGAATATGAGATGGAGGTCTGACACTACATTCTTTGCTTTCTTCGTTCTCTTCTTATCTCCAACAGTTGGTTTCGTCTTTTCCTGGCCTTCGTAACTTCTCCATGAATAGCATGGTGCCAGGGATCGTTTTCTAGCTGTTCCCAGCTACCAGAGTTGATGCATGTGCGTTTCAAGTCCCTCTGACATACGCCCTTGATGTGGTGTGGTCTATTGGAGGTTGTCCAGTGACCAGCTCACTATACACAGTGCCTTTTTCCCATCATTCATATGCTAGCTGTGACCAAGCCAACGGAGACTATGTTAACAAAGGGGAAGATGCTTACTCAAGGAGTTTGCTTGCTCCAACACAACAGTGTTGACAACTTTGTCGCTCCATGTGATGACGAGGATATGTCACAGGCAACGGTGATGGAAGCTTTTCATTTGGTTTTCCTGTCCCGGTTCCGCTGCAGTAAAGCAGATGCCTGGAAAACCTTTAATTAGGTGCGCAAGGTCAGCTGACTGTTGTTCCACACTCTCTTACTCAGTTTAGTCATCGCTGCTGCTACTTTGGTGATGTGTTTATCGATTTCTTTGTCAAGTGATAGGTTGGTAGTGATAGTAGAGCCCAAATATGTGAAGTGATTTGTGACTTCAAGCACCACGTCATCGATTCTGATTGATGGAGATGCAGAAACATTTTGACACATGACGCTTAGTTTTGGCATGCATGTTAATAGCCCAAATTCCTTGCATAATTGAAATGACTGCTCAACTTTTGAAGGTCATGTTAAATGTGTGTAATCAGCATTTCTCTGGTGAGTACTGTATGCACCTTGGTCTTTGCCCTCAGGCAAGCCAAGTTGAATAAGTTACCATTGCTTCTTATATGTAAGTATAAACTTTCTTTGGGTTATCTAAACGCAAAGCTTAATTATATGGAAAATTATACTAAACAAAGCTGGTGCTAAAACAAATACTTGTTTTATACCACTATGAATAGTGAAGGGCATTGAATTTACACCATCATAGCTGAATACATCCTGCATATTTTCATGATAAGAGGTGATGATATTCAGCAATTGTTGGGGATAGCCAAGTTACATTAGTAACTGAAACAGACCCTTACTTCTTACAAAGTCGAATTGTGAACCCCCACCAACGGTTCTTTGTATCGACGCCTAAGTAGTTGATCACTTCATTCGAAACTGGGTTCTGCCCACGTTGTGCTTGATTGATCACAAAGCTGGTCTGGGTTAAAAGACGCCAAAATCCGCTGCATCGATGATCCAGAGAGAGCTGGGAGTCACAATAAGAAAAGGAAATTTTTGTAAAAGAAGTTTATATTCTGTTCGGTAGAGTATTTGGTTAGAGTTTATCCCTCTTGAAAGCAGACAACTATAATTCCTTCTACAGGATATAACACCTTCTACAGTATGTAACACTTTATCTAAGTTGGTTGGTCTGGCACCATGCTAAATCGGAGTTTTTTTTATTATTCTTTTGTAGGCAGGCAGTCAAGTGACAACACGTCTCTCGTATTAACTCCCTCCGTACTGGTCCAACTCTCCGGTACTTAACTGTACTCTCTAAACTGCCTGAAAATTCATCTATCTCTTTATATTGAGTCTCGCATTTAGCGGGGGTGGTTGTGACACACTTTGGGTATACTTTGCATTTTTCAAATGACCAACAAGGGAACCTCTTTTTGGTCACCTGATCAATCTCGTCTCTCTTTTTTCTGTGTGAGTGTTTTCTGTAACTCGAGGGGGCATGAAACGTTCCTCTGACTTTTCCGAAATCCACCGGAGGTCCTTTTTTCATTGGTCATCTGATCAACTCCGTCTCCTGTGTAAGTGCCCTCCACCACCACCGCCCGAAGGGTGTGTTTTAGCCCAACGGCCAAATTTTAATTATCTTTCCTTTCCTTTTTCCACTTCCTGTGTGTGGTCGTTTCGCATCTGTGTTTTATCACTTCAGTCGTTGTAAGAAATTATCTAACTTCGGTCAAAAATAGGATCATATATTTCTCCTTTAATTCTCAGCGTCGCAAAATTTCACAAAGACTTTATTTTCGGTAATTTTGTCTCTCCCTCTCGACCAGAGGCGGCTGACCCTAGGGTTCATAAAATCTCCTATACCCGGTGAACAATCTGTTCCTTAGATATCGATTGCTTCTGTCAATGGTCGTTAAATTTTTCAACAAACGAGAACTCACTTTTCGCCATAATGGCTATTAGAACTTTATAACAAGAATTCAAGCGTCATAAAAAACGTTATCTATCTTCCTTGGGTGATCTAAACATATCTCTCTAGGGGTTGAAAAGGAAAGAAAGAAAAGAAAATTCAATTCTTTCTTCTCCTCTTCCTTTCTCTTCTTTTTTTTTCGTTTTGTTTTGTTTTTGTTTTTGTTTTTTTGTTTTGTTTTTTGTTTTTTGTTACAGAGTGCCTTTGAGATATCGATTAAGGATATGTATACGACATTTCAAATGGCGCTGAAGGTCATGCCAATTGTGAATCTTTTAGCCCTAAATCCCCATTGGGATTCTGGATAGATGCGATCATCAAGAACTTGGAGTTGCGTTAAAACAACGCGAGCAAAGAGCTTTCCAACAATGCTTAAGAGAAAATATCCCAATTGTTCTTTTAGTGATTGTGTTAGCCCCTTTTTTTCTTTTATATTGGAATTGCGCATGTCCTTAGAAACCTCGTCTTCTCTCCAGCAGAGGCTCAGGAGACTATGTAGTGGCTTGAATAAAACTGGCTTAACGCATTTGATGATCTTTGGCAATATGCCGTTTTAATCTGGTACCACAAGCTAATGTATCATTAGTTTTGCTAAGCTATTTTGTAGGTTCAGAGTCTTCCAGGTCTGTTAGACCCTCAATAACATCAAGCAAGCGCTTCTTTAGTGACATTTACTTTTGAGCAAAGATCTAAATAATCTCTAGCCATCGTCCTATTTTATTTGTCTTTTTCTGTAATCAATTTCCCTATTTTTTTTATTTCAGAGTCTGATGGATGCTCTCTAACATGTTATTTGCACAGCGATGTGCATTTTACTGGACATTGCTATGAGCAGCTTTCAGATTTTGATGGCTAGGGTCACGCTTGAATCTAATTAGCGCGCTTAGCGTTTGGCTGGCTCTGATGTAGCGATGTTAGCCTCAAACCAGTCTTTGTTCTAACGCACCTTCTTTCTATATGTCGAGATTGCAGCATGGTAGATGCTGTTCCGAAGGGAGTTCCATATGTCTTCCAGGTACTGGGATAATAACTTTATTAATAACCACCTGAATTATAAACCTAGCACTAAAATGCAGTTTGCTATAATTAGCATATAGATAAGAAATGATTTAGAAAAACGAAATACTGAGTTAATGTTTTATCATGCACTCATATTTAGAATTGCTGTTGTATGTTATATCAAATTGTTATTGTAAGTTGAAACATCTCATTAATGCAGGTATCTGGCAACAAGTCAATTTCAACCAACGTTTGCAAGGAAAGCTTTCCCATGCTTCGATGAACCAGCTTTGAAAGCCAGATTTAACGTTGTCCTTCTGCGCATGAGTAATATGACATCGCTCTCAAATCAACCGATAATACGCACAGAAAAAAGGTAATGTTTCTGTTGTATAGCGTTTATGGTGATAACACATATTGCAATAAATGTGAGATATGTTTGTTAATAATTCATATTTGACTGATCATTCATATATGATTATGTTCAATATAATTAAATAAGAAACAAATTGGAATAATTTTATAAGCTTAACATATTTCGCTATTTAACTTCATAAATTAAATATTTCATATTTTAGACTTCGATATTTTTGTGATGTCGCAAGGTGATTTCTTCCCGTCATTGTCTCTTATGTTGCTTATGAAAGAAAATTATAAGAAAGCAATATTTTGCTCCCTCTTTTTTTCTTTACTGAAGTAACATCTATAACAAATAATACGAGATGAGAAGTTCGGACAGCACAAAGTACATTCTCTTTAGTTTTTCAATCAATTTTGCCGCTGCTAAAGTCTTATCAGTGCTTCTTATATGTAAGAGAGTGTGTGCGTGTGTGTGTGTGTGTGTGTGTGTGTGTGTGTGTGTGTGTGTGTGTGTGTGTGTGTGTGTGTGTAGGAGAGTAGTAGTATTTCTGCAATAAAGTAAATATAGGAACATAATTTATTAATTTTTGCAAATTCTTGCAATTTGAGATTTGCACATTTTTTTTCAGACCCAATGGTTACCTGGCTGACTATTTTGGCATAACACCTAAAATGTCGACTTATCTACTGGCGTTTGCTGTGTGTGATTTTGTTAATAAAAGTGTGCAAATCGGAAATTTTACTGTACGTATTAATTCTTCCCATTGCTATTCTCTATGTCGCTTTCTCAATCAGTCCATATGTGTATATGTGTTTCTAATCAAAATAACCTCATCAAATATAAACTAACGATATAGTGTATGAATTT
The DNA here is from genome assembly GCA_037127315.1 of Ascarosepion bandense. Classification (NCBI taxonomy): domain Eukaryota; kingdom Metazoa; phylum Mollusca; class Cephalopoda; order Sepiida; family Sepiidae; genus Ascarosepion; species Ascarosepion bandense. The sequence goes on along the minus strand of JBBBDQ010001382.1, from coordinate 1,773,926 downwards.
CAATGACCAGTACAATCAATTACCCTATATTGGAAACACTACCTCTTCTTTGAGCGACACCTTGCATGCTACTTATCAAACCAAAGTGCCATTAAAAAATTTAAATCACAATATCAAAAGCATTTTGCTATTAAAGAGGCAGTAAATATCAAACGAGTATCTCCTCTCATTCACCTTACATTATTTAATAGTGGAAATGGAGTATCTATTTTTTTTTTTTTTTTGTTAGAAAGATGCTCATGCGATTTACAGTCGCTCGCAGCACATGAGAGCTTTGAAAGAACGCTTCTTTAAAAAAGAAAAAGACAAAAGATAAATTATTGTCCAATCAAAACATGAGGATAACATAACAACCTGCGTAAATATAACACCCTTGAGAATTTACAGAGAAGTGACTGAAAGCGCTTGGGAAAATAATTACGGGACATTTTTACATTTTTTATCTCCAGTGAAAATGAAGTATGTTACAATACTAAAAAAAAAAAATTAAAAATGAATAAAATTTTCTTTGTCAGTTGTTTTGAACAAAACACGCTTAAAAATGTTTGCTGGTCAAATATATATATATATATATATATATATATATATATATATATATATATATAATGACAAACTTATAACTATACTCGTATCGAAAACCCTCCGCGGATTTACGTGGAAGGAAAAATGGTTATAAAAAAAAAGAAAGAGCTAAACACATGAACATCAGCCAAAAGGATTCAGACCGAGTCAGCACATAGCCCAAAGAAAAAAAAACCGAAACGAGTAATCAACTAACAAAAAGTGCTCAATACTTAGTTAGAGCAGAATAAATAAAATACACCTAGTGAGCCAACAAACCTACCAAGGTTTCACCTAAGCGCATCGTCAGGGAATGCAGGCTAACGAAAGAAGAAACAAACGACAAGATAAAGGAAACTCAATAACCCACGTGACCAAAAATGAAGACACCAAACACAAATAGAGAAGAAATTTTATTAAAACAGATTTTATGTAAATAATTGCGAAGACGAAAACATAAAAAAACTAACGACAACTAAAGAAAATAAAGAAATAGGCAAACCAGCTGATTTAAAGTTTAATTAATCTGATTTGAAAAAAATATTAATTTCAATTTAAAATATCGTAGAAAACAATTTTTATCACGAAAGTGTGCTTTTTTCGGATGTGTTGACAACTATCTTGATAGGCGTATGTTTGTTTTTTTCTATGAGGTGGGCATAGCTGTAAAAACTACGAATATAACGTGAGTGCGTTTTATATATACTTTTATTTTTTAATCATTTCACCCCAAGCAAGGCATTCCATTGCCACTATTGCGCATGGGGCTACATAGGGGAAGGTAAAGAGGAGGAGTGGTTAGGTCTAGGAAATATCAGAAAGTGCTAGATGGGTAAGGATACCGAGGATGAGGGTTGGGCAGATGGGAAGAGTGTTTGAAAGAATGGGAGCGAGTTAGTGTGTTAGGAGGTGTCTATTGACCTTACATTTAAACTCCTGGAGATTGTAGCCGTCGGGGAAGCAATCATGTGGAAGGGAATTCCACAGTCGGGAAGTGCGAGAAAAGAAACTGTTGGAGTAGAAGTTGCGGTTGCATTTTATCGGTTTCACTGTAAAAGGGTGGGATCTAGTTGCTAATCTAGTTTCTTGTGCAAATTCGTATCTAGTGGGCAGCAGTGATCTAAGTTCATTAGAGCAGAAGTCGTGAAAGTATTTATAGAAGAGACACAGGGAAGCCACGTCGCGCCGGTGAGAGAGAGACTGCAGGCGGTCCGCCAAGTTGGTATCGATCACATTACAGACCCTCCGCTGTACCTTGTCGAGAAGCCCGAAGAGAATAACAGGAGCACCCGACCAGATATGGCAGCAGTATTCAATGCACGGGCGGATGGTAGATTTATAAATGTGCAAGATAGATTCAGACGGAAAAAACTTCCGGGCCCTGAACAGAGAACCGACTTTCATAGCAGCGGATTTTTTTTTTTAATCATTTCACCCCGAGCAAGGCGGAAACGCCACTGATGTGCAGGGGGCTACATAAATGTAAAAAGATTAATTAGAAAAGAGTGAGGAGTACAAACTAGTTAGAAAGGAACAACAGAAAGCTGAGAAAGCAGGTGCGATGACAGATACATAGGTGGAGAGAAAGGGAAGGTTATACAGGGGAGGGGAGAGAGAGCTAGAGTCCAGTGGTTAGTAGATGAGTATTGACTTTGCATTAAAATTTCTGGAGGTTGTAGCCGTCAGGAAAGCAAGAATACGGGAGCGAGTTCCACAGGCGGGAAGTGCGAGAGAGGAAGCTGCAGGAGTAGAATTGTCGTCTGCATTTGGCTAACCTGACTGTGAATGGGTGGGACCCAGTTGCCAGTCTGGTTGCACGAGTAAACACCTGTTGAGGAGGCATCAGTGACTTAAGCTCATCCGAGCAGAAGCCATGAAAGTATTTATAGAAGAGACAAAGGGAGGCCACATTTCGACGATGGGGAAGTGGCTGCAGTCGAGTCGCCAGATCAGTACCTATCACATTACAGACTCTCCTTTGGAGCTTGTCAAGAACACTGAGGAGAACGGCTGGGGCACCTGACCATAAATGGCAGCAGTACTCCATGCACGGACGGATGGTTGACTTGTATATATGCAGGATGGATTCAGGTGTAAAAAACATCCTGGATCGACATAGTGACCCAATCTTCTTAGCAGTAGATTTTGCTATGGATTCAATATAGTGGTTCCATTTGAGGTCTGAGGACAGGGTAAGTCCGAGGAGGTGTAGTGTATTACTCTCAGGGAGAATCGCTTGGTCCATGCTTATGGGAGGCAGAAGAGGTTGCCTGTAATGGTTGACAGACAACAACTTGGTCTTAGATGAATTGAAGTTGAGAAGCCACTTCTTGCCCCAGTTCACCGCAGAGTGTAGATCCCGCTCAAGGTCAGCAGCGAGATTATGTCTGTCCGCCACGACAGGTTTCTTACTGGAGCGGGGGTATATTGTAGTGTCATCTGCGTAGATGCCTACTTGGGACTTGATCTCATCTGGGAGGTCGTTGTTGAAAATAAGGAAGAGCGTCGGGCCCAGGATAGAGCCCTGTGGGACACCAGCATTCGTGCTGTAGGACGAAGAGGCACGCCCATTTAGAACGACCTTCATTTTGCGGTTATTTAAGAAAGATTGGATTAGGTCAAGCAGGCGACCGGTAATACCATAACCGCGTGGTTTGCATAGGAGGCCAGAGTGCCAAACCCTGTCGAAAGCCTTGGAGATGTCCAGAGCAACCGCGCGAGCCTCGTCAGACTCATCAAGGGCATGTAGCATGTACTCCGTTACGGTTGTTAGCAGGTCGGCCGTGGACCTGTCGAAGCGGAATCCATATTGCCTGTCGAAGAACAGTTTGTGGGCGGTGAGATGATGAACTATTTCAGCATTGATTATAGCCTCGAATACTTTCCCGAATATCGGTAGAAGACTGATAGGGTGATAGTTGGATGGATCCGAGGGTTCACCACAATTCTTAAATACAGGAACGGCTGAAGAGAATTTCCAGTATGTAGGAAAGCAGGAAGCAGAAAGGCAGTAGTTAAATAGTTTAGAGAGGACAGGGGAAAGTTCAGGAGCACACCTCTTAAGGACTATCACCGGGATTCCATCGTCGCCACACGCCTTATGGGGGTCGAGTTTTGAAATTACTCTGGATACTACTGTCGGGGTAATATATACGTCGTGCAGTTTGGCCTCAGTTCTGATAGGGAAGTCGGGTGGGTGTACTCCGGACGAGTCGAATGTGGAGTTGGATGAGAATCTGTGGGCAAAGCACTCAGCTTTGTCCACAGATGACGTGAGAACCTCAAATCCATGGATTAAAGGAGGTATTGAGGATTTCCTATTGTTGAGCACTCGTTTACAAATCCTCCAATAGTCCTTGGAGCCGAACTTGCGGTCAGCTATGTGCTGTCGCATTCTCTCAGCAAACAACTGTTTGGCGTCATTTAGGGTTCTCTTGCACTCATTGCGAGCAGATGTGAACAGGCGCCTATTGTGATCAGTTGGCTGTCTCCGGAATAGACGGAAGTAATGGTTCCTGTGGGCAATGGCGGCTGAGCAGGCCGGGGAGAACCAGGGAGAGGAATGAGGTTTTAAGCACTACTTCCTGGTGGGTATGAAGGCATCAATGCCAGCTTTCACCCATGACGAGACCTCAGGGGCACAGTCATCAACTGATAGGTCAAACACTTTTCCCCAAGGGATGTCGCAGAGGAAATCGCGAAAGGCATCCCAGTCAGCTTTTTGGTAGAGGTAGGAGGTTCTATAAGTAGGGGGCTCCTTGTGGGAGTGAGATTGGAAAGAAATACTGAGAGAGACAACAGCGTGGTCGGAGTTGCCGAGAGGGCAAAGCTGCGAGACATGAAAAACTAATTTAATTATTTTAAAATTCCATCTTACGTCCACACTCCAGAATAAAAATCAAAAATGGCATTAAGCAAATCGATGAGAAACACGAAAGCAACCTTTTTGATAAATATTTCAAAAACTTCACCTCCGATCCCGCGTCTCGAAACCATTTCACCTTCATCGCCCAATCCTAGCAGCACCTACTTGGAAAACTGATACTAAGTTATTTGTAAAAAAAGAAAAAATCCAACAATATTTTGTATTAATATTTGACAAAAAAAAAATTATTCCGCTCTAAAAGAACTCCCGGACTCTAGCTGGACTTCCACTGACAGAAGAGCACTGATTACTTCTCCCAAAGGTAAACATTAAAAGTAAAACATCGCGTGAACAAGGAGGTTGATAAATTACAGGCTATGGAAGATTTAAATGTCTGCTATGGATTCGATATAGTCATTCCATTTGAGGTCTGCTGAAAGTGTGAGACCAAGGAGGCGTAGTGTTTTACTCTCTGGGAGGCAAGCCTGGTCCATGCTAATGGGAGGTAGGTGCGATTGTCTATGATGGTTAATTGATAGTAGCTTTGTTTTAGAAGCATTAAAGCTTACGAGCCATTTCTTACCCCAGTCCACTACGGATTGGAGGTCCTTTTCAAGCTCGGCTGCAAGGTTAGCTTTGTCGCCTACACCAGATTTTTGGTCGAGGCGAGAGTAAACTGTGGTGTCATCGGCGTACATACCTACTTGGGATATTATGTAATCAGGGAGATCATTAATGTATATCAGAAAGAGCGTAGGACCTAGGATAGAGCCTTGAGGGACACCTGCGTTCGTATGGTAGTTCTGGGAGGCATGTCCGTTTATCTTAAAAATTTAGGAAAATATTCTAAGTAATCCAATGTTTTATTGAATTTAAAGTATTTTGACTAGAAGTTTATTATTTTCTGATAATGCCGTGTCTCCATACATGCTTCATTAGGCTAGAATACTTACTCGCCATTACTTATCTTGAGTTCTTTCTACATCAAGTTATGATCTGAACTCACAAATTTTGTAGGATTATTACTAATTTCATGCTTAACTATATATATATATATATATATATATATATATATATATATATATATTAACTGTACATATATATATGGTGGGATTGCTGTATTGTCGTGTAAATTACGCAAAAATAAAAAAACACTGACATTTGATTTTAACAGATATATTTACCAAAATAAGAGAAAAATACTTGAAATACTAAAGTGTAAATTTATTCAATAAAATCACCATTGGCTTCAACCACGGCCTTCAGGCGGCTTCGGAATCTTCTGCAACTCTTCTGGGCGGTCTCAATGTTTAAGTTGGTGAATACTGGAATACTTCTTAATTTCAGTTCCTCTTTGGTGTTACAAGGAGTTTTGTTGGTTTCTCACTCAACTGCAGCCCACACATCAAGGGGGTTGCAGTCTGGGGAGTTGGTTGGCCAGATTAAGAGGTGATGTGGTCGCAGAAATTATCTGACAGTCATGACTGGGTTGTTCTGCTTGTGTGGCATGGTGAGGAGCCCTTTTGTCAGATATAGAGTTTTCCAGCAGTCACCCTCTTAACCCAGGGCAGCACTATCTTCTTAAAGCACTTGATGTAGCTCTCCGTGTTAGGAAGATGAATGGAGGCATAATGTTTCCATTACTAGTGATCACTGAAAATACTATTATATTGACTGGAAATTATCATCCAATTCTTTCTGAATCCCTTTGCACTGTTACCAAAACACTACACACCCTCCCCGCCAAAAAAAAAACATTCTGAAATGTTCGTACTGGAGCTTTCGGCGCCAGTGCCAATCAATACAGTATGATGACGATTCAAAATTTTTGGCGAAACGAATTGCGTTATGGTGATCTTTTTCTCTCAGATGATGCCCAACTGACCCTACTATACTGTATAGTCGACAAAATAAAAACCAAACAACGCACATGCGCAAGATTAAAAATGTAAAATAGCGACAATTTACCCATCGTACCCTATATATAAACTGCTGTTACTTAATGGTTTGACTTGTTTCAGTTTAGTGTATGGTCACGTAAAGAAGCCATAGAACAGACTGAATATGCTTTGGAGGCAGGGGTCAAGATTATGCAATCATTAGAGAATTACTTCGGCATACCATTCCCGCTCCCGAAACAAGGTAAGTTAAAAGTGTAATTAGTTTCATGTTATTACAATTATGTATCTTCAAAAAGTTTATTTATATATTTTTTCTTTATCTGTGTTTTTGTTTTGTTTTATTTCGTTTTTTGTGGAGTCGTAAAATGTTTTGCTGCATAATTTTTTAAGAATCAGTCTTCTGCATTTTTCTTATGTTATACATGATTCCGCATCAACGGAGATGTCTTACTTGTGTCAAATATTCTCAAATCGATTTCTATGTTTTCTTTCTCAATAGTATTAGACTCATTATTGCATCACCGTGCGTTTTATCAGAAGTCGGAAATTTCTTTTTGTTTATTTTGAAATCGTTATAAGTCTTATTCTTCATTCTCAAAGAGAAAATATCTCATACGTTTTGTGATTTACTACTGAGTCATACTGCACTCATGACATAGCAACTGATTCAAAATATCAATGCAAGAGTATGATTATGAATCATAAGCAAATATTCCACAAGTTACTTTATAATCTTAGGGGAATTGATTCATTGAGATTTATCGTTCTTTCGGGAGATGCAAACATTTCGTTTGGATTATACTCATTTCATATGTGGGTCACATATTTTTTTTCAAGGACAAGTTTTCAACAAAGCTGTGTACAAGTAAATTAAAATTTTGTCATAGTTGAACACTTTCTTATTATATCTTATGCTATGGCGACTTTTGTCAATAAAATTTGAAAAGATCTATTCTTTCTAACATTTTAATGGCATTTTTTATTTATTACTTTCCTAAGTAGCAAGAAAAAAATGAATTAAGTTTTTGCATCAAATAAACTTATATTATAGCATCATATTACTTTATTGTTATTATTATTATTATTATTATTATTAATAATAATAATAATAATAATAATAATAATAATAATAATAATAATTTTATTATTATTATTATTATTATTATTATTATCGAGTAAAAGAGGAACATTCCCACAAAATGAGGCAGGATACAAATATACGAAGATCAAGATATTCAACATGGTAATGAAACCAAATATATTTTTTACACGTGTCATTATTCAAAGTGAAGTCCTCGAACAAAGTGAAGTCCTCGAACAATTCAAAAGAACAAAAATTATTCGTTTTTTCACCTCTATATACATAAGGGTAAAATCACAAACCTTCAATACACCATCATGTTCTTCCCGTTTAAATAATGTTTAGTAGTGTTTGTTCCTATAGAGTCTTCCTCGTGAAAATTATTTACAAAACCAGATACAGAATAAATAAATGGTCATCTTAACGCTCCCTAAAATGAGTGGACACTAAAAATTAAAGTTTGTTTAATCGAGTGAAATATTCTGAAAAGAGATTCCAACGCAATAACATACCATTCTCCGTTCCAGATTTTTTAGTAAAAAATCTTGGTATTTTTTTATCTTTAATTTTCTTTATTCTTCATTCGTTGTTTTGAAGATATGATTGCCGTTCCCGACTTCCAGGCTGCTGCTATGGAGAACTGGGGACTGGTCATGTATCAAGAGAGCTATATGTTATATGAAGAAGGAGTGTCGCCATTTGATCACAAGCGATCGGTAGCAAGGATTGTATGCCATGAAATTGCTCATCAGGTAAGAGCAATATAAAACTGTATAGAATCCATATTTAATTGATGACATTCAATAGTCGTATAGCTGGAATAGACTGTCAACTTTTTTGTTTTATGTATTTAACTAGCAAATGCATTATTCATAAGGTAGGACGGGATGTCAAAACACTTTCCGATGGTTATATTTCTTTAATTAAAATATTATCTCCTTCCTTTAACGCAAGCATTCAGTTTTCTGCTGCTTCAAATCAACCAAGTTTCAACACATTACGATTAAAACGCTATATATATGTGAGTGTGTGTGAGTGAGAGAGAAAAAAAAGAGAAAAAGAAAGAAAGAGAAAAGGAAAGAAATGAACGAGCCGTGAAAAGGTTTTCGCTCTTTCAAGAAGTGATTTAAAAAAAAAAACTAATGTTAATCATTTGATCAGATTTTGTGGACTTTTCAGTGCCTATTCGTACAGAGAATTTCATTTTAGTCATAAGAAACAGGGACGGGGACAGAGCAAATGTTTGAATGCTGGCGATACTTCTGATATCGATTTATTAAATGTTCTTATTTATGTTATTTATTTTTGTTTGCAGTGGTTTGGTAATTTAGTCACACCCCGTTGGTGGGATGACCTGTGGCTGAATGAAGGATTTGCTACTTTCATCGAATATTTTCATTTGAACAGAGTTTACCCCGAGTTGAATGTGGTAAGTAATAAATTAAGAAGATATAAACGAAAAAAAAACAACATAATATTAATATTTAAGCTGGATATTAAAACTAGTTTAGAGACTAAAACCATTTTGGACATAGTTTAATAATGAAAATGTTCTTATAACAAAGCCTATCTAGACACTTTTATAATACATTACCATCAAATAACACATAACAGTCAAAAATATAAAGGAAAGGAAAAACGTATGACGAAAAACGTAGAGTTGCTGAAAAGTTTGTTTTCAATTTTAAAATAATGCAATTTATCATTTGAGTCGAATTACGAATACTGAAAAAATATCGGGCCGACCTACTTTTAAATTTTGAATGTTACGAGTGTTTTTATCGATTGTAAATTTGAAGAATCCTTGCACTTATTTTGAAACATGTTCTAGATCATTGATTGAATCAAGTGAAGGGAAAGTGTGATATTTCCAAATATTGAACTTCCTGTTCCTCCTAAGACATGAGTATATGAGGCAAACATTAGGTGACAAGTGCTCATTAAACTCTACTGTGGGAAGTGGTATGCCAACTTCAGTTATGGAGGTTTTAAAACCCAAGGCACAATGCGACCTGTGAAGCCGTCCACGATGTTCGTCCATAACATAATTTTGGCCAATCTGTGAATCTTTCCTAAAAGATTTGCTTAGAAACTTGAGATAACAAGAGAACATGAGTTTATAATTCATAAAGATTTTGGTATGTAGAAGTTGCCAGCCAAGTGGGTGTTAAAATATTTTAATGCTGACCAAAAACAATACCAAGTGAACACCTCCAAGTTGATTTCACACCATTTTCACTGATCTAAGGATCCGTTTTTGGAACGAGTTTTTGATTAAAAACGATTACACAATTATTACAATTATGATTTGGAGACTAATGCATTATCAGCACCCAGCTTTTCTTATCGATACAAAAGACTGCCAAGAATTTTATGGACACGGTTTTTGTCAGGATGAAGAATCTCTGGTAAGATGTAGTGCTCACAAAGATGGTAAGATGATAAATATGTAGAAGAATTTAAGGCGCAGCTACTTTCCATCAGATCTTGCTCGATTTGACTATTTCTAGTTTCTAAACATTAAAAGAGGTTTGAAAGAAAGGAAGTTTTCTAACAATTCGAAAGGGATGAAAGCAGCAGAACAATACGCCACTGATCAAGTATTATAATATTTTGGAAGGTTTAAAGAAATCTGAGAAGCAATGCCCTAAGTGCTTTGAAATTCGGTACGAATATGTGGAATATCAAGTAAGTTTTATAGTTTTAGGCCATATCCCGTTTTCTTCAGTATATCCTCGTAAGTAAAAGGGAACATCAAAATAAATTATAATATATGCGAGTAATATATGTCAGTTTCATCGTAGTTTAGCTACTAATTTCAAACATAATAATAATTATTTAAAAAGAAATTTGCATTTTCACTTTGAACAGTAGAATATTTCTAAGATAATGTAGTTATTGTATCTTATAAGATATTTTAGATGTGCGTTGTGGTGTAATGGATACTGGCTCGGAATGTGAAATTGAATGAATCGAATTCCAGTTGAATTCATTTCATTTACTTACGCACAAATATCATTAGGAAAGGTATTAATTTATCTCTTTTTCCACCAACTATGGGGTGAATAGCAAGACAGATTGTGTTCAGTCTACCGCAGAAAGTAATGGCATCCTACTGCTGGAAAATCTTCTACCTAGTCAGCCATGTCTCGAAAGAGACATAATCGCCCAAGCGTGATATCACGTATAGCAACTAACAGACTGACTGATCTTTTAATAAGATTTATTCTTCTTCCTCATCTATGAGAATCACTTTTCATCATTTCTTTTCAGTATTTAAAACATGTGAGTCGTTTGTCAACTTTAAAATAATTCATTATATTTTTTGATTCCAGGAAGAATTATTTTTTGAAATTGTGAAAAGAGCCCAGAACGGAGATGCTACAATTAATTCTCATCCGATATACCAGCCAGTGGCGCACCCCAATGAAATAATTGATATATTTGATGCGATCTCCTATAAAAAGGTATATCTCTTGCTATTGTCAGGCAGCGTCAGCGACAGATGACTTCTAGTTGTTGGATAATTATGATGCCTTAAGAAAATTATATCAACATATTCTGGAAAAGTTAAAGGAAACACAGACACAATTGATGGTAACGAATTGTTTAAAAAAGTAAAGTCAGACAAATATAAACAGTACTAATTTAATTTCAGTGACTATGAAAATGAATTTGACTGAATTTGTGTAGTCATATGTTCATATTTTTATGTATTAATAAGTTCAACACTTCCACACTATAATCTGTATAACCTTATATTCTGTATAAGTTTTGAATGGGCACTCATTTTTTTTTTCGTTTTTTGGTTTGTTTGGTTTTTTTGGGGGGGGGGGGGGTTCTCTAATCATTTCACCCCAAGCAAGGTGAACTGCCACTGGTGCGCAGGGGGTTACATAAGAGGTGAGTGATAAGAAAAAAGGTCAAGTTACGGGGATGTCAGAGAATGGGTAACAGAAGGATGAGAACACTAACGTGAAGAGAGCTGCATGACAGTAGAGTGGAAAGGAAGAAGAACATGTCAGGGAGAGGATGCAAGTCAAGGAGATAAGAGATGGTAATTGACTTTGCATTTAAATTCTTGGAGATTGTCGCTGTCAGGGAAGCAAGTATACGGAAGGAAATTTCACTGGCGGGAAGTGCGAGCAAAGAAGTTGCGGTTACATTTGATCGGATTCACTGTAAAAGGGTGGGACCTAGCCTCAAGTCTAGTAGCGCGACTAAATTTATGCAGAGATGACACCAGGGAGCTAAGCTCATCGGAGTATTTGTAGAAGAGGCAGAAGGAAACCACATTACGTCGGTGAGAAAGTGACTGCAACTGAGCTACCAGGTCGGGATCAATTACATTGCAGATTCTCCGTTGGATTTTGTCAAGAAGCCCGAGATGAATAGCAGGGGCACCCGACCAAATGTGACAGCAGTATTCAATGCACGGGCGGATGGTAGATTTATATATATGCAAGCTGGATTCAGACAAGAAAAATTCCTAGCCCTACACAGGGAGCAACCTTCCTAGCAGAAGATTTAGCTATGGATTCAATGTAGTTATTCCACCTGATCTCGGTGGATAGAGTTAGGCCAAGGAGGCGCACTGTTTTGCTTTCAGGGAGACTAGCCTGATCCGTTCTGATGGGGGTGGGTAGGAGCGGTTGTTTATGGTGGTTAAACGATAGCGGCTTCGTTTTGGAAGGATTAAAATTTACGAGACATTTCTTAACCCAGTCCACCACAGATTTGGAGATCCTTTTCAAGATCAGCAGCGAGATTTGCTTTGTCAGCCTCGGCAGATTTCTTATCGAGGCGGGAGTAAATGGTAGTGTCGTCAACATAGAAGCCTACTTGGGATCTGATTGCATCAGGGAGATCGTTCATGAAGATGAAAATTAATCTATGGTCCTGGAGCTCAGACTCTTTGGACGTTGGCACGAAAGACTAAAAAGCAATAGTTGTTTCCAGTTAAAGTGAAACCGTAGACTGAAAGAAAAATGAATGGATGTAAATCAAATTTTTGGTTTCCTGGTATCGATATCAAATTTTCTGCACTATTGTAAGAACTGCAACCTTGAAACTTCTGAATATCGTTTCTTATGTCTTTGTCAATGAGTGTATCAAATTTGATTAAAATCGGACCACTCCTTTTTTACCCGTTTTTTCGATTATCGATTTTCGATATTTATCGGCGGTACCTCGACACAAAACCTAGCTAAGAACACTCGCAGACGCTTATAGTACAACTGTGTAAACTTTCAAGAAAATTGGTTCAGCCGTTTCGGAGTCTATAGTTAACGGATACACACACACATAGAGAAACACACACACAGACAAAATTCCATTTATAAATAAGTTTAGATATTTCTAAGGCGCGATTTGATCCAAAGTAATTTAGATTCTAATGGCTACAATCGAAGCAGTTTCGGTTTGCTATCTTAGTCATAAGCAGAGATTGTAAGAGAGGTTGTCTCTTCAATTATCTTTCAAAAGACCTCTCTAGCCGACATCAATCAGCATAATAAACCATTGCATTCACTTTATTTTGTGATGTTCGATCTGCCAAGATGCTCCACGCCACCTTTATTCATCTATTTATTCAACTAATTAGTACTTTTTTCAACAAACACGTTTTTTGTTTTTGTTTTGTTTTTTACAAAAACTTAATTTTCACCATGTTTTCACCATGTTGTTGTTGTTGTTTAGGATCAGATAATATAATTTTTCATAATTGTTTATATTTCTGTGATGAGGTATTGTAATTATTAACACCATTTACGGTCTGTCGTCCTCATCTTTGTTTCCATATTCACGATGTTTCTACCGTTATACTCTCCGGCTCTCTTCAGATATTTAGAATTTCGAATTGGACCCTTTATTTCCTCCTCTGGGATATATTGTTCTAGTTCTACGTACCATGTCTATTCCAGATAACTCAGTTTCAGTTATCTCAACTTTTAACTCAACTCTCCAAGTTATTGCTCACCTCTTCTGTAGCCAGGAATTGAACTCACAACTCACTGAGTCAAGTTTTCCTGGTGCGACTAGTGTATGAAGATGTCATCTGCGTGTCTCAGCAATAGGGATGGCTTTAATGATGTGAATTCCAATGGTATTCGCAGATACCTCTTCCGAGGAGGACCTTCCATAGAGGAGGACATGATTAAGGACTGTGTGTACACCATATCTGGAAGGCACATGGCATGAGGAAGTAGAATAATCTACTCTGGTGGACGAAATAAAGGGTTTGGTTAGAAATTTCGAATACTTGAAGAGGGATAGAGCATGCAATGGTCGAAAGATAGTGAATATGACAATAAATATCAGGACAACAGTCCAAATAAATAATGTAAAGATATTTTTCAAAGTTATTCGTACATTATATTGAAAACATCCTTCTCTTACCACAAGATTTCTCGTTCGTTACTTTAAAGACACCCTTCACTCATTACAGTTACTCCTTAGTTACTTGAAAGAAATACTTCTCTCGTCACAATGTTTCTCGTTCGTTACTTTATAGAAATTTTTCTATCTTCGCAGGCAGCTTCTGTCATCCGAATGATGGAATTTTTCCTCGGCGAAGAAACCCTTAAAATTGGACTTACAGTAAGTCTTCATATGTTTTTACAGGTCACTAGCAACAAAAAGTTCGCCTACGACGATATCATAGAGAAATAGAAAAGTTTGAGATTGAAATCTAAAAAGAATAAAATGTATGTATATCATCTAGTTAAACAAACTTCACCTTAAAAATGAAAGCAGAAGATTGACTTATCATTTGTAATCTTTTACTCAGAAGTTCTGAAAACTAATTTATATTTTGTTCGTTGTGCATTTAACTGGAAGTTTCGGATAAACTAATTTTGTCTATTATGTATTTTAAAGTGACAGCTTCGGAAAAATGAAAGAAATAATAATAAACTTTAATTTAAAACTTTAAAATCTGTAAATTAGTGAGAATAAATATTGACCTTGAAATGATGAAAAATTGAAACATGATAATGGCATCGATTAAAATTTTGAATAGTAACAACAACATCGAATAAAGAAAATTAGCATTTTTAAAAAAATATAAAAATGAACTTGCCGTTTTTGCTTCTGTTTAAAGGTGGGTGAATCAGAATGTTTTGGCCTTTCTGATATTATTTGATGTTTATGTGGCTATATTTTCATTCTACAGGATTATCTCAACAAACTCTCTTACAGTACAGCAGACCACGATGATCTGTGGGATGCCCTTTCCAAGGTAAGTACCCGTACGACAATTATTATTTTATCTCCACTTCATCTCTTTCTCGTTCAGCCTCACTCACACATAAAAATTAATGTTTCTTCTACACCCTTATGCAAATTAATTGAAACAAAACGAATAATGTCTTCCTAGGATCTTTCACACTTTCCCTGATCACATACACCTTTTCTCTTGGCATTGTTTTTTGTATTCCGACCACATTTTCCTTTATGTTTTAAACTGATGGATCCAGTTTGTTTCTTCACTTTTATGACACAACTGATAGTTGAAAGGCTGACACCAACAATATCCGCGATCTCCCTGTAAGGCTTGTCAGTGGGTTCTTGTAGAGTTATAGTTTCCGTACGCTTTCTTGGAGTAACATCCATCGCTGACAATGTCCGTAGGACAACTAATCGACAGTTGAAACAATAGTGTCTGGATCTTATAAACCGTATAGTGAAAGAAAGGAAACCAAAGCAGTTGTTTCTATTAATTTGCACAAGGAAGTGCTTTCTCTTATTTCTACCTATGCGTGTATATGAAGATAGACATAAGAAAAGAGAACCAAGCGAAAATTAACATGATTTTTTAAAAAAGACAAATTGAAGCAAAACTTAAAAATGACTTCAAACTGATTTTTATTCTTGAAGAATCATTGAACTTTCAGCTCAATGAATCTTCAAGAATGAAAATCATTTTATTTATATTTCTTATTTTTGTTTTCTTCCTTTTGGTTTTGTTTATTTTTGCAGGCGTGGGGTGGCCGTGACGTCAAAAAAATAATGGATACATGGACCCTACAAATGAACTACCCACTTCTGAATGTCACATGGTCCGGCACACGGATCAACGTGAGCCAGCAGCGTTACCTGACAGACGAGAGCGAAGTCGACCAGGAAAAACAAGTATCGCCATTCGGGTAAGTTATTTTGTTACAGCAAAGTTCACCCTTTACAAGACCCGAGAGCCACTTAAGATAGAGGGTTACGTTAGAAGTGGAAGTTAATTGTTAACCCTTTCCTTGAACAGGTTAATACTGTAGCGATTGAGTGAAGCTTACTTTTCACCGATGGAGCACGGAGGAAGTCTGGGTGGTTTGCTATTGTTTTAGCGGGATGGCGTGTCTTTGTCGTGAAGGTTTGAATTGGCGAGAACAGAGAATGTAATTAGTCCTAGCACTTTTTGATTGAGCAGCGAGAGGCTTGCTTCATCCCGCCTGTAGAAGAAAGGTTATAGAGTGGCAAGGACTTGAAAATGCTTTTGGACTCCATCAAGGCTAAAAAGTGAGATCTGGGTAGCCCCCCACCACTCCCAATATGACAACTACTCCATTTTTGGCCTGATCTGGCTCTTGCAAAGATAGAGGATAGCAGTAGAAGTCAGATACTAAGAAAGTAGACTAGAATTTCAACCCAGAACCTTTCAACACCCCTCGTAAAATTTTAAAGTGCTTTTCAATAATTTAATATCTTCTTTAAAGTTTTAATTCTAGTTTTAATTGCAATAATTCAACAAAATTTTAATCGAAAAAAGAAAAATACTTTATTTACATGAAATATTAAACTGTCTTCAATTGAATATTTTAAAATTCCCAAATTAACACGAATATTATACCATATTAATGACCTGTTAATATCTGTCAAAATTAATTTAAAATTTTACAAACAAAAACAAAAAGAAATATTCCGACGAAATTTAATGATTACTGAATTATGAAAAAAAATAATTTAAAATATTTTGAGAAATCCATGTCCACAGATGGCATTTGTGTCTGTCAATTTTTATTTTTGTTAACAAAATCTTAATGTTTTCAAAACAACCATAATCACCATAGAGAAGCTTTCCTACCTTCAGTATGGATTATGCTAGTCTCCCAGAAAGCAATACACTGCGCCTCATCGCTCTCTCAGTCGACCTCAAATGGAATGACTACATCGAATCAATAGCTACATCTACTGCTAAGAAGGTTAGGTCACTGTGTCGGAACAGGAAGTTTCAAGGTTTTCCCGGAGTTGATCGTCAATACTTTCTGCGGTAGACTGGTTGCTAACCCTGTCTGTCGTGCTATTCAAACGATAGCTGAATGGAAAAGAGATGAATTAATATCTTTCGCAAGGGTATTTGTACATAATGAATAAAACGAATTCGACTGGAATTCAAACTCGGCTCTCCGATTTCTCCATTACACTACAACTCATAAGTTCAGGTAAACAGACTAAATAAAATAAAAATAAAAGCCTTTACTACTTTAACTTGGACTATGCTGATAATTCATTCTCAGAAACATAAAAACCATTTCTTTACCATTTTCCTTGAATATTGTCACTCCGAGTTAGTCCCTGTCACACGACACAATTACGCAGCAATCACCGACTTTTCATTAAAGTCCGATGAAGACCGCCTCTTCTTCTCTTCCTTGATCTTAACCTTGTTAATGCTTCAAGAAGGTGTCTATATGACAACAGGCTTATGCAACAGCAGTACATCCGCGAGGTGGAATAAGGCGTACTCCCTCGTCTCCTCCATAACACATACTTTCTGTCGATTCAAAGATCACCTCGGATCACTAACCAGGCAATAGACACTTCGTTATTATTGAGATATTTCAGATCGAGCGCCCAAAAGAGATACAGAGAGCATCCACAATATAAGAAACATCCATTTCAAGTGCATCTGAGTGTATACTACTCAAAGCCGGAAAAGCTATTTTAACATCTTATTTTCAGAATATTCTGTTATCTTGTGCGCACATGCAGCCCATCGAGATCCATTAACTGCCTTTGGATGGATAGAGACAGTAAATATATCATGGAAGCACTCTGACCCCCAAAAAAGTGTAAATGGGACTCTCTGTAATTCCCCTGTACCAAACTAGCTGAAAGTAATTGTCAGTAAAAGATGAATGCATGCGTAGGTCTTCTCCTGTTCGAACTAGATGCCAAATTGCTAAGAAACGAATAGAAAGAAAACATTCATTATTCTGATTAATCACAGAAGTATCCTCTACTTATTTATGTTTTGGGAAAATGCAAGTGTTTTGCTTTTCGTTATTTTTTTATTTTTTTATATTTACATTTTTAACGGAAAGGGCGGAAAAAAATTTAATTACTCTGTGCATCAATGTTACAACCATAATTTGTCTTCGTTTTTAAAATAATCACTAATTGTCATCCATTTTTAATTTTAAACTATACTAAAAGGAAACAATCTATTCTTAATATATTTTTAAATATGTACTACGTAGCTTTTATGTGTTTGCATACAAGGGAATGCTTTCCAAACTATGAACAAACGAATAAGCAACAGAATTTTCTTTTTATTAAGGCTTGCTAGGATGGAAAATATTTCAATCCTGTCTTTTTCCTTCGTATAACTAACACTTGTTCCTAAATATATTAACTGATACCAGCTTTTGAAGAAGTCATTTGCTACTTTTTGGGTGAATGCACCTTCACCTAACACATTTTCTTTTGCTTTTAGATCTATACAACAACTAAAATTCTTATTCTCAACGTTGGTGTACCGTAAAGATTGCTGTAGGAGAACCTTTCTAGCAAAAAAAAAGTGTACAGTTGAAAAGCAAATCTGTCGTATTACTTACAATCAATTAAGTTCCATACGAGATACACGCTTGGGCGATCATGTCTCGAAAGAGACATGACTGACTAGACAGAATATTTTCCCACACTAGGTTGCCATTACTTTCTGCGTTAGATTGGTTGCCAACCAAGGCTAAAGAACAAAATCTGTTCTGTTATCCTCCTGCTGGAAGAAAAAGAGATAGATTAATACGCGAGTATTAGATCGCGGAATTACTGACTACACGATTATAAAAAAACGGAAATAGACAACGAGCAAAACATATGAAGGTTATACTGTATATGTGTCCTGACCAAAGTTTTCTTTTTAGTTTTCTTCAATTTTTTTAATTCTTACGTATTTTAGTAATATTTGGGCGAAGAATTAATACAATGTTTTAATATAATAAAAGTTTATCAACAATCTATATTATAACAGAAGAGCTGAATCTCTGTCTGCCACACACTACCTGCGTGTGAATTTGAATGCGCCTATGTAATATCAATCAGTCGATCAGTTAAATGACATACGTGATATACGCTTGGGTGATCATATCTCTTTCAAAATATTCATGACTGGATAGAATATTTTCCCGTGGTAGTTTGCCATTACTTTCTGCGGTAGAACAATCTCTCCTGCTATTCAACACATAGCTGGCGGGAGAAAAGATGGATTAATACCTTTTCAAAGGATATTTACGCGTAAGTGAATGCAACGTATTTAACTAGAATTCGAACTTGGCTCTTTTCTCCTATTTCTTATTCCGAGCCGATATCCATTATACTATATGCCTGTAATCCGTGTGAGTGACTTTCATGTGCTTGTACCATTTACACACACACACACACACACACACACACAGTAAATTCTTTTCCCATTTAGTCTGAACAAGCCATACCCTGAGCAATAAAACTTTTTATTGAACTTTTCAGAAATTATTCGATAATAAATAGAATTATTAAAAAAAAAATAATTTTGTAGAAATATTTTTTGGTCTCTCGTTGAATTAAATTATACTTGTGCACTCGCAGACACATGCACTCAATCTTAATAATTTATAGAATAAATATAGACATAGACTAGCTTAGAATAAAATTGAAATGGCCATCTGTTTTGAGAAGGCTAATTTTCATTTCTGTTTGGTAACAACCCTCGTGTAACAGGCAAAAAGTCTATGAGTCAAAATGTACGATTTTTTAAATTATTTTTAGGACTCCTGTAGTAAAAAGGAATATATTTTCTCATAACCATAGCTGAACAAATAATTTACATTTTAAATTTGTTTATATTGCCTTCAGCAAAACGATAAGTACCGAATTAGTAAATATTATACTGACTAAAGTGCTATACGTGATTACTTCCTGCATCATTACAGGTACAAATGGGAAATACCTTTTACATTCACCACCAGTGATGAAGTCAATTTCAACAAGACTAACAAGGATATATTTTGGATTCACAAGAATCAATCATCAGGTGAGTTTTTAAATAAGTTCACTTCCCAAGTTGAAAAAAAATTAAAAATAAAAATTGATGACATTCACTTATTCGATTATTTAGTTAATTAATTTTTTTCCTAGCAATACAAGAAAAAAAAAATTTATATTCCAAAAAGATAATCGTACCATTTCTTTTTTACAGCTCAACCCAATTCACATTTTGGAGATCAGCCTGCAACGTAATGTCCCAAGTGTTGCTTAAAATAACTTCTAAGTCGAAAGGTCCTCTAAATTTGCATTAAAAATGGTCAATCGGTACTCAAATATTTTATTTTCTGATCGTTTTTATTCGGTTGACAACATCAGCATCTGATTAACATTCAAGTTCCTTTATTTTTTTCTTATATAAAAGTCCATTTATTAACAATCCTCTCTACTATAATAAAGACCGTTACATATATATATATATATATATATATATTACAAGGAAGTGAAAAAACAGGTAAATTAAAACCCACTCTTCATGCATTTACTTTTATAAAGTGTACTCAATACAAACTAGAGCTTAATATTGTAAATTTATTATGACAATGGTCTGTAAAAGCATTATATCACTACACAAAAATGTTCATGTTTCAGAACAATACTGTTCTTCTTCAGGTGATATTTTAAAATAATATTTATGATTTATTTAAAAAATATAAGATGAATTTCTGGTTATTTAGAGAGTGATAGTTGGAAAATATGCTTGTACGTGTGTAGGACCCACCTACACGCATATGAACTCCCACCACTCGTCCTTCGCGCCAACGTCCCAAATCTCCGCGGCCGGTCGATAATCGATCATTTCGCTCCAAACCGGGCGTTGCCTAAGTTTTGTTCGATTAATCACAAAGCTAGTCTAAGTCGAAAGTTGCCGAAATCCGCTGCATCAACGATCCTGACAGAGCTGGGAGCTACAATAAGAAAAGGAAATCTTTTTTAAATTAACAATTAGATGTTTATATATATATATATATATATATATATATATATATATATATATATATATATACGTTCTGTTCGGGACAGTATTTGGTTAGAATTTATCACTCTTGCATACAGAACAACTATAATTCTAACCCACGGCTTTTATAGAATGCAACACTCTAAGTTGGTTGATCTGGCACCAGGATAAAGTCGGAGGTTCTTCTAAGACAGGCAGTCACGTGACAAGACATATCTCGTGTTAACTCGCTCCGTACCGGTCCAACACTACTGTACTCAACTGTACTGTAATCAACTCAACTGTCTGAAAACCCATCTACTCTTGCTTATATTGAGCCTCGCATCCAGCGGGGGTGGTTGTGACACACTTTGGGTACACTTACAATTTTCAAATGACCAACAATCCTCCTTTTGGTTACCTGATACTCCATTTGGTCACCTGACCAAACTCGTCTCCTTCTCTCATGTGTGGGTGCCTCATGTTCTTCTCATGTTGTGGAAAGTTTCTCCGACTTTCCTGAAATCCACCGGGGCCTTTTTTCTCATTAGTCATATGATCAACCCCATCTCCTTTTCTTCTGTGTGAATACCTCTTACCATTGCTCGAGAAGCGTGGTCCAGCCCAAACTGCCAAATGTTAATTATCGCTCCGAAATTTATTTCCCATCGAATCTTTGGTACGTGGTCGTTTCGCATCTGTATTTTATCATTTTAAACGTCATAAGAAATTATCTAGCCTCGGTCAAAAAATATTTTTTTTCTCTAATTATCAACGTCGCAAAATTCCACAAAGAAACAAAGAAAACATTATTTCTAGAAGTTTCGTTTCTCTTTTTGACTAGGGGTGACTGTTCCTAGGGGTCATAAAATCTCTCATGCTAGGGGAAAGTGTGTTTCAAATCAGATCCTTAGACTGTTTTCGTTTTATCAATGGTCGTTAAATTTTTCAATAACTAAGAGACTCACTTTTTGCGATAATGGCTATTCCGAACTTTGTGGCCAGCACTCAAGAGTCATAATAAAATTTATCTCGTAATTTCATTTATCTTTTGTGAAGGATATTCTAATTACCACCCTAGGGTGGTCTTAGAATATCCTTATATATATATATATATATATATATTTTGTTTAAAGTATAGATTTATTGTTGCTATCATTATAAATGTTACTTGCCTTTTGTATGATATATTGAGTGTTTATAATGGTATTTGTCTCGCTACACATGTTTCGAGTCTAAAGTTGACACTCTTCAGGCGAATAAACTTGTGATTTCATATATCGTTTGCTTTCTAATGGCCAAGGTATCGTGTATAAATAGATAAGTCAAATGGTGGGCAGGTCAGAGAGTCCATATGCATGCGTGCGTGCGTGCGTGCGTGTTGTTTTTTTTTGTTTGTTTGTTTTTTCACACGCGCACATTAAGTTTCTCCTGTCGACTTCATTGACTCTAAAAACTTTTTTCACTGAATTGCGAAAATTGATTTCGTCTTTATACTTCAAAATTATTTTCAGCGATTTTGATTCAATTCTACTCTACGGGTCATCTAGTTCTTTTTGTTGTTTTGGTGATACCATATGTGTGTGTGTGTTTTCGCGCTTGAATTGTGTGTGTGTGTGTGTGTGTGTGTGTGTGTGTGTGTGTGTGTGTGTGTGTGTGTGTGTTAGGTTTTTCATGTTGTTTTGTCGAGGGAAGGCTTGTATTTTTTTTTTATAAATATTTTTTCCTGTATCATAATCTGCATTTTGGATTTACCTCCACTGCATTCATGTAAATGTTGGGAGACGTACAAAATTACAAATTACTGACACGTTGGTCTTTTTCAAGTGGATAGAATGTTTATAGTTTTTATTGTTGTTATTATTTATGAAAGTGAGTTTTACTGCTATTTCAACGGGCAAATTCAAGGAGTGTTTCCCAGTGATAATGTATAAACTCATTTCACAATTTGACAAAGTTCATGGAAAAGCAATAAAAGAGATTTCGAATGAATATCATTATTTGAAATTCTTTTATCACAGATTGGTCCCAAAATTGGTAATCTAGATTTACATTACCTCTACCCGTCGACGCTTCATTGTTTTTTACTCAATCCTCTATCAGCCGTGTCTTTCTTTTTACAGCCTCTTTTACATCGTTCGTGTTGCCAACGAACCATGCTACTAACAGCTGGGTCATCGCAAACATCCAACATATTGGATTTTTCCGTGTCACTTACGACTACAAAAATTGGATTGCCATCATTGAACAATTGAAAAAGGACCATACGGTGAAATATGATTCTGTACCTTTTGTAAAGCGAAATAGTGAATTAACGAAATTGTTTTCAATTTCAACTTAGATTAAATTTTAAATTCCTTTATAAGATCTTATAAAACGAGGGCTTATTTTGGTATGGAGCATCTTAACTTATAATTAAACCTGATTTCCATTTCTTCATTATTTTTCAGTTCAGTTTGTAAGAACAGAAAAATAAAATAAAATTATTTAATTTTATTCTTCCTTTTTTCATTCAAGACAAGATTTTTTTTTTTATCATTGTATCATGTTTGGTTATTTTGTTTGTTCATGGAAGTGAGAACCTTTTTGATCAGCCCAATTCAATACTTCTATGAGAATGTTTGGTACAGAAATTTAAAAAAATAAAAAGTCAGACGATAGTCTTTTATTTCAAGAACAATTTTAAAAGATTTTGTTTCAAATAGTCACAAAGATATACACTTTCACTTTCATTTTGGAAATAGTTTCATAAAAGCTTCAAAACAATCGATGTTATATGGAGTCTAAATAAAAAAGAAAAGAGCATCAGTAATGTCGGTAATATAGATTAATGTCAATAATTCAAATTTTAATTATTCACTCACTTCTGACAATTGCTCGCCTATTTGCAATTGAAATATTCTGAAAGGGAAGAACTAGCCAAGTCTATATATAATTTTTATATAATACTTTAATAAATTTCCAACATGTCTTCTTAATAAGTATTTTTTGTTGCAGGTGATTCCCATTTCCAATCGCATCCAAATCTTTGTCGATGCCTGGACATTAGCCAAGTATGTATTAGAAATTGCTATTTACGTCTGTCTTGATGTTTATATTGGGAATATAAGAAAATAGGTTTATTTTGTGCATTAATATAAGAAAAGATGTATAGATATAATTCAAGGTGTCATTTTGTATTGAGTGTTCGTAAATCGATCAGGATTGTGTCTTCCTTATCGAACTTGATAAAATTCTTGTGCTTCTGAAAACAATATGAATGCCTCAAACAGGCAAAATTCAACACAACTTCATGCCTCTGTGTTTTACTTTATAGAAAAATGAACTATCCATATTGTGCATAATGATGATATTAAATATTTTTATTTCCATTCTAAGAAATGCATTTTAAATTGCGAGGAACCTCTGTGATCTAATGAGGTTTTCATACGGTGTTCTGTGATGGCGCCAGCTTTTATTGAGCACGATTTTTTTTTTTTACAGTATGTTTAACCCTGTACAAGGCCTAATAGCTACTTGTGATAGAGGGTTACGTTAAAGAGTTATTTACATGGATAAGGGGGGGAATAATGGTTGACTCTAGACTTGAACAGGTGAAGATTGTAGTAATCGGGGAAGCATCCTCTTTGGAGTCTGTTTCATATGGCAGTGGTTCGCGGAAAAAATCTGCTTGAGTGGAACTTATTTCTCACCGATGGAATATGAACGAAGTGTGGTTGGTTTGCTACTATGTAAGTGGCATGGTGGGTCCTAGCCGTGAAGGTCAAACCTGGTAGAACCAATCAATGCAGTTCATCCAAGCACTTTCCATGGAAGTAGCGACAGAACAGTGAGAGAATCGCCATATTCCGTCTGTGTGTGTGTGTGTGTGTGTGAGAGAGAGAGAGAGAGGGGGGGGGGTTAGTGCTTATAAAATAATTATTTTCCAACAAGGACCCGGAGATGTCTTTGAACTGCAAGACTGGAAAGTGAGTTCTGGGCAGCTCTTGTCTAAATAGGGCAACAGTGCTCTATTTTCAGCCTGATCTGGCTTCTATAACGCTAGAGAATAGCATGAGGAGTCACTTACTGGAGTGTTAAAGGGAACTGATTATTTTACCTGTATCTTTAACGATGGGTCGTATATAGGAATTCCACTTAAGGTCGAGTGTGCGTCTGAGACCCAATATTTTTACAGGCTTCCTCGAGGGAACATCCATTAATCGTGACAGGTGGTAGTTCGGGGTCTGATTGGCGGCGTAGGGATGTAACCTGTTTGGTTTTAAATACATTGAATGTAAGCAGCCAGTTTATGCCTCCTGGGAAGTTAGTGTTAGATTAGAAGAGAAGTCAGCTGTCAATCTCTGGTCGTCAAGACTTTTGGAGGTGCTCCGATATATCGTCGTATCATCGGCATAGATGCTTACAAATGATCGAACTATATTCTTATGTAGATCGTCTATGTCAATCAGAAAGAGGGTTAGTCCAAGAAGGACTCGGAGGATTCACCGTTAATGAGTACCTTAAAGGATTTTATAATAGCGAAAACTCTTTGTGGCACACTCTGTCGAAAGTCTTCAAGTTATCAAATGCTATGGTCCTTGCGCTATGTGTGTTGTCAAGGGTCTCATTACTTCTGTGCGTAATGGTAGTTAGGGCGCCAGCAGTGGATAGATCGGATCAAAACCCATACTGCTCGTCGCACAAGCTGTTGTTCTCATCCAGATGCTAGACGACTTTCTTGTTGATAATGGCATCAAAAGGATACTAAGTCTAATTGATTTGTACTGGGAGACATCTTCTTACCCGCGTTCTTGCTACCTTTCATATGCTTGGAAAAAGTTACTTCTTTAAGCAGTAATTTAATAAGTGCTACAGTCGGGGATAATTCTGGGTTGATATTTTTAAGGACGACTACCGGAATTTTATCTGGGCCAGTGGCTTTTTGGGGATAGATGCTCTTTATACGTCTAGAGAATTCTCTTACTGAAATGAGTATATTACTGAGATTGTGCTCAGTGAGATGTGGGAAGTTGGGCAGAATGTAGGAAAATTCGAGGAAGTTTACCTACTGCCCCGTCTGGGACTCGGATGAGATGAGTGCATCAATGATCTGGCAACGAAAAAGCCTCTACATCATCTGCCTCCCTCATTTGTTTTGTTAGAGTGAACCTTGTGATTAACAGTGAAGTCAGCGCATATATGAAAACTGTCCGAGGGAAATTCGGAGAGGATACTGTCAATCATCTCTGATATTCGATCGAAGATTACCGACCCTTCATCATGTGGACGATATAGAGCAAAGAATGTGTTACTAGGATAAGTGTCATGTGGAAACACATCTGCAGGAAATTAGGGTCCTCAGTTTTTGTGTTCCTGTCACAGGGATACCCATTCTTGAATTAGGCACCGAGTCAGTGATCTAGGCGATTTAAATGGGTGTATTTTGTTATTATGGACGACTAACCAGGGATTGTGAACCCCTGCAGTTGGATTGAGACATTCAAGCATAAACAGGAAGTC
The DNA here is from genome assembly GCA_037127315.1 of Ascarosepion bandense. NCBI lineage: Eukaryota > Metazoa > Mollusca > Cephalopoda > Sepiida > Sepiidae > Ascarosepion > Ascarosepion bandense. The sequence continues at coordinate 1,747,788 of JBBBDQ010001382.1, read as the reverse complement.
AAGTTTAAACTGAAGAAGATAGAGTTCCACTTCTAAAAAGTTGGAATGTAGACCCCTTACATTGGTGTAAGAGATGGTATGACTGGGATCCTCTTTTTTAAGGTTGGGTTTGTTAGTTTTGTTCGTTTTCAATTTGATGGCTTTCATGTTTGTTTTGGTTGGTTTGGTGAATGTCTCCTAGGCAGTAAAACAGATCCCCCTTGGAGAGCCACGCATAAATAAACTGGATTGACTTACCTGTAGATACTGTCGTAACAGTATCCATCATCATGGCATCGAAAGGCCACATCGGAGACTACTGAACGGTCCAGAAGCCATTCACAAAATGTCAATGCAATAGATTTGATATTATACATCTGTTGATAAGATAGCCTCCTTCAAAGTTACTTGAAGGTCCGGATTCCTGATTCCTGATTATCAGACGGATAACGCCAAACCCTAGAAAAAGTTTTCCTCCAGCGCTATTAATGAGTGGACAAATAACCCAGGAAATATTCAGGCGCGATATTCCAAGTGTATGTGTCTCATCTGCCTAAAAGTCAGTGCAACAGAACTCCTCCTTGGGTTAGAAACAGCGCACCGGCCAGAGACCTAGGGTATGAAGGCAAGCTCGCTCATATATATGAGAGCTAAAAAAATCCATTGATAGAAATGGAGGTTGCTCGAGGTTGCATATGCATACCCTACCCCCATTTCGTATCGGTATCAAAAACATAGTACTTAAGCTGAAAGCATACGGAGGAAAGTTACTTGTGATGAGTAGATAGGTAGTTGTTAAAGCGTATTGAAATATACCCTTTCCTCTTTACTAATAGAATGACAGAGAAACTCTCTCTCTCTCCTTTTTTTTCTCAACCCATATTTCCTTTCTCTTTTTCTATTCTTCCACACTTCTAATAACCTAGATTATAACCCGAGCATAGCTTACTTGGTCAATTGATGTCATGCGAAAATCAACCAATGACTAACGCTCCTGCCAAATCCAAATCAGAAACGCGTATGCATTAAGAAAATATAAAAAGAATAGTGAATACGTGCATAGACTCTTTAGTTGATCTCAGTTTGCCCACCGGGCGTGTGAAAATGTGCCAGCCGTCGGAATATCAACCAACACACCAACCAGCTAAAAGAAGACTAACTCCGTGCAAATCAGATATGTGCTTTAAAAAATCTTCACAAAAAGAATATGCAAATGAAAAACCGAATAAAAGTGTACCAATTACAGTAGTAGTATAGAACATAATCATACCAAAATTTTATTTACTCCGTAATCTGGAGTAGAGATGCAATTAGAAATTAAACAAAGAATTAAAACTGGCAGAGACTTTCCTCTGAAAGAACTTTTTAAAAAGGCCTGGGTTTGATTTCCATTTAAGGTCTTTCTTTGGAAATACCTTCAGGTAACTTATCTGGAGAGTCGACCGGTGGCCCACAGAACTTTCTGACCATGTGATGTTTAACTGACATTCTAGTACATTAATTTTTAGGTATATTCTATATTCCACGGCATAAAATCGAACAAGTGATATTGCATGATGTACGTTGAGTTAAAATGGGTCTGAAATTTAAAACATCACTATAGAAAATTCCTTTGCTTAATCACATTGTCCTTAATAACCAAGGATAATACAAGGAATAACAAATTCCAGGCTAACATTCTTACTGAAAACATGATAATGACACTGTGATATCAGAAGTTTCAATTTCCAAAACTGTTGTTGCATTTTTATGATTTAATTTTTTCAATCTAATTTAAAATTCGTTTTACTTTTGTAAATCATGACTCAGTTATAAAAAACAATGAATATTTAAATTTGGAGATTTAAAATACGACGTTTTGCCTTAGGTCTGGTCACCTGGATCAGATCATTGCCCTGAGAACCCTGGAATATCTTCACAAGGAAAGAGATTATTCAGTATGGTCTGAGGCATATATGGAAATGAGTCAGGTGATAAATATGTTGATGCGAACAGCCAAATTTGGAAAGCTTCAGGTATGTGAATGTTTCGTGGTAAAGCAATTATCATTATTATTATTATTATTATTATTGTAATCATCGTTATTATTATTGTTACCATTAATATTGTTGTTATTATTGTTATTGTTAATTCCCATTATTGACTTATTTTTCCATACAAATAACTTATAGGCTACCCTTAAAAGCTCGTACTGGACAAGCCCCATTTGCTTGGGGCTTGTCCACTTTATTTTTCATAAATTTCCCATTTAACAAAAAATGTTTTAAAAGTGGAAGGCAGTTTTTGCTGCATATTTTTTGTAGACGTGAAGGGAGAGGAAGAGAGAAATTGGTACGAAATTGGTATTTTAATAAGCCAAGTCTTCTAAGCCAAGTTGAAATTATTGTTGTGAAGTATTGTCGGTTGTTGTCGTTATGCTCGGACTCGAGGCAATAAATCTCTTCAACATGATACCTTGTTCTGATGTTGTGAATTAACATGAATTATTATTTGATGGCTTCGACTGAATTATTACTCGACAGTCGTGATATTCTATCCTAAACACGGAATTGGTGGCATTGCCATAACTTATTCTGGAAATAGAAAACCATAGAAAAAATGTCTCCATTCTTTGCAATCAGTTTTGCATTTGCAAACATTACAATGAATCACATATATACGTTATTTCTTTTTGTCATTAGAGATTTTTACGCCACTTGGTATTGAATCTGTACAAAGAATTTGGATGGAACACCACAACTTCTAATGACAATGGAAGGTATGTTATCATTCAACAATTTCTTTGAACTTACTCTTTAACCTTTCTTACTGCAATAATAGAATACATGTTTGTAATTGATATTCATGAAGTTTAGTTCCACAACAATTATAAATAGACATTTCATATCTGGAAATCAACGTTGAATAAAGATATAAGATAATTTCTTTCTGTCATAAAATTATCTTTTGTACAAAAGCAACAGTTATTAAATCTGAACAACAAAAAATTTAAGCCAAAATTAAATTAGTGTTTGTCATTTTCGGTCAAATTTTTGACTACTTGCAGCACTGAATTTGGTAAATCTTCCAAAGGTAGATCTTCCACATTTTAGTGAAAGATTTATGTTTGGAAAACTTATGTTTATCTATGTTTGGAATAACTATTGAAATTATAGTGCCTGTAAAAACATACCAGATTTCCATAAAGTATTTGAATTCATGAAGTAATATAAAATTTAGTATTATTAAAGATGCTAATCGGGGTCAGTTAAATGAATGGTAAGTAGAAGCAATGATGAGTGTAAAATCCTTAAAGTCGCTTTAAATCAGCTACTGTATATATTTATACAAAATCATAAAAGTTCTACTCTTCCGTATTATACATGCAAATCGTTACATTTCCGATTTTACAAGTATGATTAGTATTTTGCAAGTATAATTAGTATGCGTATGCATAAAATGTCTTTGCTTTGTCCAATTCCAAAAGTTCTGGAAACATATTGTAATATCTGTTTATGATAAAATATCAGTGTAAAATTATGTTGAAAGAATAAATTCAGAAATTGAAAAATCGTTAATGAATAATGATAAAAGGGTCAGTCAAATTATGGAATTTAAAAAAGATCACTTGTATCACTTTTCACGTATTTACGTCTCGTTTGTTGTTTATGTTTCCAATTTTTCGTTATCTCAATATGATTTTTTCTCTTTTTTTCTCTATTTCAACCATGTGCTTCCTTTAAAACCGATCCTCTTTTGTTTTGTGTTCTTATTACAACATTACAATCTAAAATCCTTTGCTAAAGTTTTGAAAACTGAACGAAAGGTTCTATCCAAATTATTTAAAAGTAAAAGAGATTATCAGATGCTTTTGTGTTTCTGTAATTCGAAAGCCTGCTGAGCGATAAGTCACTCTTCTGATAAATGCAAAACAGTCATAATCCATAGTTGTATTGCCCAACACTTAACATGCGCGATCATTTCTTTACAGCTTTTTACGACGCTTTGTGATAAGAGTGGCTTGTGAGAAAGAGTTGAAGGAATGTGAAGACATTGCTATGATCCATTTTAACAAGTGGGTAAGAGATGGCGATCCAGGGTAAGTTCTAATATTTATTGTAAAAGTCATAAAACGACAAAAATCATATACCAGTGCTTAATTGACATAGAAGTAGTTACGGATTTTGATACATTCGCTAATTTTATTAGGATTCGTTAATATAAAAGGCAGGAAAAAATTGATGAGCCTTTTTCTTCATATGACCAGAGTATTTTGCATATTGGATATATGATAACAAAGTTGTATAATAAAACTTTCAGGTCACGAACCTTTGCAAATTATGACGAGACACTGATTAGGCCATTACTTTCTTTTCTAATTCAAACCATTTATAGAGAACAAAAACATTCGCTTTAAGTCTATTTCAATCTTTTGCAGACTTCTTTTTTTTCTAATCAGCCTCTGACATTTTTTGAGAAAGTTTGATTATGCAAGCATACAAGTGAGAATGACCGTAAATCTATATTGTAAAAGAAGAGTAGGTTCACTACCCGTCACACAAGGCCTGCGTGTGAACTTTCATGCATAGATGTACATGTATATGCATATCTCAGTTTTGTGCTCGAATAATTTACATGTCCTTATAGCATGTAATTTACACACTCACATATACATACACACACAATTTAACTGAGTTTAAAGTAGGACATTAGAATAATATATTTTCCGACTACTACTAGACAACTGTATCAGTGGCTTGAGCTATAAAATCATTTGGAGACGAAACAAAAATTAATTTTTAAACCCTAAAAACCAGGTAATTATAAAATTATGTTGAGATATTTTTAATTATTATAGAAATATTTTTTAAAATTTTGTAGAAGTATTGACAGAGTTTTTAAGTTACTTATGTTTACACACGCAAACAGAAATAAAAAAAAGTGTAAACTAAATTACCCGACCCTTTCAAGTGTCACATACCTGTCTCGACGATAACCATCGAGATGTTTACACGTCGATTTGGGTATATTGCATTTTCACATCTATGGACAGATACAGATTATCTGCCCCAGATCATGACAAATGAACAATGGTAAATAAAAAAAATACAATAAGATCGCTGTTCGATTGGTATAATCGAACGGCTACCTTCCCAGGTCTGCTTCAATATATCAACACGGGCGCTGACCAGCAATTCAAGGATGGACGTCGAGACGAGATGATTTTGATATAAAATTTTAATAAGTAATAAAAGATCAAAATAAAAAAATATTTAAGTATGAATTAGAATGTCCAATGACCTGAACCTCAAAATTATATTCGGATACCCAACGTAGTCGAAATAGCCATTTACAATACACAACATCAAATATGAATGAATACAGGCGATTACGAATGCAAGAGATTAACACAAGATAAAATGGGGAGAACTATATTATTTATAAATACGTGGTATGGTGTATGTGGTAACATAATATTCGCGAAAGTGTATGCGTCATCATTTTTCAAACAGAAGTGCTTTTTGACGTGCACCCTGATGGAAATTTAAGTAAGGAGGACATAATTGAAAAAAGTTACTTGCCGAATACAACATGAACGCCTTTTTCATAATTTTTTAAATACCCAGTACTCTTAAAAACTCAAAATATTTTAAGCATTCTAATATTTTATTGAATTTTAGTTCCTTCGTAAAGAAGGTTATTAAATTTTACTTACAAAGAAGCGTGTGGAAAAAATATTCGAAAATTACAAAAAAAAAATTAACTTTATTATATTTATTATAAGTACCGCTCTTATTTTCTGATAATGTTATCAGAAAATAATTTCAAAAATCCGTTTAGAAATAGCATAACCTTTGAACTTATGAAGAAGACTAGTATGCCAAACCCTGTCGAATACTTTCGAGATGACCAAGAGCCCGAGCTTCACCTTTTTTATTTAAAGATTGATAGACTCTTTCCACAATAATCATTAATACGTCAGAGGTTGACCTAGAAAAACGAAAGTCAAATTGCTTGGTACATATATATATATATATATATATATATATATATATATATATATATATATATATTAAAAAAAGGATTAATATATAATAATAATATATTAATTAATTAATAATATATATTTGCTCTGTAATATTTTATTACATGGAGCTCTCTTCCTGTATCATTTTTAATATTAAAATAAATTTTTTTATATTAATTAGGATCGGGTTTTTTGGAATTTACCTTCCTGCTTTTTTCTCTTGGATTGAAGTATCTGAATTAATATATATATATATATATATATATATATATATATATATATATATATATATATAGGCATCATACCTTTATTTAGATATATTTCATTGAATAATATAGACATATTATGTCTATTTATTTTGCACATCTAAAAACACATACCTGTCCACATCACAATACCGAGAAATACTTGTTGATATCACCAATATAGAAATACTTGTTGATATCACCAATATAGAAATACTTGTTGATATCACCAATATACTACACAACGAAAATAATAAACGAAAACGAGCGTAGCAGCAACTTGAAAAATCACCATCACAATGAAATTTAGATTTTATCAGTTACAATAATTTTGTCTTTGTAATTCACCTCTAAAGAGATCGAAAGTACTTAGGTAGAAAAAAACTATGACGCTTTCCTTGATTAATTTCATCTTAACATCAATTAAAGACTTAATTAGAGAACAGGAAAAGATTATTATAAAAGTAGATATAACATACTTATATTATTCAATGAAAACATATTTGAAACGTACACACGAAATACAATGCAGAAAAACCTTCCATCAACAATAAGTGCTTAAAAAGAAAAAATGAAAAATGTTAATAATGAATTGCTGATAACCTCTGAGGAGTGGACGTTCAAGCCCACCTACGAAACTCCGAAATCGGAATGCTGAAGAAAACATCAATCAGCTTTTATATTTGTACGTGTATATATATATATATATATATATATATATATATATATATATATATATATGCGAATACGCAATTAAATAAAACTGAACTAACATCATTCCTTTTACTGTCTGGCAACAACAACCTAACCTTTTAACTCATTTTCATGACTCAGTCTGTATTTAATCAAAATATATTTTTCTCATAAATGTAATATTTTAAATGTAGCGACAACTAAAATTTGTAATTTATCATCTTGCCGTCGGCGAAGTGACGGATACCAAAATAGCAACAAATATTTAGAAACTGCTTAATTTCTTTTTTAGAGTTGACGCGGACCTTAAAAATGTCGTTTACTGTGTGGGTATCCGTAAAGGAGGAGAAGAAGAATGGGAGTTTGCCTACCGTAAATATAAAGAATCAAATGTTGCTTCAGAAAAGTCTTTACTACTGGAAGCTCTAACCTGCACTCAAAAGCCATGGTTGCTCAGCAAGTAAGTGACTCATAGATTCATACAGACATACCATGACAAAAATTTGTGAAAGGAAACATAAGCACAAAGACAGTCTATAAATTCATTGTAGATTTATTTAAGATTATAGATATTTTGTAATTTGTTAAAGTAAAAAAGAACGAGAATCTGTTAATTGCTTTTATATCTTTTTCAAAATTTTATGTATGGCAAACAGTTTTTAAAAAGCGGAAGTAATAAAACAACAAATGGAGATAAAACATGGTTCAGATAAGTAAAAGAATGTTTATTTTCTTGCGACTTACAAGGATGTCAAGAATTTTATCAGTGATCCACTCATTTTTCCTCCTACAAGCGTTTTTCTCTGGGATGATGTCGTTTGCTGATGTCACTAGAGCTTCTATCAGGGCGTCCCATTTCGAGTTTCCATTTGCAATTTGCCTCATCTTTTTTCACACTGTCCGTATATTTTTTCTGCAGGTTCGGGTCGTTCATGAGTCTCTTGTATTGCATTCTGGGTGCTGTGTTAGGCTTCTTCAATCTCTGAAGTTTCATCTTTAGTTTGCATATAACCGGGAGGTGGGAGGTTCCGCAGTCGGCATTTGGGTAGGTTTTGCAGTGAGCAACCACGTTCCTGAATCTCTTGTGGATAGTCGTGTAGTCGATTTGGTTTTTGTATCTCCTGGGCTTTTCCATTTCTATAATCGTCTTGGATGTTCTTGAAACCAGGTGTTGGTTATTACTTGGTCATTTGTGGTGCACCATTGGACCCATTTCTCTCCGTATTCATTACGGTTTCCTAGTCCGAAATTGCCAATCGTTTTGCCTTCTCTCACCATGCCTTCTTTGGCATTAGATCTCCCATGATAATTCTAATTTCTTGTGACTTTCACTGAGACATGGTATTGTCCAGAATATAGTAGAAAAATTCGATTTCTTCTTCTGTACTTTGTGTATTCGGTGCATATACTACTATAACAAATATATTGAAGGGCTTTCTTTTCAGTTTAATCACAGTAATTCTTTCAGATAACTGGCAGTATCCCAGAACGCATTTCTTCGTGTCTTGATCCAATATCAAACCGACTCTTTTTTCATTATTTTCAACGCCTGCATATATAATTCTGTGGTCTTCACTGAAAAAGTATCCGTTATTTGGACACCTAGTTTCACATATGTCTAAAATGTTGATATTTAATCTAATTAACTCCTGCTTTACTTTTCCAACTGTCCACAATTGTTCAACGTTCTGACGTCCTATATCCCGAGAGTTTTTTTCTTTTTGGTGGGTTGGGGTGCAAGCAGTCGCAGGATAACCTGTCGCTCATATCGTTTCATTCCGGACGATGGATCAGTTCTGATGAGTTTTGACCCCTTTACGCCGTTTATGCTAACAGTCACTGGATGACGGTCAGGTGACACCTGTTGCGCATGTCGCTCCTTACCGGACGGGGAGTCACTTCCTTTAGACTTAACCCACTTCACGCCGTTATGTTCCATAATTTATTTGTACATATCTATGATTATTCTTAGATTTAATAGTGGAGTGGTTTCCTGTTGCTTTCTCCACGTTTTTTTATCGAGACAACACCTCTAGTTAGCTGGCTGTTGATTCCTTGAGAGTTCTTCCACCCTTTTTGTAGTCCTATTTTTCGTTCCATTGGGTTGCTAACATCCCGCCTCACTCAAGAACGTGAATTGGGGTAGACAATTTACTCGCCGACAGTCCAACAAAAAATGTGATCGAGTGAGATCGACACGTGAGAGAAATAATCCATGAATTATCGCATTGTAGTTATCGAGTGTTACTTGTAATCTCTAATGCTGCTGTTTCAGTCGCTGGCAGAAGGTGTTGCTGTTGATGGAAGCACTTTGGCGTCGTTGCTGATAGTCTGGTTACCTGTCATGGGGATTCGTCACTAATGCCAGTAGAGACGGATCTGGGTATTTACCAAAGTCCTTCCCACAGAGGCGGGATGTGACACAAGGTCATGTTTCCCGTTGGGTTTCTGAGTGCGTACATCGTGTGTGAAAGCAGCGTTGGCTTTATAACTAGGCAGAGACTCAGAAACGGCTGCCGCGAAAACCGCGTGAAACTTTTTCTGATTGGTCAGAAAAGATGTTTTATGACCCTGGCATTTGGGGTGGTATTCCGGAAGTGGGTGCACGAGGTTGCATAAAATTACGGTCAGTTCTTTGTCATATGAACTGTGGATATCAAAGTCAATACTTCCGTTGGAGTTAAAGAATTGGAGTTCCGACAGTTTACGACAAGTTAATTTGTAATTTTCATTCTTGTTTTTTTTAACGGTAACTTATAGGATGTGCGTGGTGGTGCAGTGGATATCGGCTTGGAACAAGAAATCGGAGAGCCGAGTTCGAATTCCAGTTGAATTCATTGCATTCACTTACGCGCAAATACCCTTGGGAAAGGTATTAATCCGTCTCTTCCTTCCAGTTATGGGTTAAATAACAAGACAGATTGGGTTCTATAGCCTTGGCTGGCAACCAGTCTACCGCAGAAAGCAATGGCAACCTACTGTGGGATAATCTTCTGCCCAATCAGTCATGTCTCTTTCGAGACATGATCGCTTAAGCGTGTTTCACGTATGGCACTTAACTGACTGACTGACTGATATATTTTATGTCGTTTTAACATTCCAGTTCTCTTCGTTGTTACTTAATATCAAACTAGATTAAATACAAGAGAAAAAGAGAAAAATCTTTCCATATAGACGACCAGTAAGGATTGTTTAACAAATATTACTTCATAATCCATTTGAAATTGTGTTATTAAGCTATATTATTAGATAAAGTAATTGAAGCAAATCTGCGTCGAACAAAGAGAAATTGCTCATCTAAAAATCTCTTCTGAATATTAATAGTCTATCAAATACAAGCTTAAAAAACATGCGGTTTCAAAGAGCGTCTTTCTTTTGCCGCGATTCGTTAAAAGTTCCAGCTCGATGTCCATAAAGTGTAACGCCATATCTGGGGAGTGTTGCCAGTATGATCACCAGTAAATATGGAATGTAAATGACAATGATTGCAAGTGTCCCACCTAGCAGATAACACCCTTGATACACCTCTGATAAGAGGAATATGTACTTGCGTAATTACATTACACACGCACGAGCGTGAGTGTGTATGATAAAATAAAGAACAAACAGGAAACGTATGTCAAGCTAACATGCATCACGCTTATTAAAGCTTCGACAGAGATTGAGAAAAACAAACAAAAGAGACAGAAACTCTACTATTTTCAATTGTGTTTGGGCCAGTTCTCATTGGCCAGATATGTGTCACGTCCATTAAAATCGGAGAAAAAACTATATGTATGTAAGTAAGGATTCTTGTATGTCTAAGGGGGAATCGGATAGTAATGTGCGTTCGTAATTGTTCATCATCCTGTTGGATTGCGATCCATATTTGAATTGCATTGATCTTTAACACACACACACACACACACACACACACACACACACACACACACACCACACATAGACATATATATATATATATATATATATATATATATATATATATATATATATATTAGGACTTTGAATAAATTCTCGCTGATTTTTCATGAAAAGTAATGTTTTTTATTTACAAAAATTAGTAAGAAACATATCACTGAAAGTATTGTCCATTGCTAGCCACTACTTTTTCCCAACATTCTGGCAGCATTTGAATTCCACATCGGAAAAACGATACGTCTTTTGAGGCTAACTACAAGTTAACCTTTTTCTTTTTTTTTTTTTTTTTTTTGCATTTTCATAAGAATGAAAGTTCTGCTCAGCCATACAATGTTTCATCGATCAGAACAAGTGATAATAGGGCGGGACAATGTCTGGTGAATACGGTAGGTGGGGTAGAACTTCCCATTTAAGCGTTTCCAAGTAGGTTTTCGCCCGTTTTGCAACACCTAGCGTTGTCATGTTGCAAAATCACTTTCTCGTGCCTCGCTCGTATAGAGACCGTTTTTCTTCAATACTCGGTTCAAACGCATCATTTGTAATCGATAGCGATCTTCTATTATGGTTTCGGTCGGTTTGACCCAGCTGATCCCACCAAATGTAAAGCAGAAGCTTCGAACTATGGATGTTTGGCTTTGTTGCCAATGTTGATGCCCACGGTCTGACCCTCACGGTCTTTTACGCTTAGGGTTATCGTAGTGTATCAACTTTTCATCGCTGGTCACTATACGATGCAAAAAAAGTTTCCTTTTCTGCTGTTGAAGCAGCTGTTCACACGTGACAAGACGCCGTTCGATGTTTCTTGGCTTCAACTCGTACGGCACCCAACGCCCCTGCTTTGTAAGAATTTCTAATGCTTTCAAACGTTTCGAAACTTGTATGATCAACTCTTAATGATTCTGCAAGTTCAGCTTTCATCTGACATGAGTCTTCATGAAGTAATGCCTTCAATTCTATGTCTTTAAACTTATTCGGTGCGTCAGAGCGTTCTTTATCTTTAACATCAAAGTCATTATTTTTGAAGCACTAAACCAATCTCAGCATTGAGGCAGTTTTTCATTAAAGACGAACTAAAGTATTTTATTTAATTTATCTTTTTCTACGATTCGAAGCATTTTCCTGGTTTTTTCTGAGAATTTGAATATAAATTGCTCAATTCCTTTTTAGCGCTTTCGGTTTTCATAAAGCCCATTATCGGATGTTTTTGTGGGTTGATAGTATTCTGAATATAATCACGAATTGTTTCTTTATTTTGACTGCCACCAATTCCTGGATGTAATGTGGTATCGCATCTTCATGCGTCAGTTTGTGGTATTGTGTTGTTTTTTTTTGTTTTGTTTTGTTTTTATTATGAAATATATGTAGTACATAATGCATACCTATAGACTCGAACTTATCAACCCACACAAGATATCAACTGCTGCCAGTTGTTTTCTAAGTAGTGTGGGTTGACTCTTTCCATAAAAAAAACTCGCCCTCTAGCTCAGCTATCAGGTCAATCCAGCGTAGCTATGTAATCATTCTATTTACATTCAAAAAACCAGATTAAAATATTTTCGTTTTAGTCATTCCAATTTTCTTATATTTTAATTTTTTTCTTAAATCTTCTTTTGTAAAAATTTTTAAAACCATTTTTTGTTCTTGCCATTGTTAGATCAGAGGACACTCAAAAAGAAACTAAATTTATTTTTTATTACCACGACCTCTGCTCAACCTACGCACAATTTCTGTTGTTGTGCTTCCTTCACTCAATAACTTTACAATAACTTGCTTCCCTTCTGAATTTATTTCTTACAACCCGTGGCAATTTTTGCGCATCTGAAATAAATCAGTAAGTGATATGTCCCGGAAAGAGATATATATATCATTCGAGGTAGTTAAGTCATTTAGGCAAATGTAACCGGGTAGAACAATCTAGCACGTAGACGTAGTAGACGGTACTCGTAGTATGCAGTATTCTGAGACGTAGGCGTAGTCAATAGATGTAGATCTCTAGTCGTAGATCTCTAGTCAAAGACCAATAGACCTCTAGTAGAAGATCAATATTTATTGCACAAATATGTGCAAATGTGGCACAAGGCCTAATAAGCTGATGGGGAATGTTGTTCATCATCTGTCCTAATTTAGCTTAGCTATTCACTTTCGTCGACTCTGGCACACTACAATAATCCTTACACCATAATACCGCATTCTTACTTACCATTCTTACTACGTCTACCATAATACCTCAGATACTCTATGTAGTCCTACTTAAATATGTACAATTTTGAGTGGAGGTCGAGGGTAGAAAATAACATCATTTAAATTTTCCCCTAATGCAATGACATAAAATATTTACAAGAAACTAAAAAAAATCATATTATTAATAAAGTCCCACACTACTCTGAAATGTGACAGAAAAGTCAGTTCACTGGACGAAAATAATGCATGGCTTCAAGAATATAATAGTACCACTCATCCAGTTAGAAAACACTCACGCAAACACTCACACATGTAAACACTATAACAAGAACGAAAAAAGCACAAACGAAAACGAAAAAAAAAAAAAACGCCACGCATCCAGAGACCTAATATTCCTGCTCACCTAAAAGGGAAAGAGATGGGGGATTAAACTAAAAGAAACATGGGGACAAAAAGAAACGAGGGCCAATGAGCATTCATAACCTAGCTAAGTTAACTTTAATGAAAAATAAAATCAAATAACTCCTATTCTAACCTAACAAGTAGGGGCTGCTCATGTTCCCTCCAGCATACCTAAAATTCTGACGCCTAACCGGCATCAAACAACCACTCTAGGTCAGCACCTTTCACTCGACAGAGACGCGCAAGACTCACCCACCTTTTGCCAAATTCTGATGGAATGAGTCGTTTCCTTTCCGTCCTAACCTTGATTATATGCTGATGCTTAAAGAACAAGATCGGTTGGGAAGAGTTAAACTTCTCAACGCTATATAATTCCTTCTGTCGCGTCGTCCAAATCACGACTCGCATAACCCCTAGTTCGGCAGCCCAAGCTCGCCTATCAGTTCATCTTGAACGGCCCAATAACTAACACTCGATATAACGCCTTAAGAGACAACGATTGGGTGTTGAAGAGGCCATTTGTCGCTCGCAAGGGGAACTGAAGAGCCAACCGACATTCGTGATACAAGAAGCACTCGCCGCGAGTAGTATGGCCGGCCTCTTCCTCGGACAAGTGCACACTTCTCAAGGATGGAAAATGCTCATGGACGTCTTCTTTAACGAAGGCGCCGTTCTTATCCGCCTGCATACACATTCGATCTCAACGCTTGACATGCCTAAACCGGCCTCAGAGCGATGGAGGTAACAGATCCCCCGACGCACATTGGGAGCCTTGCCTTCTCCCCACAAGAAAGAGAACAAGAGCTGTATTAAACCGAACTTAATGACACATGGGAGAGGATGTACCGAGAGTTGGTAAAGGAGAATCGGGTAGATGTGCGAGGTACATACTTCCGCCCTCCCCTTCAAGGAAAGCTTCCTCCGAGTTCACAGACGGACTGCGACCTCAGCCTTTTCTTGAAACTCCGACCAATTCATTTCCAACCGGAGATCGGAACCGAACCAGACACCGAAAATATTGATCGGCCCGTCCGTCCAGAGGAAAGGTCCCGGAAGAGAAACTCCCTTCCGCGCACCCAACCGCAAGCCTACAGACTTATCGCGATTGATCTTGTTCCCTGTCACCGTCTCATAGCATCTTTGTTAACTTCGTCAATCTTGGCTCTGCTCAACAACAAAAACCAAAACGTCGTCAGCATAGGCGGAGTACCTGGCCGAGGTGGTAGCACCAAGTAGGGAAATTCCACACAGGATCGGATTCGCCTTTAACTTGCGAAGGAAAGGCTCCAACGCAAGAACGTAAAGCAAAGGCGAAAGCGGACAACCTTGACGAATGCAGCTTTGATATTATCCCATTCACTTCCACCAGCGCACCGGCGGACGCAAACAGCAGTTAGGTCTAAGAGCGAAAGTACGACCCGAAACCGGCGGTGGAAAGGACAGACTCCAAAAACCGATGGTTAGCTCTATCGAAAGCCTTGGACTGATCCAAATTGATCAGCGCGGCTTCACTGTCGACTTTCTCAATGATCAGGCGTACCAAATAAAGGTTGTCCTGAATAGTCCTGTCCTTTAGAGCACGTCTGCTCGTGGCCAATCAGACTAGGAAAGACACCCTGTAAACGGCGGGCCATGATCTTGGCAAAAATCTTTAAGTCAGTATTTAACATCGTTAAAGGCCGATAATTATCTAAGCCACCCCTATCGCTCTTGCTCTTGCGAAACAACTTGGTTACACCCCTGGTGAAGCGTCAAGGTATAGACTCCTGCTCCATCCAGTTGTTATAAATCAGTGCCAGTAAGGGGACAAAAACAGACGACAGCCTCAAGTACATTTCTTCTAATCTCGAAGTCTTGTTCCGGCCAACCAGTTTCAGCGCATCCCAGATCTCAGATTCTGTAATGGGCTCCTCGCACCCAGCCGCTTCAAGGCGGAGAAAGTCAGCTAAATAAGCATCGAACAGACCGGGCTTCCTGGTGAAAAAGATCCTGGTAGTAATCCCGAAAAGCCTCACATATACCCACGTCCGTGGTCACGGTACGCCCATCCGGCAATGTGATGTCTTCGATATGCCGATTGACTGCATTTCTAGATTCCTCTGCACGCAATTCAGCGGCCATATTTGTTGCCTCAGAAGACATTCTTTTTAACCTAACCAGAACATGGTCCTTCTTGATAAGCAGGGAGGCTAGCTCGGCCCTAGCTAAGGCTACGTCCCCACTATTACGGGATTTAACAGCCCGATCAACCTTTTTCTCTACTGCCGTTTGTGCCGCTAAATTAGCTATGTTGAGCCGACGACTATAGTCGGAAGCAGACGACCTAAGTTTGGATTTTAGAAAATCCCACCAGTTATTCCCGACCACCGCCCCGTCAATTCCCGCTTTAATGTTAGTAACAACTGTTGCTGGAAATCTTGGCTGTCAAATAATGACGCGTTCAATTTTCAGTATCCAGCCAACTTAACCTTAGGCTTATCTAAGTTTACACGAACCCGGACGAGCCTATGATCCGTGAAACTATCGAATGGAAATTTGGACAACTTAAGAGCCCTACGTCGACTCTTCTAACTAGGACTCGGTCGATGTAGCTAGCACGCACCATTGAACTCCTATTAGTCCAAGTCCACACTACCTCCCGAGGGTGTTCATTTCGATACTTATCGACAAGAGCATTCCCATCGATAAAGTCCCGAGGTGGTTTTACATTCGGGTTGTTAGTACCCGTTCTTTTTCCTATACGATTTTTCTCAGGGTCAAGGGCGGCATCCCAATCCCCTGCTAAGATTACCCGCCGTGATGTCCCTAAGAACGACTCGAACCGCCGAAACAAAGCAGGACACTCCGCATGGTCATTGGGCGTATAAATTCCAATGAGCCGAAAAGCCTTCTCCTTTATGGTAATATCCAGCACACATATCCTGTCCGCTGGATCCGCGAAGACAAACGCACACACCGCTCCCAAAGACATGCTCGCTAGCCAAGAAACACCTCTAGAATGATCATCAAAACATGCTGAATAGAGATCAAAACCACTAGACAGAATGCCCTAATAATCGCCAGCTAAAAACCGGGTTTCCTGCAAACAATAAACATCCACACCGAGGTGCTGGAAATCGTGAATAAGCCTCACCCTTCGAGACTCCGACCTCAGCCCCCGGCCATTCAAACTTGGTAACCAGAGAGCCATTCTGATACTTGATTAGGGTTGGGAGTCTGAAGAGAATATGGACAGGGAAAGGATACCAACGGTCTCTCCCATCGACCCATGGCCCATCTCATTCTTGATAGTGCCGTCTAGGGAGAGGCTGCCCACATTCCAAGGAAAGGTTAGTTTCGGAGCCCTATAGAGAGAAAGGTGTGTGCAAAAACCAGGACCCTTCCAGAACAATTTTTTTCTAAGTTGGTTAGTCTTTCCGATTTGGTTGTGATAATAGGTGGGGTCATTGGGATAGATTTACAGGCCTCCTCGACCATGCCCCAAGTCTGCCGCGCCCCCGGCCCAGTGTGGATGACAATTAAAAGCCTCTGGGTTTTGGGAAAATTAGTTGGTACTTTTATGTCTTCATCACCGAATTTTTCATAGCTAAATGCGCCTTCAAATTCTTAATGCGGTTGCCATAATTTCTAGCACGCTCAGCCTGAGCCGGGGAAATACGGCAGACGTCCTTCCCTTGCCTATATGGCAATTTTACGGGGGTTTTGCGTGCTTCCTTGTCCTCTGTTGTTGGACTTCTTTGTCTTTTATTTGGAGAAGACATCTGTTTTTGGGGAGAGGGACAGAGAGAGACAGGGAGAAAGGCGAAAGTAGTTTATCACCGGGCTGGGGTCTAGACTACGATGGGAAGGTTTTCTGGGTGTGGGTTGTGTAAAATGTACGTTTTAGGTACTGATTTTTTCTTTTCAGGGGGGGGACGGGGCAGAAGCCGAGGGGCGAGATGGCCACTTTTTGAGCTCCTCCTTGAGCTTTTTTTTTCATTCCCTCATATCCAGGATCAAAAACCTTAGACAATTCTTCCATTGTAGGTAGTGATTAATCCGGGGCGTCACCCTTCTTGCTGGTAGAGGAAGTGGAACTGTCAGTGTCATTCGTCCTAGGAGCATCAGGGGACCAAGGTTCCGCTGCTTGGCTCTTCCCCCTGGTCCTGCTAGCAACTAGCCACTCCCCTTTTTCCTTCTCCGAATCTGCACTAGCCGTTGGCGACGGATGGTGAGAGAAGTTTTTTTTTATTCCTAACCGAGGGTATTACCGCACCGGTCCTACGTATTAGCATGCTCACTACAGACGAGACGGATTCTATAGAAGCGGTAAGAGGGGGATTTTGGACGACTGGAGCCCAGCTTTTAAAGGAGGGGAGGTGACCAGTCTCTCCACAGCTCCAGCATTTCGGCTTGTGGCCAGACACGATCACCGGCAAACTCAAGCCCCCTACGTCAAAGCAGTTGGTGATGGTCAGGAAAGCATTGCGTTCGATCATGAATTCGAAAAACCATCCCCCAGTCAGGTCATCGCAGGAGGCATCCAATATTTGGCCATACTGCGAAAAGTAAAAAGCCAGATGCTCCCGTATAACCTGAGGAGGAACCTCATATACTGCTACATTGGCCCTTCGTTTGCGATCATATTCTGTTCTTATTATGAAATCTTTCGTGATGAGGTCTTGAGTAGCCATTTTCACGCAATCTTCTGGCGTGGTCAGCAGTACGTCCCACATGAAGAAGCCCGCACCTTTAACTATTCTTAAGGGCTTAATCCTCGTGAACTGCAGTGCTTTTATCACAGTGTATTTCGTGGAGCGACAAATTCTGCACGCACGCTTGTCCACCACGAAGATTGACACTATTTTTTTCTCAACCATTCTCAATTCTTGGGGATCCTCCAAGAGCCTTCTTTTACAAGGTGTGCGTAACTCTTGACTCTCTCCAAGAATTCTGCCATATTGATTTTACATTTAGGTGGGGAATTCCAGCTACAGCGCGATTCTTCAGCCTTGGCATCTTTGGATATTCGGTCTGATATATCATTACCTTTATTGGCTTCCATACTTTGGTCATTTTGGCCTTTTCCGGCCTCCATACATTGGTCTTTATTTACATTTTGGCCTTTATTGGCCTCCATAGTTTTTTAGTTCTCTTTGGGTTCTGGCTACTCTCGGCCACCATAATTTTAGACTTCATTTACTCCGGTTTGTTCAGTCTCTTTTATAAGAGAGGGATAAGATACCTCATCTTTGTCTGGAGGACCTTTGCTAAGAGGTTCAAAAATCAATTTCTTTTTAAATAGCCGACTATTTCTAAATTAATAGAATTTAATTAATTATAAAATTATATCAATGATAAACAAAAGTTAACCTCGAAAGGTTAACAGAAAATTTAACACAATCACAAGAAAAAATAGCAAAAAGTTTCAGAAAAAAAACCCTTACAAACACTACTTGAAATGAAAGGTTTTACGAAAATAAACTTTAAAAAAAGGAAAACTTACAAAGAAATAAGCAAGTCGAATTAACTTACAAAGAAAAAAGTACTCGTAAAAGATAAATAAACAAAAAAAATGACTTTCGGTAAACTAACACTGAAAGATATTTAAAAAATAAATTTGTGCTAAAAAAAAAAAAGTAACTTTATAAGTTTAAAATAAAAAGTTTAAAGTAAAACTAAAAAAAATTAAAAACGAAAAAAATAAAAAGTAGCCTTAACAGGGAAAAAACGGTTTTAAAAGAAAATTAAGACACAAGAAAAAACAGTACAAAAACGGGGGAGAGGAAACAAGAAAAGTAAACTAGAACTTAGAGGAAGGAATGATAAGAAAAAAATCCCACAAGAAAAAAAAAATAATAGAAAAATTTGCTTTGTCAAAAATTAAACACTGAAAAACAATAAATTTTAAACAAAAACCAAATCCGACAAGAGTTGGCTTTAAACAACCAATATGGCGACAAAAACTATGTAAACAAAACAAATAAAATTATTAAATACGAAACAATAGTTTCGTTAACAACAATAAACAAATTGTAACGGCTAAACCAAGTAAAACAAAAAACTAAAAATAAAACGACTGAAAAAAGGAAAAAAAATTAAATTATACACTAAATGAACAAGAGTTTTTTTAAAACAACAACACAAAAAGGTCTTTAAATCTGCAAACAAAAAGTGCTTTTATTTTTTTCTATTTCTAACAAAAAATAGCTCTGACCTGGTCTAAAAATAAGTCCACACACATCGGGAGACCGATAGACGTCCTCGCCTTAGTCTATATTTTTAGCTGTCACCAGCCAATCACATTCCAGTGAGGGGGAAACAAAGTGTATTCATTACCTATTCATTACATCAGTAAGCTATTAATTTTCAATACAGGGAACAAAGCTCGATTTCTAAAATCGAGCATGTTTCTAATAAAAATAGGTGAAGTTCACATATCAACATAAATTAAATATATCCCAATGTTTTACCAACTTCAGTTGCTAATAAAAACCTTATGAAAACATTGGCTTATATCATTAAAATTAAAATATGACACATTCTCCCTCTCGATCATTCTCGTCCCCTCTGTCTCTGTCAGACAGACAGACAGACAGTCTGTCTGTCTGTCTGTCTCTCTCTCTCTCTCTCTCTCTCTCTCATTTTCGTCTTTTGTCCCTTTCTCTTCTTCCTCCTTCTCCTCCTCTAACACATGTGCGTTATTTGTTTTTATTTTGTCGACTGCACATTTAAGAAAAACGGGCACCATGACGCAATTCACTCTGCTAGAAATTTGAAAACAGCATGCTGTACTGCTTGTCATTCGCACCAGAAGCTCCAATACAAACATTTCAAAGTGTTTGGGTGTCAATCTAAGAATAGTGCAGAGGATTCGGAAAATGTTGGCTGAGTCTAATGGTGATTGCGAAGGTGTATGGAGTGATCACTAGTGATGGCGTCGTTATGCCTCCATAAATTTTCATTTTTCCGTAATTTAGAAGACAATTCATCCATCGCACCCTGTATGATTTTCAAAGAAAAGTGAAAAAAATCGATGACGTGCGAATTGTCAGTTACAAGATGGTTGACCAATATGATTACACTACAGCAGTCGTGATTATATGCAAAGTCAACTAAAGGAGCTTTTCATATGCGTGCGTGTGTGTCGTATGTGTAACATGACCATATGCGTGTGTGCGTACATCATTGTATATGACTGCGAACATATTTAAGGGGAGTGAACTTGATCGAAAAATAAAATTCTGTTTACACTTCTCTTTCGCCTCTCTCTTTATGCCTTCCTTTACTTTCAGATTCCTTGATTTAACACTGGACTCGAATGAAATTCGACAGCAAGACGCCAGAATTGTGATTATGTCTATTTCCAATAATGCTGTCGGTTACCGACTAGCTTGGGATTTTATTCGCTCGCGTTGGGATGAACTATCAACAAAGTAAGTTTCTCTGTATTCAGTTATAACGACATTAGTTTTAAGTAAATATCAAATAAATTAAACTGTAGCGTTACAAAAACTTAATTATTTGCCCTTTGATTCCGCTATAATTTATGTTCATGTCAAAGGGTTAGAAATTTGTTGCATGAAAGTCTGGCTAGAGGCGCGAAATGTAAACCGCCTCGTCAAATCTTCCGAAACGGCTGTACATCAG
This sequence comes from Ascarosepion bandense, assembly GCA_037127315.1. Taxonomy (NCBI): domain Eukaryota; kingdom Metazoa; phylum Mollusca; class Cephalopoda; order Sepiida; family Sepiidae; genus Ascarosepion; species Ascarosepion bandense. The sequence goes on along the minus strand of JBBBDQ010001382.1, from coordinate 1,726,734 downwards.
TGAACAGATCTTCGTTTACCTTCGCCGTTTATGGTCTAGCCACATTGACTAAGTGTAAGATCAACTACTTTAGTTGCCTTTTCTTTTCTGTCTTCTTATATGTGTCCAATTACCCAATTTTACTTTCTGTAGATATAGCTAAAGTAGGTACCTCCACTAATTCACTGAAAAAACAGCAGACCATGGTGTAAACGGATCCCAAACAAATTTTTATCGTCAGAATGTTTATGTCATTATTAAAAAGAAATACCAAAGTATTTTTCTTTCAAATTTTTTAATCCTTTCTAACACGTTCAACATTTTTGTTATAAATTTTGTTTTTTGTTTTTTTTACTTCTTCCATATTATGGATATTTTAGCGCTGTTTTTTGGTGAAAAACATACATTTGGAAATTCTTACAAAAATCAAATAATCATCTGGTTTTAATGAAAATTTTAGAACTTATTCATAATTGAATAAAGTTATTTTTTTTAAATTATTATTTTTAGAAAATCATTAGTTATTTTTCCGAAAATTCGCTCCTAAAAATAGGAAAATAAAAAGGTTAATAAAACTACGCCATTTTTTTTTATTTAGATAAGCTTTTAATTGCTTTTATAAATTTATATTAAAGATTTCATATTCTGAAGAAAAACATTTTCTATGAATAATGAATTTTTACAATAACATTTCACTATTCTTTATTAATTATGATGATTTATAAAGTTTCAAACATCTTTTAAATTTCTTTAATGCCTGTATTCGGTTATTAAGTTATTTCAATGGTTGTTTCCCTTACGAAGCATTCACTTAGGTTTCATAAATCTATGTCAATTCTGGTCAACCATAATTAGCTTATTGCCACATCTGGCTATCATCAATCACTTCACGCGTTAGAAACATATGACCGTGATTAAGAAGATTCTAAATTTCATTTTATAAACAAGTAATCGGTCAGTTAAGTGCCATACGTGATACACACTTGGGCGATCATGTCTCGAAAGAGACATGACTGACTGGGCAAAAGATTATCCCGCAGTAGGTTGTCATTGCTTTCTGCGGTAGACTGGTTGCCGACCAAGGCTATAGAACCCAATCTGTCCTATTATTTAACCCATAACTGGAAGGAATAGATGGATTAATACCTTTCCCAAAGGTATTTGCACGTAAGTGAATACAATGGATTCAACTGGAATTCAAACTCGGCGCCCCGGTTTCTCGTTCCACGCCGATATCCACTGCACAAAAACGCACATCCTCTACAAGTAATAGAGGCTAATACTTGTCTCAAATCAGTTTAATTTAACTTTAAATTTTATAATTTTCTATAAATCACATGTCACAGATGTATATTTTATTTTTGTAAGTTTTGTAAAACCTAGAATTAACTTTTATTTACAAACCTGTCAATTTATCAAAAATGGACGAAAAAAATGATAACTTTTGAAAACTCTCAAAAAGTTGAGATTCCAGTCAATGTAATTTCTATTTAAAATACACTAGAGTATTTTGCATACTGGAAATAGTAAATTTAATAATTTAGCTTTCAATTAAAGCTAAAATGAAAACTTCAAGAAAGCCTTTTTATTTTTAAAAATTCACTTTAAAACTTAATTAATTTTCGATATCTAAGCTAAAGCTTTTTCTCGCATGTTCTTGCTTTCATTCACCTACTTACTATACCGCAATATTGTAATGTTAAGATATTCCAATGAGACCATTAACAAAGTTAATCAAAGTTTGAATACTGTGAGCGTAATATGCAAAACGAACCTTTGTCATAAATTGCATATTACGCAATTAGCCGTCTAAATAAGTGTATTACTGTATGCCTTATTTTCGTAATAATATTTATTTAATTTTAGAATGTTCATCAACTATATTTCGACTATTATCAAAAAACTCCAATGTCAAAACAGTCTTGTTCTATGGCTCAGAAATGCGAAAAACAGACAAAATTCTTCAGTTAAAAATTACAAACATTTATCAACTGAAGTACGTTTTCAACATCTGTTGGCGAGAAGATCAAAGAGGAGGAATTGTGACAAAGTGCAGGGCAAAATTCCATAACAAAGCAGATCTTACGAAGGAAATGATGTTGGATAAGACACACTTTCAGGAAACCACATCCAGTATCACCCGCCATGACCTGAAACCTATAGGGGAGAAGGAAGAGAGGGCAGCTAAGTCCTGACGCTAAGAAACAGAGAAGTGGAGAAGCAGATTGATAGAAACAACGAAGAAAACAAAGAACCGAGTTCGATTCATGCCGATGGCCAATGATTATCTGCGAAAGAAAGGACATAATAATTATATAAAAGATTAGTCTATGCCGAAGATAAACTTTTTACTGAAAAAAAATTAAACCGTGGCATAATTAAGTCGCGTAATCATGACGTGTATAGTTTTCATTTGTCGCCTTTTTTATTTCAATCACAGGCATCCTAAGATTTTCTCTCGGCCAAAAGAGTAGTTGTCAATGGCCTGCTTATCTAATTTCTTACAAGCTAAGCATTTTTACAGTCCAAATGTGTGGGGGAAAGCAATTCTTTTAATGTGATGCTTAATTCGTCTTTGTATAGCTACCTCTTTGAAATTATCAAGTTTTTTTTTTTGTTGTTTTTTTAATCATTTCACCCCGAGCAAGGCGGAAACGCCACTGCTGTGCAGGGGGCTACATAAATGTAAAAAGATTAATTAGAAAAGAGTGAGGAGTACAAACTAGTTAGAAAGGAAAAATAGAAAGCTGAGTAAGCAGGTGCGATGACAGATACATAGGTGGAGAGAAAGGGAAGGTTATACAGGGGCGGGGAGAGAGCTAGAGTCCAGTGGTTAGTAGATGAGTATTGACTTTGCATTTAAATTTCTGGGGGTTGTAGCCGTCAGGAAAGCAAGAATACGGGAGCGAGTTCCACAGGCGGGAAGTGCGAGAGAAGAAGCTGCAGGAGTAGAATTGTCGTCTGCATTTGGCTAACCTGACTGTGAATGGGTGGGACCCAGTTGCCAGTCTGGTTGCACGAGTAAACACCTGTTGAGGAGGCATCAGTGACTTAAGTTCGTCTGAGCAGAAGCCATGAAGGTATTTATAGAACAGACAAAGGGAGGCCACATTTCGACGATGGGGAAGTGGCTGCAGTCGAGCCGCCAGATCACTACCTATCACATTACAGACTCTCCTTTGGAGTCTGTTGAGAACACTGAGGAGAACAGCAGGGGCACCTGACCATAAATGGCAGCAGTACTCCATGCACGGACGGATGGTTGACTTGTGTATATGCAGGATGGATTCAGGTGGAAAAAACATCCTGGATCGACATAGTGACCCAACCTTTTTTTTTTTTTTTTAAGCGTTTTACCCCGAGCAAGGCATGTCACTACTGCGCAGGGGGCTACGTAGAGTGGAGAAAGGCTGATTAAATATAGGAAATGTCAGAGGGTGGGTGATAGGCGGGTAAGGATACTGAGAATGAGGGTTGGGTAGATGAGAGTGTTCTGAGAATAGTTGGGAGTTAGTGTGATAGGAGGTGTCTATTGACCCTACATTTAAACACCTGGAGATTGTAACTGTCGGGAAAGCAGACTTGTGGAAGGGAGTTCCACAGGCGGGAAGCGCGAGAAAAGAAGCTGTTGGAGTAGAATTTACGGTTACATCTTATTTGTTTAACTGTAAAAGGGTGGGACCTAGTTGCTAATCTAGTATCTCGTGTAAATTCCTGCTTAGGCGGCACCAGTGATCTAAGCTCATCGGAGCAGAAGCCATGAAAGTACTTGTAGAAGAGGCACAGGGAAGCCACATCACGCCGGTGAGAGAGCGGCTGCAGCCGGTCTGCCAAGTCAGTATCAACCACGTTACAGATCCTCCTTTGTATTTTGTCAAGAAGCCCAAGGAGAGCAGCAGGGGCACCCGACCAGATATGGCAGCAATATTCAATACACGGGCGGATGGTAGATTTGTATATGTGCAGAATAGATTCAGGTGGGAAAAATTTCCGGGCCCTGCACAGGGAGCCGACTTTCATAGCAGCAGATTTGGCAATGGATTCAATATAGTCATTCCATTTGAGGTCCGCCGAGAGTGTAAGGCCAAAGAGGCGTAGTATTTTACTCCCTGGGAGGCTAGCCTGTCCCATGCTAATGGGAGGTAGATGCGATTGTCTATGTACTCTAATAATAAAAGAAAGAAAAGTGTTTTGTTAATGGGAAACAGCATATTATTGGAACGGATTACCATCCCAATATAGCATTACTATACTCGTCATATAGTTACATTTCTCAACTCTCATTGATGATCGTCAAAGTAACTGAAAGTCAGTCAGTCAATCAGTTAAGTGCCATACGTGATACACGCTTGGGAGATCATGTCTCTTTCGATACATGAGTAACTAGGCAGAAGGTTTTTTTCTGCAATAAATCGTCATCTCTTTCTGTAGTAGACTGGTTGCTAACCAAGGCTATAGAACTCCATCTGTTTTGCTATTTAGCCTTTAGCTGGAGGGAAAAGAGATGGATTCATACCCTTCCCGAGGTGAATGAAACAATTTCAACTGGAATTTGAACTCGGCTCTCCAATTCCTCATTCCGAGCCGATATCCATTGCACCACAACGCACATCGCACATTTATGTACAAAACAAGAATATGTTAATAACATTTGAGAGGAAACACTACAGAAAAAAATAATCGCTTGGAAAAAAGTTGTACAAATGTGTAAAATATTGGAAAACAAATGAATTAATAAGAATTTTCTTGATATCTTGTCTTAAAATCTGATGTAGTTTATTTCTTCTTTTCCAGGACGTCAGACAGACAATTTATGTCCAGTCTATTGATGGGAGTCACTTTGCATTTTAACCAAGAGTTTGAACTAGAACAGGTAAACTCATCGAGATGAAGGGGCTTGTGCGATCTTTATTTTAAGTTCAATTATTATTAAATGACATACTAAATATTTAATATCTTACATTGTGTATGCATGCGCGCAAAATTATTTTCATGCCTCAATATTACGGGAAATGACTAATTCAAATAATCTGGTCTTCTTACAGTTAAGGATTTTATATTTTGAATCTTTTATGGGTTAATCGATGACAAAGTCAAATACAACCAACTATTAAACTCATTAAATTAAGTGCCAAAAATATTACCGATATGTAGAAATTAATGTAACTGAATGGCGTATATATGACTTAATAAAGAGATAGTGCTACTGTAGCTGCAACAGCCATGTGACAAAGGTAAGGTTTTAACATTTTTTATCGCGGAATAGTTTTTTGAGTTAAAAAAAATAATTGCTCTTAGGTAATAGTAACAAAGATAAACCAAAAATATAGGAATTTCGGATAGACAATCATTGCTTATATATATATGACAAGAACAGGACCACCAGCTACTGACAAAGATTGTAACCACTCAGCAATATCCCTATTCAAAACTAGTCCTGCTTAAGCCATCAGTCAATGCAATATATAAAGTACATTACATGACATGGAGTTTTGTAGCCATCCAGCAACAACGCTACAATTATTGATAACATAGCATCGATTACCGTGTTTCGTCTGAAGTAGTAGGCATTGTCACGAGGCCTTTAACAAATTGGTCGAGTGTGTGTATATGTGTCTGAAAGAAAGAGACAGCATGAGTCTTTGAATTCAGTCCGTCGAGAGGGCGTTAGCTCTGTAATAGTATGAGATATGTTCAATTGAAGGTTTACAAGCCTCCTAGTAAAACTGAAATCTGTAGATTTTGTAGCAGATCTTTTGCACACCTTTATAGCAGTCATATTTCCTTGTAGTGAACAAGCATGCCAGCAAGGTAAAACACCCCCATTGTACATGAGTGACACTAAATTGGTTCCAAAGACACTCAATTGGCTTCCAGGTACGTCCTAACTCATCATGTTTTAAACTCCATCGAGTATGTATAGAACATGCTGTAGATCTCTCTAAATTTCTGTCAGCCTGGAAAAGGTCTGTCTTGCTAAATTCTCTTCTTTTTTTAAATTAAAAAATTATCTCTGCACGAGCAACACCAAAAAATGTTGAAAAATTGAGAAATTGGAACTTGCTTGTTAAGGTGGATAGCAGGAGACAAGCAGAAAACCTCCTAAAAATAAAACGTTTTCATAAGTCCAAATGTAAAACCTATCCGCATGAGAGACTTAATATTTCCAAAGGTGTCATCCGAAATTGGGAGTTGCCTTTAACCACAGAAGACGAGATAACAGCTGCCCTGGGAAAAAAGGAAGTGACAAATAAGAATGACTGTAAGAAAGGTTGGTGAAAAAGTTGAAACTAACACCTACATCTTGACTTTTAATCAGCCCCAAACTCCTAAAGTGGTCAAAATAGGCTATTGTCTGGAAAGAGTCGAACAGTATGTCCCAGCTCCCTTGAGGTGATTCAAATGTCAGAAATTTGGATACCACAGAGATGCTTGCAGAAGACAACAGACATGTGCCAAATGCGGATAAAAAGAGCCAAATTATAAAGAGGAGGAATGCTTGAAACCACTAAGATACCCAAATTGCCAACAAGACCACCTGGCATATGCAAGATCTTGTGACATCTACAGGAAAAAAAAATCTTTGAGGTAAAACATAAGAGAAATGTATCTTTCCTGGAGGCCAGAAAAATTGTTGAGTTGTATATGGGTGAGACTAGCTATGCCTCTGTTACACGGAGAGCTGAAACTAACAATGAAGATAACAAATATAGAACCCTAATTGAAAAACTTATAAATTTTGGATCCATGCGAGTGGACAAAATTCCAGGCAGATCTAAGGAAGGAACACGCCAATAGTACTCAACAAACATCCCGATTGGAAGTTCCAGTTCAGATTAATAAAACTCATGATGATAAAGAATAACAAAAAAAAAAAACATCACAGATACAGACCACTTCTTCCAAAAAACAAAACCTGCAACGATCACTAATCTGTCTTCTGACTTCCAAAATCGATAACCTGGGGAAAAATAATAGACAAAACCCCAAATTAAACAAGGACAAAACAGAATGCCCCTCACAATCCAAGAGATACCATACCCCAACTTCATCACAGGAACGCCTAAGGTGTTCAAATCTTTACCAAGCCAACCTACAGAACAATCAACTTCAAAGATTGACACGGAAAATAGGTTTAGCTTTATAGAAAGGATGGAAACCGATGAGCCGGGCATTAAAAATAAGTTTAAAAAAAGGGCAATAACTCCAATTCAACCAAATTACAAATGAAACAATGAAATTATAAAATAATGCAATCCTACAGTGGAATTGCAGAGGAATTCGGGCCAATTATGAGAAACTTCAACAACTTCTGACCAGCCACAACCCTAAAATAGTTTGCCTACAAGAAACCTTCCTAAAAGAAACTACCTCCATTAAATTCAAACAATACCATACTTGACCCCCATCAGTGACTCTAAAATGAATAAATTACTCCAGCAAATACCAAAACCTTATTTATTGCTGGGTGACTTAAACGGGCACAGCACTGTCTCGGGTTCCAGAAAACCAATAAAAAGGGCAAAGACCTAGAAAAAAATCATCGAATGAAATAACCTTTACCTACTAAACAATAAATCTAACACATACATCAACCCGTTCACAGGTTCTTATCCAGCCATTGACCTCATTTAATGCGATTTCGTAAGCTATATGGACTATGTGTGGAAGATTCATGATGATCTTTGCGGTAGTGACCACTTCCCTATATTTCTTGAAATTCTACAATCGCTTAAAGATGAAAGACTCCCTCATTGGAAACTTAACAAGGCAAAATGGGAAGCTTTTGAAACCCTCTGTGAATAAAAACTTTTCCCAGACACTAACATCGTAGATCACACAACATCTTATCAAAACCCTAATCTTCATAGCCAATGAATCTATTGGAAAAATCTCAACCTCAGACAAACGCAGCACTCCCTGGTTCAATGATGAATGCAAAACAGCTATCTGCCTTCGTAAGGCTGCCTTACAAAAATTTCATAAACAACCTACCACCATTAATCTCAACGCTTTCAAACTTCTCAGGGCAAAAACTTGAAAAATAATTAAGGAAAGCCAAGAAGGAGAATTGGCAAAAATATGTCAACCAACTTGGCTCCTCTACTAAAACAAACAATATCTGGAGGATAATAAGGAAAATCTCAGGAAAACCGCAACCAACTGCTCTCAGACATCTTAGAAAAGATCATACAGAAGCAACTACAAAGAAAGACATAGCAGAAATACTAGCCTAGACATTCTCACAAAAGTCCTCACTCAACACCTCCAACCCGTAATTCCTTACTTACAAGAGACTCGTTGAAAACAAAAACTCAACTTTAAGACAAATAATTTCGAAAAATATAATCTTCCGTTTACACCAGCAGAACTGAAAGAAGCAATCAAAGCATCACATAATACAGCAGTTGGCCCCGATGAAATCCATTATGAATTTCTAAAACATTTACCAAATAAATCACTGACCTATCTTCTCAAAATATTTAATGATATCTGGACACATGGGACATTCCCAGAATCATGGAAAATAGCAACTGTCATCCCTATACCTAAACCTGGGAAAGACAACACAAACCCATCCAACTACCGTCCAATAGCACTCACTAGTTGCCTCTGTAAAACAATGAAGCGCATGGTTAACATAAGACTGGTCTGGTACCTTGAATCCAATAAACTCATCACCAACTCTCAATGTGGTTTCAGAAAACGGAGCTCAACAATGGACCATGTTGTTAAATTGGAAACCTCCATGAGAGAGGCTAATGTCCAAAAACAACATCTTATAGAAGTCTTCTTTGATCTGTAGAAGGCCTAGGAAACCACTTGGAAGTTTGGAATAATGAAAGATCTCTATAACCTTGGACTGCGAGGTAGATTGCCGAACTTCATTGAGAGTTTTCTTTCAGACAGGGAGTTCCGAGTCCGAATCGGATCCATGCTTTCTAACCTACACAAGCAAGAAGAGGGAGTCCCCTAAGGGATTATTCTATCGGTGACATTTTTTAATATAAAAATTAATAGTATAACAATGTGTTTTACTCCTGGAATTGATGGTTATCTTTACGTTGACAACTTCTGAATCACTTCCAGATCAAAATATATGAGGACTGCAGAACGCCAACTGCAACAATGCATCAATAACACATTGGACAAATATAAACGGATTGAAGGTATCTAAAAGCAAAACGAAATGTGTGCATTTTTGTCAATTGAGAAAAGAGAAAAATGCACAATGACCCAGTCATAAAGCTAGAAGACACGGAAATACCGGTCGTTAACGAGTACAAATTCTTGGGAGTTATATTCGACAGGAAATTATCTTTTATCACTCATATAAAATATTTAAAATCTAAAACCGCTCGTGCTCAACAACTTTTACGAGTAGTCGCCCATACAAAATGGAGAGCTGACCGTCAAGCGCTACTCAAGTTATACAGAGCTCTAATCCGCTCTCAGTTAGATTATGGTATACTAGCAGTATAGCCCGGCGTTGCTCGGGTGTAATGAAAGCTTTAAAACTAATCCATGGTCCTGGAGCTCAGACGAAAGACTAAAAAGCAATAGTTGTTTCCAGTTAAAGCGAAACCGTAGACTGAAAGAAAAATGAATGGATGTAAGTAAAATTTTGATTTCCTGTTATCGATATCAAATAAGTTTTTTGTCGTAAACTGAATTTTGAAGGCTAAATAAGTCCTCTGAGTAAATGGTATCATGGCTGAGACTAAGAACTACAATTATACCTACTTAGAGCTGAACCCGAAGCAAAAACTAAAATAAAAGGGTTGAAAAAATACAGACATACAGGAAGATAAACAGACACACACACAAACATCTTGCCTTTTATATATATATATATATAAAAGGCAAGATGTTTGTGTGTGTGTCTGTTTATCTGCCTGTATGTCTGTATTTAGTGCAGAAAATCGGTAATATATATATATATTACCGATTTTCTGCACTATTGTAAGAACTGCAACCTTGAAACTTCTGAATATCGTTTCTTATGTCTTTGTTTATGAGTGTATCAAATTTGATTAAAATCGGACCACTCTTTCTATAACCCGATTTTTTCGATTATCGATATTTATCGGGGGTACCTCGACACAAAACCTAGCTAAGAATACTCGCAGACGCTTATAGTACAACTGTGTAAATTTTCAAGAAAATCAGTTCAGCCGTTTCGGAGTCTATAGGTAACGGACACACACATACAGACAAAGTTCCATTTATAAATAAGTTTAGATAAATTTAAATTTATTTACGGGTCTGCCAGGATATCTTACCTTAAAAAGCTTACCTTAAATTCACCATGAAGGCCTAAGACAGGTCTTAGGAGCCTTCAGAACTTCTTCAGCTGAAAGTTTATATACTGAAGCCCATGAAGCTTACTTACAACTCAGATGCATAAAATTGGCTCTCCAATACTACACAAAATTAAAGTCATGCCTATCCAACCCAGCTTACGACTGCACCTTCAATTTTAAACATAAGCAACAGTTTCAACAAAATTCAATCAAACTATTTGGTCTTCAGATGGAACCTATTTTCCACGAATCCGCAATTTCTCTTAAAAGTATACATAAAAGCAGTCTCACAAGTTCCACCTTGGATCATCAAAAAACCTCAAGTAATCCACCAATTAAACAAACTACCAAAAGCAAACACACCCCAGCACCTTTTCTTGAAAAATTTCATACTATCCTCTTAAACCATCCTGACCACCAATATCTATATATTTACAGATGGTTCCCAGGATGGCAATAAAACAGCATGTGCTGCTGTCCTTATTAAAACCATGCACCAAAAAGCCCTTATGGAAAGTTTCATTTTTACTGCAGAAGCCTGTGTCATTGACCTTGCTCTCAACACCATTTCCAGCGACAAACACAACAAATTTATCATATTTTCAGATTCACTCTCTGTGTTAACATCAGTGAAAACAAACAACTAGAAAACCCATTAATAGTTAAACTGCTGAGTAGACTAGACTCTATGTCTAGTCACAAAGATATAATTATGTGCTGGATACCAAGCCACATTGGAGTGAGTGGAAATGAAAGAGCTGATTCGGCAGCACAATCGGCCTTAGATCTCAGGCCGGAAAATATCAGTATTCCATACACTGACTTGAAACCCCAAATATATACATTCTTTCTGACAAAAGGCAACAACGCTGGAATGGCAAGACTAATAACAAACTCTTCCAAATAAAGCCTACTCTGGGAGAATGGAGACCAGCTTTCGGAAAATCAAGGAAAGAACAAGTCATTATATCTCGATTGCGTATTGGCCACTCAAGACTCAAGAAGACTCACTCATTCATTTATACCCACGCAGGAACAGCCACCACAGTGTCTGACATGTCAAACACCTTCACGATTAAACATATTCTAATGGAATGTGGTTCGCTAGCTAGAACCAGAGAGCGGTATTTTAAAATAGATAATATAAGGAATATGTTTGAGAATGTTGACATGAGTGATGTTCTCTCTTTCTTGAGAGATATATACAAAAAATATAATGCCTCGCCATAACCCAGAATATTCAACCAATCAAGGTTGATATGCCATAAAAATCCAAACAATCAACCTACTGTTGAATACGTTGGGTCTTTAATCGCCGCAAGTAAATCTGGTAGTGAGAAATAATTACATCAATTGGCTGTGCAAATGAATTAATTATTTATATTAAATAAACTAACTCATGTCAGATAGAAACATTTGAAACCATTTACTCGAGTAAGAGTAAACGAGCTGTGGATTAAGAACGTTACCCTTAAATTATGTTTACAAATTATCTATATTATTTGTATGTGTAAACTGGATTTGGCATTAAATAACCCATAGTGGTTGATATGCCATAAAACCCCAACAACCAACCAACACAAAAGCACAACTATGGACAGTCTGAAACATGCCTACCGACGCAACAACTCCAGCAATTTGCACACTCCATGTCATGTTGCGTAATCACTATTATTATTCAGGCTCTGCACGTTGTTAGGTAGCTGTCTCTAAGTTTTTAGAACTTCGCTTATTAAATATCAGTACTAAATATTGCATTTAATTGTATTATCAGTATTAAATATTCTATTTAATTTCTTACTGTGTATGTGACTGTGCTTATCTGTTGGCATCAAGTTGTGCTGGACGTCAAGTCATTTTAAAGAATTTTACAGACAAACATAACTTATGTAAACAAGAAGTTGTATTTTCAAGACCTTACTCAAAGTCAAAAACCTTGTGAGATTCTCTATGGATATAAGGCCACATCATCTTGTCACGCTCGTGAGGCTAATTACTATAATTCACACAGAAAGGGGAACTGATTTCCAATAAAAATTCAAAATTCAATAAACGTGTAGTTCAATAATGAAATGGCAAACATTTCCGACATGGCGTAATAGTAACCGTTATTGTAAACAAACAAGGCCGTTTGAATACTGCTTCTTCGGTTTCTGCTATCTTTGTATTGCAGCATTATTATTATTATTATTATTATTATTATTATTATTTATTCAGTGGAGTACTACATTTATCTCAGAAGGATTTTCGTTGTGCTGCATGCACTTTTACAATACGATTAACTGGCTACATTTATTTACTTTTACTTTCTTTAGTTTTGGTAATGTTTTGTTGGACTCTTCCATAGACTATTAAACAGAAAAGCTGTCGAGTAAAGTGTTGCTGATTGTTGTTGGCCTGTTTTGACAGTAGAATGAAGGCATTTTACCTTTAAAAAGGAAGGTGATATATTTCAACCGAGAGAAGAAAAAAAAGCAAACGAGACTTCACATGCCTAAAAAAAGGAAGAATAAAACATCGGCGAGCGCATTTGACTGCAATTTAACAACAAGACTAAGAGGCAGAGGAAAGGTTTTCTTACAGGGATGAGGAAGTCTGTAAAAAGTTTAGACTTTTGAGAAATAAGGTTCAGGAAAACAAACGCCTGTACGTACGGATATATGAGTGTATGCGTATTGCGTATGTAGGTGTGAAGATGTGTATGCTTATACGCCGTATATACTTAGGAAATTTAAGTTTATTTTTTCTGCAGTCGACGTAGTTGAGTCTCAGTATGGCGTGAATGCCCGAATGAGAAGGCTTTCTTTGGCATCGTGTGAGCAGTAAATGAATGGACTGCGTGCTTGTTGTTAATATTCCTGTGTATACTTCTGTCTTTTTTTTTTTTGTTGTTGTTTTATTTTTGTTTGTTTGTTTTTAATATTTTGAGTAGTAGTGTATTATTCTTATATAGGCTGACGATAGCCAATATTTAATGTTTTTCATTGTTTTTCTCATTGGTTGGCAATTGTGTGTTTTTTACTGCTATGTCTACATAAAGTGACACCAAGTTCGCTTTTATGTGTCAATTTTTAGACTTTGTGAAACTATACTTGTAGATGGAATTTTTGTTAATTTTTGCATATTTTCAAAGTCCCAACAATCTGAAACTAGTAAAGATTAATACATACAAATAAGGTAATGTGGTAATTGTTTGTTTTTCTAATATTCGTATGATCTTGATTTCATGCAAACTTTTGTGTCTTTGGCAGGTGAAATACTGGAGAAGCCAAGACAAGGAGGCAAGCAAGTATGAAAGAGTCTACCACTCTTGTATTTCAAACATAAAGAACAACATCAAATGGATGAAGGAAAACTATCAAATCGTTGCTGATTGGTTGGATAGACAAAATGTATAATGAGACACATCATTGGTTCATTCATCAAAATAAAACAACCAATCCTGGCATGCTGAGACCCCAAATCAACATATCATTCTTTTTACTCATTCTCTCTCTCTCTCTCTCTCTCTCTCTCTCTCTCTCTCTCTCTCTCTCTCTCTCTCTCTTGCATAAATCAAATATTTTAAACAGTTACTATGTATTTCTTCTCTGCTACATATTTCTAAACATCATGAACTACACAGATCTTGGTTATAACTCTCATTGCATTCCAAACTTACCATTTTCTCCAGTGTCTCTAAATCTGAAAATAAGTTCTTCTGTTCAATAGATTCACCTTATTTTTTTTGTTTTTTGTTTTTTGTTTTTCGGCATCAATTAACAATCTTCCATGGAATGGGGTTTAAAGCCAGAGCAAATGGGAAAAAAGATTTGGAATAAAAACCAGCAGCAGTTGTCTGTTCTTTTTACAAATATTGATTGGAAGAAAATGAAAATCTGCTTGTTGGTTATTTAGATTAGAATGTTTGTTTGCTCAAAGGAAATGGTTGTCATTAAACAAAATATACATTATATATACACATAAGTGTATATAGACAAATATGAGTATACAATAATTGAACAATCGCACACATATACCAAGAGCCATCAGACAATTCAAAAGTAACAGCAAGTATTATAAATAGTTGATTAAAAATATGAAATGCGTTTTTGTAATATTAACATTATTATATCTCAATATCAAGGTATAGCAAAATCTCCCTTGTGTGCACATTAATCTAATAATAGTTACTTATGCTGTGCAGAATTTATATATGAGGGAAGTGCTGAAAAATTCTCAGTCTAACAATGAGGCCTGAAGATTGTGTTAAAGCATGAAACAGAGTATCACCATTAGGTGTTAACCTCAGTTTTATGTTTACACATGCACTTTTAACCATCACTATTGCATACCTTAGAATTATGTTTTTATCATATATAAGTGTGTGTGTGTGTGTGTGTGTGAGAGAGAGAGAGAGAGAGAGAGAGTGAGCTTGTGTGTGTGCACACATAATTATTTTCGCGCATATTCTTTTACTTCTCTAAGTATGCTCACACGTATACCTGTAGACACATACATTTATATACACAGTAATGTACTACATGTATGTATTTATGTACAATAATATATTTTCATGCATTCACAGACTTATAGTTTACATGCATATTCATAGTCATAAAGGCTTATACACATGCACACACACACATACACACAAACACAAAAACAGATAATGTTCATTAGTTAAAATTATATGACCAGTATTACATATAGAACCAATTCTCCAACACAAGTCACCCTATATTTTCATACTAAAGAAAACTTCTACTCATGGTTTTAATATTATCAAACTGAATGACATCACTGAATAAGTTCTGTTTCATAAAATGTAATGTTTATGTTTAAAAAGAAATTGGAAATATTTTAACTAAATTAAAAAACAACTTGAAAATAGTGACTTAAATGTTTTCTCATTGAAAAGAAAGCAAGAAAAAATGCATCATATTATTATCATTATCATCATCATCTTTCGATTTCTGCTAAGGTCACACAACCTTCCAATTTTCTGGGAAGACTTAAGGCAGTTAATAGTGTGTTGTTATGACATTTCTTGATTTATTTTTCTAACTCTCATAACATCAGTACTGTTACATGGATAAAGCTCTTCTTAGTGTGTGGGCTGTACTTATCAAAACAATTTTTGGATATCTCTTAAGCTGGGATTTTCAGGGATTTTTTCAATGTGTTGTTGTTTTCCTTTTTTATCATTCCAAGCTACTACTATTCTTCTTTTCAATTTCCAAATTTTTTTCTATTTTGATTTCTAGGGCTTTATATTTCGATAGTTTTTCAAATTCCTTGGTTACTATATTACAATCTGCTGGGCAAGCCATATCGATTTGTAGGCAAGTTTTTGCTTTTCGGTTTTTGACAACTATGTCCAGTCTATTTGCTTCAATCTTCTTATATAATAATCCCATAGAATTGTGATGTCTTCTATTTCTCTAACTGGTACTGGGTGTTTGCTAACATCTTTTCCAAAGTGTTTGCACATTGTCTAATGTAAACATTGCCCTACTCTATCATGATGTTTACATTAATTTGGTGCAAATACAGAACATCCTGAGATTAGATGGGCTATGATTTCCTGATATTTGTCACAAACATTGCATTTTAGATCCACATTATTATGCATGATAACTGCCTGAAAGTTCTTACTGAAAAGACTCTGGTCTTGTGTTGCAGGAATAAAGTCTTCTATTTCAGCCTTTCATCCAGATGCCCATAACCATTGATGAGTGTTAACTTTATCAACATCAGCTTTATTAGCACATTCTGGATATTGGTAAACTTTTGTTTTGCCAGCATTGTTTCATTTGTTCAAGAGTTTTACCCTTGGCTTTCTTTTTCATATTTTTTGCTGCAACAGTTGGTTCTTGAGTTCTGTTTTGGTTTTCTACAGAATCTACTAAATGTCAATCTCATTTTATTTTTAGAGCCTTCTTTCATGATTAAATATTTTTCTTTCTGTTTTTGTGTTGTTTGACTAATTGCATCATCCAGTCCTTTTTTTCTTTCCGTGTGTGTTATTTAGCCAATAGTTATCTTGTATGACAATTCTAGCTGAAAAAGACCTCTTCTACTTTCTTTACTGGGTATGTATATACAGTCTGAATCAGCCCTTGGATGATGCATCTTATACTTAGAAAGCTTTCTTGTCTTAAATTCTATTTGTCTGATGTTATTTAGAGTTCAGATTGAACTAAGAATGTAGCCTGTACTTATTATTATTGTTGTTATTGGCAGTGACTTGTTCTATGCATCTTTCATGTATATCTCCTCCCTACAGCCACAAATAATGAAAAATTTCATACGATGAAATCTTATGTTTCAATTACAATAGTTTTCATAAATATTAGCACACTTTGTTTTTTACTCATTTTTTATATAATGCATTATTATTATTATTAATGATAATTATAATAATAATATGTTGTTGTTGTGTTTACATTTTTTAATTATTTCTGTGGTGCAATGATTAATGAATTATTGCTATGGTTATTCATTACTTCATTTGTTGTTGTTGTCTCCTCAACTTTATACGTGCATGGGCATATCTATAAAAGAACAATACACACACACAAATATATATATCTATATATATATATATATTTTAGTAGATATATTCTGATGATAACTGAAGATGTTTTTAACAAGTGAAATTTTAATTTGTTTCTATTTTAAATGCTATATCAACCATGTTTGTTTCATTATGGGCTTTTGTCTGTGTCATCAGAATTTCTTAAGGCTTGTAATAAAGAAATGTAAGTTTGTTAATTGTTCACAATCTTACAAGTGCTTCCATCTCTTCATAATGATAGCTTCACCTCTAAAATATTTTTGACAATAAAAGACAATTCAATTGAAAGTATTTGTCAAAAGAAAGTAAAGAAAATGTAGATAAATAGAAACATATTTGAAACATATTTTTAACAAAACAAACAAAATAAAACCTCAACAGAAAAAATTTGTTAAAGTTTAGTTATATCAGATCTTATTTATATTTTAAACATATTCAGGCAACAATGTTTGTGTGTTTCACTTTTTATTATAATTTTTCAGTTTGCATAGAAGCAGCTGCACAGTTATACATATAAATCAAATTTATAAAATACAATCCTAATGTGTAACTGCATAGATGCAAGTTAGTAAAAAGTGGTGAATTCTTACAGCCAATATATATGTGTGTGTGTGTGTGTGTGTGTGTGTGTGTACTGGTAGTAAATTCTATTGTCCGCATATTTCATTAATTACCATAGAAAGATTTTTTTTTTAAATCTTTTAATTAATTATTGATTGGTTGCTTAAAGATATAAGAATATTTCCTGCCATTGTTTCTCCAAGTAATTTTAACCACTATCATTAAAGAGTTGTTTTCAATCAGCTAAATCTTTGTTTTTTGATAATGTTAAAACAAACGATTAAAACTATGAATTTTTTATCATGTCATGTGTTGTAATGTCATATTTTGAGTTTTAACCTATTGTTAAATATTCATTTTCAAGAGGATACCAATCTCCAACAGAGAAAACAATGTTTTTGAAAACTTAAATCAACCTATATTATATGGTAGGTATGTAAACACATATTTCTACAAGTTGAAAACTTTGATGAAATTTTAAATCTCAAAACATCATTTGAAAATAAATCTGTCTTTCAAATTATTTGCAAACTAAATATCAATAACGGAATCCCATTCTGACATGTTCTAATTGATTCTAGCAATAATAATATTAAAACCTCTATGTACAACAAAAAGACAAAACATCTCATTCAAATTCATGCTTCTTTAATTATAATAGTGATACAAAATAACCAACAAATGAAACTTAACCTATAAAAATGTATAACATAAAAATACAAACAAAATTCACAGCAAAAATAATATAATTGATTATAGCGTAACCAAATGCATAAAATAAGTTAAAAAAAAGATATGAAAAACATAACACATAAACACACAGTTTTTGTTAGCAGGTGATTTATATCACCTGCTAACAAAAACTTACAAAATAAGCTAAATATAATAAAAATTAAAAACTTCTAATCTTACTGTCACCCAAAATCCAGTTTTAGTAAAGCCAATGTAACATATAAAATGTTCATGCTCATTAAGATATGGTATCTCCAATACAATTTCTAATAAAAAAAACATCAAACATAATCTATACATATTTATGTGTCAATAATATTGATTAACCTTCCTCTTATCCTATCATAGCTCCACAAAAATCAGTATTACAAACCAGCACAATAAAAAGACATTCTTACCTACATTCAAGAGATAATTGTAAAAACACAAAAATGCTCCACGTTAACTACAAAAAAGATTATAAAAATAAGAAGTAATAATTATAAAAAATAAACCTACAAATTATTTAACATAGAAACCAGTTTCTAAATATTTTTCAACAAAAACAGCAGAATTTGCACCCTCATGAAACTGAATATCTAACAATAGAAGATTGAAATACAAAATATAATATGAGAGTATGGGACATGATAAAAATTCTAATTGAAACATAATATTATAATAAATAACATGATTAAAACTATGAAAATAAAATGGCAGAGGAAACAAAGATTTACCAATGGTTGAAAGCAACTTTACTCTCTGAACATAAGCAAAATGGCTGAAAGTATTTGGAGAAACAATATCTGGAAATATATTTATAATCTTGAAGCCCTAATTAAAAATAAACTTGTAAGTAAATAAGAGAAATTAATTTTCAATACTTCTTAAAAGACATTTTCATAGTTTTTAATCAAACATATGTGCACAATATTACATATTTTTGGGACTCTACTTTCATAAATATATATGCAACATGTGTGTATAAAATTAACACTGAAAATATCCTCATTTCTCCAGTTATATTATGAATATAGTAGGGATTTACTCATGTATAACACACAGACACATATGCAAAGGAACTGAAACAAAAATAAATATACTGTGAAGACTATGATGAAAAATGTAAAAAAAAGCAAATTAAATATTTTAAAACTAATGCTAATTAAATAACTACAAAAAAAATTTAATAAAAATATTTCTTGATATTTTTACATGAAATCTCCTTTTTCTTAAAATGCATATAAAATGCATAGGAAATTCCAAAGATTCACAGAAAATATGCTAAGATGATTTCATAACAAAATAATATAAATTATCATTTTTAATTTTTAATACAGAGAGTTTTATTTCATGTTAATCACATGAAATGGATGCAGTTGAGTGTGTGTGTGTGTATATATATATATATATATATATATATATATATATATATGTCATCCGCAGACAGATCTATTTCACTGTATCACAGCTCATCAGTACGGTTAGACATCTGATTACTTTTAACCCAAGATTGAAATCCGACCAAATTGGTGTCAGTTGGCGATTCTACCTCTGAGCTATGGGCACTCAGTAGAAGGAGGCAGACTTTTTTAGCGTATGATGTATCATACGCCAGTAGCCAGAGTGTTCTAATTTATTACTGAATATATATATATATGCTGATGACTATGTTTGTGTGTGTATGTAGTTTATATGGCTCAGTGTGTTCACATATATATGTTTATTCTTGATTAGAAAAACGTTTAAACAAAATTTTGTATACAATATAAATCTGACAACACAGCAAAAATGTTTCACTTATTAAAATGGTCACTTGTTTTTATTTGGATGCTTTCAAAAGGTGTGTATGTGTGTGAGTGTGTGTGTGTGTTTGTGTGTAGCTATACACATGTACTTACATGCATGTTTTTATACATGCAGACATATGCTCGTAAGAATTTATACAAATGCATCTACAGGGTCACATTTTCTGTACTTACGCAGACACACTTTCTTACATGTGTGAAAATATCTACTAATATTCATTAAACTACTATCTATGGACATTAGAGTTAAAATTTTGGCCTGGTTTCAGTTCAGAAAATATTGAATAAAAACAAATATTCAGTTTAAACTAATTAAAGCTCTTGATAATATTTGATATTCTGGAAAAAGGGCTAAGAAAAAAAACAATAAATGAAAAAATCGATCAAGCCTGAAAGACGGGGAACAAAATGTTCCAAACACTACTTATCTAAAATAATAATAAACAATAATAAGGAATAATGAAAATTATAGAAATAATTTAAACTAAGTTAAAAACTTGTATAATAATGTTGACCTATGATGGCTAACATTTTGTGTTTTTTTTTAATAAAAGATATCACAATTGCATTTAATTGTATTACTTTTACACTTATTTTTATTTTGTCTTTCCAACATCTATAATATAACAATAAAGTTATGTGTTAATTTCTTAAAAAACATTCAAAATTTGTTTTTTAGCTGCTAAACAGGTTTGTTCTCAATTCATTTTTTATTACACAAAAATTTTCAGGATTATCATTGACTTTTGTGTGAGTGATTTTATTCTTTTATTTCTTAAATTGCAAAAAGATTAGGAAAATTGTCCAACTAGAATGAAGAAGAATGATAGACAAAAGGTTTGGTTATTTGAATGGTGTAAATCTAAAACCTTTTATCCTGTCTCACACCCAAGCTGAACATGTTTAGCTTATTCTTATCTCAATGCATAAGCAGATTAACGTATTGAAGGAATATTTGGAAAGATTTTAACATCTGGAAATGTTTAATAAAGAAACTGAAATGTTTTCCATAAAAGTTTGAAAAAGTTTGTTTTAATATTTCATACAAAATTAACTGTTTTTAAAGATTTAAGAGTTGCATGATTATTTTTTTAAAAACTAGAAAATATTTTTCTACATAAATATTTAAAGTAGAAACAGATTTGAAAGAAAAACAAGCTTCATTGATCCAAGTTCAATTTATAAAATGATCAAAAGTTGTACATTCTTCTACTCTTATCTCTGTGACATGTGTATATTCAATTATTTTTACAAGAAAAAAAGTTTAACAACTATGTTACACACAAATGTTGGAGTTAATCAGTAAACCTAATCAGTTGCACCCATTTTGTAAAGTCACTAACACTTTTACCAAATTATTCAACAAATAATTTTTAATTTTGATTTTGATTTTCATATTAATCTTAGAATGAAAGATAAGACACAATAGCTAAGGTCACTTTCACGGTTTTATGACTAAGGGTAGGTAGTATATAAATATACAAGTTACCACATTTGTGAATGTATTCCTTCAGATTTTTATTAATATTTTTCACCTGCCTTATGATTTTATATGATTAGCAGATTTTTATAAAACAAAAAGAAAGTACTCTTGATTTCTTGAAAAGTGATTAGCTTTAAACAAAACAAGAGTCACTTGTAACCATTTTGATTCCATTAAAGAATAATTATTTTTACATATTTAAAGTCATACTAAGTTCATTGATAGGAAAAGATACAGAAATTATCTATCTTGAATAAAGAGAAATTACTTTTTTTCTAACAGTTTTTAACTGGTATTCTAAAACTGTCAACATGATGACTGCATGTCAAGCAATGAAGAGATGAAAACATTAATATCTTTTTTGTTATTGTTAACACCTCAGATTCATTCAAGTTATAAAAGATATTAATCAGAAACCAATATTATTCATCTAATCATAATTAAGCTGTGTTAAATATGATTCTATTAGACACACAAAGACAATTAGTTCAGAACTCAGAAAAAAGCCTTACATCATCTAACAAAATAGATTCACTTGATTTAGTTTTAGTTCTGATAGTAAAGGGTTGTCCAGTTTTTACAGCTTGCCATCATTACACATATCAGTTTCATGTTAGATAATGCACAGAGCAAAAACATTTTCTCTATTGAATAAACAATGCTGACATTTTCAAGATATAGCTTTAAGTTTCCTTTGAATTCATTAACTATTTAACATTGCTAGCAATATTCATAACAATTTCATGTTTACCTTGTTCAGATTTCTGATGAACCACAATTTTTAATTTAATCATTTAATAAGCTCCTTATGAGTTCCAGAAGTTAAAATATCAATAAATCCCCCTATTGCATTATTAAACATTTGAGCATAACAAGTGTAACAATACATTGCAACTAATCATAAGTATGAATTCAGGTTATTATTTAAAGAAGTAAGAGGGTATAAATAAAAATATTAAAAATTGCAATGGTTTTTCATTTCACTGAAGCAGGCATTAAACACTTGAGAGCATTATTGACTCCTCTATCTTCCATTTCTTTCTTTATTATGTATGCTTTTTTTTCTTACTAAAATCAAACAGCATCTCTGATATACATTTTCTTCCATTTTTCCTCACAATCAAAATAGAATTGTCTATTATTTATCTGATGTAATGACAGGGTATAACACCAGCGCTAACTAACAGAGGAACAATCAGAATTATGATTTTACAAATAAATATGACAAATAGTTGAGATCAGTCTCAATAACTCTTGTTCAACAAATTCAATCGGCATCAGTTATTTCCCTTTATTTTTTTTTTCATCCATTGTTTTTTGAAATGACAAAGCAGTAAAAGCTTTACTTTTGATGAATAGGAAGATTTCCCTGTATTAACAATAAACTGCTTCCTGTTCATCATGTGCCAATCTTTTTAATTTTTATGACAGCACAACAAGGAACCAAACAGAAAAATCATGATTCTCTTATAGTGTTCTGTAAAGAATTAGATTTGAAGTATTTATTACTTACTATAACAATATTTAGTTTAAATGCTTATCATAATTTCTGTCACATTCAGTAATAAATGTATTAGGCCAAAGGAATGACGTCTGTAAATTTAATTCATCTGAGTTTAGAAATTAAACATGAGCATAAAAATAAAAATTTGACATTTCCAAAAATATGGAATTAAACAGCTACAGCTTTTTATTGAAATGTTTACTCTAATTACAAAAATATTTTTGTCATGAGTTTCCCTTTGTACAAGAATTTACTGCTAAAATACAATTAAAAATAATATTTCCAATGTTGCATATTATATCAAACATGCAACAACAGAACACAATCTAAAAAATGAATTTAATAATTCAACAGTTTGAGAAGTAGTTCTCAGATTTAAAACAATACATTAGATTTCATTGATTTCTATCTACAAGAATGATTGAAATCTTGTAAATGAGGGCTAATCTGATAGTTTATATGAATAAATCAAGCTCAAAAGAAATAATCAATAATACCAGTATTGATTTTTTTCAACCCAAATGTCATTGGGCAATGGACACATTTCTTTTCTATTTTTTCATGCTGAAGCTGAAAAATCAAGTTTATTTTGCCCCATTATATCACGTTTTCTCAGTACTGCTCATTTCTATTTTGCTTAAAATGCCAGATATGCCAGGGCCAAGTAAAAGCAACCTTAAACATTTTCAGGTTAGAATAACTTATCATAAAAGAAAAAGTATTGAATAACTTAAAGAATGCATTTTCAGCATTTTCAGTTTAGGAAATGTTTGATGGAAAAATGAATCGCCTGTTAAATTTTATCCCCATTAAGTAATAATTTTCATGAGTACATAAGGGCATGCCAAAAAGCAAACGAATTGCTTTTCAATTGTGCTAATAAGCACCAGGATGTATAACTGCCCTATCAGACAAGATGCTGATTTTGTTGGGGATGGATAGGAAAAGTGCTTAGTTGGCAATGCCTATGTGGATTTTGGCAGCTATTTTAAGCATTGATAAAGAAAATTCTAATTTTGTTACTCTCAAATATACTCACCAAGCACCCTAACAACCCTCATTTTTCAATGTTCCTATGCATGTTATACAGAGACTGTATAACAAGTGATATGATAAAATCTTATAAGTTTCCAGCTTAAAGAGAAAACTACTAATAAAAACTGAAATCACTATTCTTGAATGACTTCTAAAGAGCTTCTTCTATGAAAAATAGAGAAGAAACAGAAATCACAAAGTTTTAGAAAGCTAAGAACATTGAGGGCACAAAAACATTCTCCAGTGAGATATCTCTCATAAAATATAACATTTGTCTGAACTCAAATATCTTAGAATTAATTTTTAAAGTTGTTTGGATACTTTTTCTTGAATGATAAATCATTTTAACATGAAACAAAAAGTTTCAACTATGTCACATATTTAAGCCATGGCATATCCCTGTGAATTAGGCATTTTGGTCTATTTTAAGCAAAATAGAAATTATCTATACTGAGAAAACATGATGTGATTGTGCAAAATAGACTTGATTTTCAGATTCAGCATGAAAAAATAGCCTAGAAACATGTGCCCATGTTTCCGACAACATTTGGGTCAGAAAAAAATGCCAACCAGTGTAATGAATGCATATATATAACAAAAACTGCTTTTTTAAGTAACATATTTTAAAATAGATATGATATCAGTTAATAAATTCAATTTAGCTTAAACCTGAAAAGCATATTTGTATATGTGAAACCCAGAATCATAAAATAGGTTTTTGAACACACACACACACACATACACACATATATATATAAGTGGACAGTGAGGTCAACACCAGTTAGCAAGTTTCATGCTTGAAAGCAATCTTCAAGGCCATGTGGTTTGTGTTTTGACCTTGTTATTTATATGTAAGTCAATAGTGCATTATGGGTAGTAAGGTCTATTGTAATTATCCTAATATATAACAGTTATGTTTCAATTTATACTAGAGGCTAATGAACAGAAATAATTGTGAATAGGAACGTGGTTATTTGTAGCAATTTTATTGTTTGTTAACTTTTTACTCATTATTATTGATTAAATAATTATTTATTGTTGATTGTTATCAGTATATTTACTTGTTTTTATGTGTGTATCCATAGTGTGTTAATGTGTTTATTTACTTAATTTGTTTATTTATTTAGATTTTTTATTATTTTTATTTTATTTTTAATTTAGATTTCTGAAGGTTTAGTTGTTTTATTTCTTTAACTTAATGATGCATTGACTTTGTCTAAAGTATATAACATTATCTGTGTTGCATATAATGCATGTATTTGAATTTTTAACATAAAAAATAAAAACAAGCTTTAAAAAAGTAATTTCCTAGATGTCTCACCAACCTAAGAAAAGGTACATATCAACCATATAGAAAACCTAATAACAAACCTCTTTACAGACACATCTTCCAACCACCTATCAACAATAATCAAGCAAATACCATAATCAATTAACCACAGGTTATCTGACAATTCTTCCAATGAAATCATCTTCAACAAAGCCAAAAATGACTATGAAACACCCATAAAAGATACTAGATTCCTGCCAACACTCGCATACACACCACATAGTACAAATAAAGCCAACAAAAAAAGAAACATCATATGGTTCAACCCACCACACAACAAAAATGTAAAAAACATAAGTAAAATATTCATTAAACTCATACAAAAAACACCTTCCTCCATCAAGCACTCTCCACAAGATATTCAACAGAAAACAATGTAAAAATCATCTACATTTGTACAAAGAACATGAAACAAATAAGAACAATTGAAAAATAACCAGCAAACCACCCACACAAAATAAACCCACCTGTAACAGCAGAGAAAAGAACAATTGTCTCTAAAATGGCAATTGCTTGCAAAAACAAGCCACTATAAAATCAGCAGATAACAAAGAAAAATATACAATGAAACAACTGAAAAACCCTGGAAACAGATAAATATACACAGAAAACATCCTTTACAAATAGTAAATACATGAACAACACAAAGCTTTCTAAACATTATGGAAAATTAAAAACAAAAAACAAATTACCAAAAACATTATGGAAAATAAAGAAAACAGCACCAGCCTAGCCTACAATAAATCCCAAAACTGTGAACTGGAGAAGAAAATAACCATAACCACCAGCCTGCATTTTGATCATTTATTTAGTAAATGATCAAAATAAAAACAAATTTTTACTGTTACTTAAAAATCAAAAACTAAAAATGAATATATTGTAAAATGCCATGATGAAAAATGCAAATATAGGGTGTGATGAATGAATTGTCATCTAAATTATGCAAATATGAAATAACACTGACATCTCATTGTAACAAAAATATCTTGAAATACTAAAGAGTAAATTTATTCAATAAAATCACCATTGGATTCAACTACTTTGAAATCTCTTGCAACTCTTCTGGACGATCTCTTTGTTTAAGTTGGTAAATGCTGCCATAATCCTTGCCTTCAGTTCATCTTTGGTTTTACAAAGAGTTTTGTAGGTCTCTTGCTCAACTGTGCCTTACACATAATAATCACGGGGGGGGGGGGTGCAGTCTGGGGAGTTAGGTGGCCAGATGTAAGAGGTGTTGTGGGTGCAGAAATTGACTGACAGCCATGAGTGGATTCTCTTGCTTGTGTAGCATGGTACAGAGTCCTGTTGTCAGACATAAGGTCTCCCAGTAGCCACCCTCTTGACACATGGCAGCACTACCTCCTAAAGGCACTTGATTTAAGACTCAGTGTTGAGTTTGAGGCCTTTTGGGAAGATCAATGGAGGCATAATGTCACGATCACTTCAAATATCATGATATTCACTGAATATATTATCCAACTCTTTCCCAGTTCTCTGTTCTGTCTTCAGATTGACACCCAAATACTCTGAAATGTTCATATTGAAGCTTCCAGCACCAATGCCAAGCAGTACCATTTCCAAATTTCTGGCAGAGTGAATTGCATAATTGTGCTCTTTTTCTTACAGACAGTGCCCAACTGACCCTACTATACTGTGCAGTCAACGAAAACAAACATGAATGGGCAAAATAAAAAATATAAAATGGCAACAACTTAGACATTGCACCCTGCATATACAAAGCAGATAATGCAACATACTTTAGACAAAGCCAGTACTTTAAACTTAACTCCCCAAAAAATAAAACAAAAAACATCTAAATTAATACATAAACAATTTAAGTAAATAATAAACAAATTAACAAACTACATAAAGACAATTTAATAATAACAATTAATCCACAAGCATTTCTACTCAATAGAATCTTGAATAATTTGAAACATAAACATTATCATGCACACAATAACTGTAATATAATACAATAGACCTTTTTACCCAGAATGCACCATTGGCCATCTTATATAGTTGATCCAAACACAACGCACATGGTCTGAAGATTGTGTTCAAGCATGAAACTGTTACCACAATGTTGACGAGACTGTCCACTTTTATATTTACATAAGCTCTGATATTGAGCAATTTTACCCATAAATATAGCATACGTTAAAACTATATTTTAATCATATAAAAATGTACAGTTTTAACATACATGTATGTATATATATATACACGCACACACACACAATTTATTGGTTTAAACTTAATTTTAATGGATACTCATATTTGAGTAAATGCTGTTTTTTTTTTTTATAATTAAACAGTACATATAGTGGCCTAAATAATCAAGAAATCTAGTTAGGAAAATATGTTCTCCAGCTGGATTTGAACCTGCATCCCCTAAGGGAAATCGCCATTAGATCTGATGTGTCTTGACTGCTCAACCACGCAGGACTAATAGTCAAACAAAGCCTGAATAATGCTTTTAAACACACATCTTCCCAATTTTTTTATAAATTCATATGTTCTATGTAAATAAAGACAATTTATTTATGACATTTTTAATGAAATCCGTTACAAAATGGATTTTATTCAGATATTTTTAATTTATTTGTTTAAACATTATTTAAGCAAATAAATTAAAAGATATGTAAATTACTGGAGGATAACTCATTTAAGGCAACTAATTTTTTGCAAATAAATTGTTCATTATTAAATATAGAGTAAATAAATGAAAAGTTCAATGATTTATCTTCCAATTTGTAATTTGGCAGACAGATCTACTCATCATGGTACAATAAATCTACTGAATTTATTAACTGATAATAAATTCAGTAAATATATTTTACCCTGATGAGCAGATCAGCGTCTGAGAAAATTCAAATCAGAAGATAAGTCATCGATTTTTTATCTATTTATATGATAAAATAATTTATATGATAAAATAACTAATATGAAATATCAAAACAAAGTATGTCAGATTAAATTTGTAAAAATCATTTGAAGGCTTAAATTCTTATTGTTTTTATTGAATGAAACATTGTTAGTACAGTAAAAATTTAAAAACTATTTACATTATTCGGACTATTGTCCTCATCTTTGTTGCCATTTGTACAACGTTTTGGCTGTTGCATGCTCTGGCCTTTTTCAGAGTGCTAGGAATTTCAAACAGAGCCCTTTATAACAATTCTCATTCCTCAAAAAGCCCATTTTGGTAGTCATGAGTTATCTCCCTCTAACCTGACTATCTAAGTTACTTGTTCACTACTGCCTGGTATTGAACTCAAAACTCTTTGGGTCAAGTCACCAGAACTAACTAACGCCTATATCCTTAAGGACACATGGCCCAGTGATTGTAATAAAGGGTTCAGTTTGAAATTTCTAGCACCTGAAGAAGGCTGGAGCATACAACAGCCAAAATGTCGTACAAATGGCAACAAAGTTGAGAACAATAGTCCAAATAATGCAAATAGTGTATATACTACATCATCTCAGAAATATAGACAAAAATTTAAACATCTAACTGGTTTTCATACATTCCAGCTCTCACACATACACACACACACAAGTAAAATTTTGTCAGCTGATTAATGTTACTTTCAGCATCTTGACTTCAGAAGTTTCATAGGCAGACCTTTTTGTCCACTCTTCAGTGGTATCAGCAATATACATATATAAAATGGTGATAATTCTGGATTTCTTTTTTAACTTTTAAAAATAGAATGA
Organism: Ascarosepion bandense; assembly: GCA_037127315.1. Classification (NCBI taxonomy): domain Eukaryota; kingdom Metazoa; phylum Mollusca; class Cephalopoda; order Sepiida; family Sepiidae; genus Ascarosepion; species Ascarosepion bandense. The sequence continues at coordinate 1,697,740 of JBBBDQ010001382.1, read as the reverse complement.
AATCAACTAACATCAGTTATTTAGATGATATCCTGGAGGAAAATCTATAAACTTAAATCTATAAACTTAAAACTTTGTATTTAAAATTTTTAAGAAATTTTCAGGCTTCACTTGATGAATTTTTCTTTCTAAAAAACAATATTAAACTGTTCTTCAGCTATACTGTTCAACCATAGGTAAAAGTAAGTCCATGAAGGAGTAAAACAATTTTCTTTAACGAAATAGCTTCTTTGTCTTGATAGTCAATGTTGCATCTTCTAAGAATTTTCTATAGCTTAACAAATAGAACAAAATTCAGCTGTTACAACTATTACAAATTATTAGACACATGTCGCATAAAATTTATGATTATACACATTTAGTATAAAATAACTGACCCTACAAGTCAATATACCACATTTCTAAAATTTGATACACTTCATAAAAACAGAAAGAATAATTTAATATATATTTTCATTCATAAAGATTATTTTTTGATTGATTGTGCCCAGGAAAAATATTCTGTGCACAATAACAGTATGCATACTGGAACACTGTTTATAATATATATTCTACTATCTTAAATAGAAAAAACAATATTTATTATTTATAAAATTATCTATGCTAGGGGTTTTAAATTTTAATATAAAGTTATTACTGAATTACACTTTCAGGTTTTAAATAATGGATAAAAACATTGTGGATTACATTCAGTCATATTAAAAATGTAGCAAGTTGTAAGCTTCATAAAGACATTCATTTAAAATTAATTTTCATTTGTCTTTTTTCATCATTTGCTATGGACCTTTTTGTATGCCTACAATAATTGTTGACAATATACAGAATTCATATTGTGTAATATTCTTGATTAAAAATTAACCCAATTACTCAAGTTCCTTCTTAATACTATATTTACCCAATATGTTATGTGTTTCAAGAGAATTCCATGAGCTAAATATACCAATACTTTCGCCTATTTTTTTTATTTTGCACTTTCTGACTCTTCCTTATTATCAATAGTCAAATTATTATTCTTAACTAAAGAAATACATTTAAATACTAGGTGTGAATTTTCCCAAATAAGGTATACTTCTCTTCATGAATACAGGATATTGAACTGTAGATATTGTAACCTATATTTCAACACTTTCATTAAGCTAGTATACAATATAGGTTGTTGTTGTTTCTATAAAAGACTGCAGTACAGAAAACCAGCATATCCTGTTGTAGGTTTACTGATGTTTGTTAACAACAAAATATATTTTGTGATGCCAAATATAAAGAAGGTGTCATGGATTATCTTGTAATCAATTTTAATGTTCCATAGTATGACCAAACCAAACATTGGCTCCTTAATTCTTCATAAATTTCTTCATATCATGAGCATTCCACCTATGTTTTTATGAGAGGTATGCTCTTTAGTTCTGTGCTCTCCAGTTAAATACACGTTCTTTGGAGAACACATGTCAGATCAGAGAATATTACCAACAAAACAAACTCACTCACTAGACAGGTCAAGTATAATTTTTTTTTTCAATAAGTTCACCTCAAGCAAGGCAGTAATGCTACTAGTACACAGGGGCTTACATGGAGTAAAAGTGAAAAAGTAGACTAAGAATAGGGAGGATTGGGGAAACAACAAAAAATGAGTAAAGGTTCAAGAAGACAGAAGATGGCAATTGACATTAAATCTAAATTTTTAAAGATTGTAGCTTATTAGGGAAGCAAGTAAACAGAAAGGTGTTCCACATGTGCAAAGTGTATTAAAAATGAAACTGTTAGAGAAGTGGCAGTTGCATTTAGCAATTTTAACAATAAAAGGGTGGGACCTAGGTGCCAATCAAGTAGCATGGTTAAATTTATGTATTCAGAGCACCAGGTAAAAAAGCTTGTCAGAGCAGTTGCCATGAAAATATTTGTAGAAAAGACAGAGGAAAGCCATGTCATGTTGAGGAGAAAGTAACTGAAATTGATATGTCTGGTCAGATAATAATCTAACCAGGGTTAAATTATTATATCTTGTGTTTTGAACAACTCACAGAGAACTATTAAATCCATCATCTGAAAATGGAAAGAGTATAGCAAAACTGCAAACCAATGAAAACAAGGCCAATCAACTAAACTGACAGCATTAATCAGAAAAACAACCAAGAGGCTTGTGGTAAGTTTAGAGAAGCTGCTAAGATCCACAATTCAAGTGGGAGAATCTGTCTACAAGACAACTATTAGATATAAATGTAATGTCTTCATTTTATCAATGGGGAATTGGATCATACTTTACTAATCTACAAATAAATGGAACACACAATTTTCTTTGTTCCCAAAATGAACAAAATGCAGATTTTCTAAAGACATTGTAATGTACAAATATACAGAGAAACATTGTAAATATTTTTGCTTTCTACATCAGATTAATTTATTTAGAATTATTACTCTGAAAGCAAGTCAGTTTCAAATGAAATTTGAAGTAACAAACAGCAATCAAATTGACTTTTTAAAAAATGTAAAATAAAAAACTTCAATGCATCAATATTTGCCTGTTTTCACTTGTTCAAGATCTTGCAGATTTCCAGTTATAAAAATATGTTAGGAGTATTCTTTTTGTTCTGTTGTAGACATAATTCAAGGAGGGAAATTAGAATGGGAGAAATTAAATCAAAACTTGTAAAAAAATTATTTTTTAAAAAGTGTAAGTGTAAAATAAAAATAGTTATTTTGTGAATTGGTCTTAGAAAAAATCAGCACTTTAGTAAGACTACAGATGTTCTTCATAATGGAGATATATCTATTATGCAAAGATAAATGCTGATAGTCAAGGAATTGCAACTATTCAATCAATATCAGAACCCACTTACACATCCACAAGAAAATGCGTATATCATTATTTATATATAATTTAGTTACGACTTCAATTTTTCAACATATTAATAAAATTAAGGCTGCAAAAATAAAAAGCAAAGCAATTTTCAAATTCTGTTTTGATCAGCAATAACAATAAAGCTTATAATTTATAAATTTTCCTTAACTTGTATTTAATCATGAAAATCATTGAACTGGTATTGAAAAAAATTTAAACATTGCCTTAAGATGTCTATATTGTCCTTTAAGTTCTTAAAATTAAAAAAGGTGGTGATTTTTTTCTAATTCTAAAACAGTAGTTTTTTGTTTCTTATTTTCCCCAAGTTCTGCCTGACTTTCAATGTTTTATTTCTTTTAGCATCCATTTATAATGTCAAGTTATTTTTCTCGAATTTAATTAAGATGGAATCATTGACATTTTCTTAAATAACTTTTAAAAAAATATTTCAGTGCTTCATACTTCAGAAGAAAAATTCTTATATTGCTAAGAAATATGGAAGTGAAATAAGCCAGTTTAAAATTACATCAAATTTGGATATTCTACTTTTACCTGTGAACATGATCTTACAATAGACTAATGAAGGAATGAAAATCACTGTATCTCATTTATGATTGACCTGAGATATTAGAAAAGCATCTTTATGTAACAGGATGAGAAAATGAAAAGAGAATCTCTTGTTTTGTGATAGAATGTATCCAAATCTACTGAAAAATGATAGCAAAATATCCACATCATGTGGATTGTTATGGCAAAGAAGATGAACAGATTGCTGGAGCTTGGTTACATATTTTCTGATGAATTCATGTTTTTCCAACAATCAAGAAGACAGAGTTTGAAGAGTGAGTCTCATCAAGAATTTTCAGTTATGATACAACAATCTGAAGTCCTGAAAACATTCAAAGATTTTACAGTGTGTGTGTGTGTGTGTGTGTGTGTTAATTCAGAAATATGCATATTAATTTTGCACAAAAGCTTTCTCTATATATGCATATTTACTCTTTTGGATGTGCGTTGTGGTGTAATGGATAGCGGCTCAGAATGAGAAATCGAAGAGATGAGTTTGAATTCCAGTCAAATTCATTTCATTCACGTATGCACAAATACCCTTGAAAAAGGTATTAACCCATTTCTTCTCCATCCAGCTATAGGTTGAATAGAAAAACAGATTGGGTTTCATAGCCTTGGTTGACAACCAGTCTACCGCAGTAAGTAAGAGCAATGAACTGTGGGAAAATCTTCTGCTAAGTCAGTCATATCTCTTTCAAGATATGATCACCCAAGCGTGTATCACATACAGCAATTAACTGACTGACTCTCCTAATAAACATTGTCAGATATTTAGACAAAAAGAACCCCCATTTTTTGTAGAGGAAGAATGCCCTATGAAAATAATCTCATAAAAAGAAAAATATTTCAAGAATGTCACATTGAAAAAACATTATCATAATTAGATCAGTCTCCTGACTATCAAATAACCGGCTGATTTAGACTAGATTACATGTGTCATTCGTGTACATTTCTGGCTAGTCTGTCTTCAATGTTTAACATGCATAGTAGTGAGTTAATTGATAAGTGTTCCATTTAAAAACAGCAGGATATTAATATGGTGAGCAGGAAGATATATACAGTCGCGTGAATGGTAATTGACACAAGGCTGCATCAGATTGCATTATCCAGACCAAAGGCAGCTTAGGAGGCATTTAATCTTTGATGCTGTTTATTACCACATTGCTGAAACTGGATTTGTGGCCCCACAAACAAAGAAGACCAAGATCCACTCATAGGCCTGACCAAAAAGAATACCATCTACAGGCTGCTGGGGGCAATCCAGATATCAGCACACATCCCTAGAATGTCATATATCTCATAGTATCTTGCATTGAGGGTAACTCGAGGGCAGCTTCTGTATCCATATCATTTGCAATATGTGCATATTCTTTTGCCCAGTAATCACTCACAATGGAAGAACTTTTGCCAATGGTTTATTGCACAAACTGCCTATCCATTGTTTGTCTCTTCAATCATGTTTACAGAAGAGGCAACATGCATCGCTTCATCAACGTGTCATGTGGGACTGCAAAACTATTCGTCACCATGTGGAAATATTTGAGAGGGTCCGCCAGTCAATGATCTGATGGGTGCATGTGTGTGTAGAAGAAAGCGGAGGACATTTTGAACATTTGTTATATGCTGTTATGTTGAAGTTGTTATGTTTTATGGACATTTGGCCTTGTTTTTGTGTATGGAAAAGGATGGACATTTTACTTATTACAGTATATTTTCTTCTACTGGCCTGAATATTCAAGAAATCTTAGAGAAAAATATGCACTCTCTGAAAGGCACTATTTAACTTTTTCCTGCTTTTTGACACACTCTGTAACTGAGAGGTCAAAGCACATAAATTCTAATGACAGTTTCCCCTAAGGAAACAGATTCATATCCTGACAGTAAGCAAATATTTTTCTCTCTTTCTGTCCCATATATATATATATATATATATATAAGGAGAGAGAGAATGTGTGTGGACATAGGAATCCACACTGTATGGTAATTGCTATTTTGATACTTCCACGTGAACTTCAGACCAAATGATACTATTTCTTAACAGTTTGTATATAAAACAGGTTCTGTGTGTATGTTGAAAGGTGGTTAAGTGGAAGTGGGAGAAAAAAAAAGGCAACTTCCAGTTTCTTCTAATTAAGGTTAACACTGATGGTTATTTATGGTCATGATCTTCAGATTACTTATTTGTGTTGGTTGGGTGGTTGGAGAGAGTGTGTATATATAATTGTCAGATTTCTTTAGGATCACTGAAAAAAAAAACTCAATAAAAACACACACATAACATACAATTGAAAAAATAAACAAATTAAATAAAATTAAATTACAAATAAATAATATATATAAATATTATGAACCTAGCCACAATATACAAGCTATATTAAATTCTTGTTTCTGCAAATTTTATATTTCTATGGACAGACAGACACACACACACACACACACACACACAGCTTAATTTGAAATCTACATTAAAAATAAAAAAATATAAGCAAACCAAATCGGAAACTGATTTCATTTTATTATTTTCATAATCCATAAAAATAACTGATTTAACCAGCAAATAATCAGTATTATTGGATTTTTAACTGAGGAGAATGCATCAATATGAATTCCAGAAATAACCCAGTACAATTTTGGTTAATTCCTTCATGATAGAAAGTTCTCCAACTTCAGGTAGAAATCCAAAAATACTTATTTACAATGAATAATATGCTCCCTTTACAACAAGTAAAGAACAATTAAAGTGGGAGTGAGTATTTTTTTTAAACAAAAAAAATATACAGTTTTCCAAGCTTGAAATGGTATGAAGAATAATCAAATATTGTTTTAAATAAATCATTTGAACATAATTTTTTAAATTCATATTTACACCAAAAAACCTACAAATTTAGACAAATTAAATAAATGAAATTTACTTCCTGGCATTTTTTCATGATTAGATAATATTCATAAATTATGCCAGATACAGATATTAATTAAAGCATCAATGGTTTGGAAACTAGCATTTGAATTTATTCTTATACTCATATAAAATAAATCCAAATACATGTTTCAAAACTAATTTGGGCTGAAATTTTCATGAGTTACTTCTTATTCTTTACAAGTAAATAATCATGTCCATAAATTTATAGTTGGAAACTTCATTAATGATAACTTTGAGTATATAACTTACTTAATGTCTAAAGTTTTCATCAAATAACCATGTTGGTTGATGCATGCAAATAGATTTTAAAATCTTAAGATGTTTGTACAATTCAAATAAGAAATGACACAAATTCTAATTATAAAAATAATAATTATAAAGATAATATTTCAAATTGAAAAATTAAATTCTTTTTAACTTAACAAATTCACAAGAGATTTCAGTGCTTTAAAATTGATGAGATTAATATTTTCCCATGACTCTCTGCAAGAAATGTGATTCAGATTTTGATTTTAAAGGCTTGCAGATATGAGCAATCAATTTGTAAGATTAATAAAAACAGAAATATTTTGCACATTCACATGTCTTGATTGTCACTAAAGATATCCAAAGAGTTTTAATGGAGATTTTTACTATTAAATTTTAACTCAAAAACCAACAAAAAAACAAAACAAAAATACACAGAATTATAATGTGTATTAGTAAATTAACCAACTCTCAAACCTAAAGAAATGTCTAATGTTTTAAGATATAATTAAGAACTAATTCACTGCTCTGTAAAAATATTTTGTCTTACAAGCTCATAAATCTAAGTGGCAACATTCAAACAATTACAGTAAGATACTTTTGATGCTAAGAAAGACTCTACAGATTTCTTGATTCTTTGTACACAAAAAAATGTTTAACTGTCTCATCTCAAACTACTGAAAAATTGCTGAAGCATTTCAGTAGCTTGAAATGAGACAGGTAAAAAAGAAAGATTCAATTTCTGATAATTTTTATATTGTAACATTTTCCTGCCAGAAACACAACTGGAAAAATTAACAATATTCATAAGTAACATATCTTTTGGTAAGTAAAAAAAAAAAAAAAATCCTTTTCTGACACATTGCCAATTAAATGTTTTCAAACATGATTTCTTGATCATTTTAAGAGGCACAGATATAAATGGCAGTAAAAGCAGATGCAAAACAGTGGTTTTTGTTTATGTTTTATAGAATTACACATGACGAGTCATCAGGTTGGATAACTGGAATTTCTTTGCCTTCTTGGACATCACGCAACAAATTGATAATCTAAATAAAGAAAAAGAAAGAAAAGGATGAAGTCATTTAAAGCCAGTCAGAGAGAATATTGAACAATCCATCAACACCACTAGGTTTATTTTGTTGTAGAAAATGATTTAAACCATTCAAACCAGCATAATAAAAAAAATCTAAATGTTGGACAATTTTTGTCTTTATTTTCATCTGAAACTAAAGCCAAAATACAATGTTTAGAAATGGGTTTGCATTTACATATTAATAATAATCAAATTAAAATCATGTTATTCCTCTTATACTCTCTACTATAATAAAGACTGTGGTGTGTGTTTATATACATCTTAAAAGTAGTACAAACTAATGGGTTGGTGTATATATATATATATATATATATATATATGTACATATTTAGAATTTATAACATAAATAAGTTATAATATCACTACAAAAGTAGCGATTTTGTTTTGACACTATGTTATATCAAGTGATGAGGTGTATTTCAAATTAAAAAATTTTAAAACGTTCAAGACTAGCCAAACCCCCTTAATCAGGGAGGCACTGTTACATAGACAGAGTGGACTAATCAAAATTAAGCAATTTCTAATTTGAAGAATATGAGAATAGACTCTTAATATTTGATTAAAATAGAGATCAGCATTATTGATTGACTATTAGATTCACTTTATTTTTACTGCAAATTTTAAATTCTAAGTTTAACAAAGCATTAGATTTAGATTATTATAAAGTTATTTAGATATTAAACAAGTAAAAGACATGGATGTACACATATTCGAATCTATAGACATCCATATATGGACAAATAAATGAGTATATACACATATGAACATATATTGGTATACAAACACATGTACAGATGAATATAAGCACAAATATCTAATCTAAACTTATTTATAAATGGAAGTTTGTGTGTGTGTGTGTGTGTGTGTGTGTCCGTTACCTATAGACTCCGAAACAGCTGAACCGATATTCTTGAAAATTTACAGTTGTACTATTAAGCATCTACAAGTGTTCTTAGCTAGGTTTTGTGTCGAGGTACCCCTGATAAATATCGAAAATCGAAAAAAATCGGGTTATAGAAGTGATCCGATTTTAATCAAATTTGATACACTCATAGACAAAGACATAAGAAACAATATTCAGAAGTTTCAAGGTTGCAGTTCTTACAATAGTGCAGAAGATTGATAATATATATATAAAAGGCAAAATGTTTGTGTGTTTGTCTGTTTCTCTGCCTGTATGTCTGTATTTTTTTCAGCCCTTTTATTTTAGTCTTTACTTCGGGTTTGGCTCTAAGTAGGTATAATTGTAGTTTTTAGTCTCAGCCATGATACCACTTACTCAGCCTTCAAAATTCAGTTTATGACGAAAAAAACTTATTTGATATTGATCAGGAAATCAAAATTTGACTTACATCCATTCATTTTTCTTTCAGTCTACGGTTTCGCTTTAACTGGAAACAACTATTACTTTTTAGTCTTTCGTGCCAACGTCCAAAGTGTCTGAGCTCCAGGACCATGGATTAGTTTTAAAGTTTTCATTACACCCAAGCAACACCGGATTATACTGCTTTATATATATATATATATATATATATATATATATATATATATTACACACACACACACACACACAAATTTGAAAATTTTGTTTTTATCAACATGTCAATTTATCCGTTAAATTTTAAAGCCAGGTTCAGAAAGAATCTGTAAAGGCTACAATATTGGATACATGTAAGAGTGAATTTGTAAGATGGCAAGAGCCTTGAATGAATGAGGTCAATACAGACAGTCATATTTCAGTGTATGAACAATTACATATATACTCATGCAAATACACAAGCTAAAAATAAAAATGTACGCAACAAAAAAACTCCACAGATCAGATATATATAAAATAATTATAAATAAGGTAATTAAATAAATAAAAAACAGAACCCATAAGTACAAACAGTCAAAACCATGCACTAATAAAAAATTCAATGTGAAATTGATGCTTCAAAAATCACAATTATTAAATATTAATTTAATGCTATAATAAAAACGTGTTAAATATTAACCAGATGGTGTATGCTAGATTACAATCTATCGAATATTAACATGATAATCAATGTTAAATTAAATGCCTCATAACTATATAATTTGACGATCAACGTTAGATTAAATACTTAGCAAATATTAATATGATAATATATGCTAAATAAAATACCTAGCAAAAATGAATTAGAACATCCAAATCAGAAAAAAATACCCATCAAATAAAGGTAAATAACAATTGACGGCAGTGAAAATAGCATACACAAATTCTTAATGTTACAACCCATATTGTAAAGTAAATAATGAACTATGTTTACAATGAACAGTAAGTTCATTTCTCTGGTTGAACAAGTTAACCTTGTCCTTAAATTTGATAATTTCTAACTTCTCATTGAGATTCTTCAAATTAGAAAATACTTTATTTTGACTGGTCCACTCCATCTATGTAATAATGCCTCCTTGATTAAGGGGGTTTGGCTAGTCTTGAACCTTATAAAACTTTTCTACTTAAAATAAACCTCATCACTTGATAAGACCCAGATAGTGCTGAAACAAAATGGCTACTTTGTAGTGATATTATAACATACTTATGTTATAAATTCTAAATAAATATTATTTGCTCTACTTTGTATTTAGCACTTTAAGAATAGTATTTCTTTGCATACTGAATTTTATTCCTTCCATACCTACCCTATACCTATATATATATATATATATATATATATATATATATATATATATTAAACATGTATTGTTAAATATAACAGACAATGAATGTTTATTATGTTTAATCATGGGCCGTTCTAAACATCATATTTTGGCTTTAGTTTCAGGTGAAAATAAAGACAAAAATTGTCCAGCATTTAGATATTTTTTTATTATGCTAGTTTGAAGCTTTCAGCTCATGAGACATCTTCAGAGAGGTTACAGGGATGTTAACAAAGACATCCCATATCAAAGATGATATAAAATATTGCTATATGTCGATAACAGTCACCGAATAGCAGATGCAGTTCATAAATTTGTAATGCGGTTCTATGATGTCACACTGCATGAGAGACCGAAATATTAACAGATCCATATGTTTTAATGCAATGTAATATGTTGTGACCAGATTGAAATGTGATTTTATTAAGTATGGGTTGCTTTGATTTAATGTAGATGGCCTCCAATATCTGAAGGTTCTTTTTACTGTGTGTATTAGTGTTATCAACTAAAATCTGTCTAATATTATCCACATGGCTATGTTTTTTTCCACTGATCATAACAAAGGGTTTGGTTCAAATTTCTAGCAACTGAAGAAGGCCGAAACATACAACGGCCAAAATATGATAAAAATGTCAACGAAGATGAGTCCAAATAATGTAAATAGTGTAAACACTACTTCATTTCAGAAATATAAACAAATACATGGTGATGAGTTTACTAGGCATTAAGAGATCCTTCCACCTGTTATTTCTTCAGTGCTCCCTTAGTTATTAATATTTTTTTTAATTTAATTTAACTTATTCTTCAGTCTTTGTTTTTACTTTTTGAATTCTTTCTTCACTATTGAATTTTCTGATTTTTTTTTTATCTGGAATAAGGCTTTCTTGGATTCTAAGTCAAACTTTTTTCTAATGTCCTATTTTTAAACTACTGTAAAAATAAAAATCTGCTTAAATGTGTCAGTTTGGATATAATCTTTTATCAGTATTGTCTTGATATATCCCGAAAAGGAATACAGTGTAAATAGATCAGTTGAAGAATGGTACTCAACACCAGCAATAAGGTATAACAGATTTATTGTACTAAGGTACAATTAACAATAATACACATATAGGTAAGCAATGGGTCGGAGTGGAATAGACTATCGAATAGTGAATGCCTTTGCCTAAGACCTTCCTTCTTCGTACCGCTCGTTACCGTCTTTTATCAGGTAGAGCATTCTATTCTCGGGGGGGATGGCAGGATGTTCCGCTATAACATGTCTCAAGAAAATATTTTTCCTAATTCTGTAAATAAAAATTATACACACAAACAAACAAGTCTATCACAAGAGAAATTATCAATGTGCAGCTGACAAAACTCCACAAACTATTTCCCTACCCACCCTCCATGATGATAGGTTTAACACAACATGGAGCCCTGAATACATACATGTGGCTAGTGCCAGAAGTTATACCATTCCTTTGAGAGTTCTCTTTTGGGAGTGCATTTGGAACTGCTCATAATCCACCATCTTTATGTGCAATTAGCTGTATAGCCTAGTGTTGTTGGGGTTTTTGAGTGGTTATGTTGAAATGGTAAGGTCAAGTGCTTATTCAAAAAGCTTCAGTATGAGGTTGCCATGATGCGTAAATTAAAATTCAAATAAGTATCGGTTTTTGTTGTATTTGTAAAATGGGATTCATGCTTGGTCAATTACCAATAAATGGGAATGATGTATGTACAATTGGAAGAACAGGGACAGGCATTATGGGAGCCCGTAATGTAATGATGTTGTGATGCAGAAGAAGTGGATGCATTGTCTCTGCAATGTCAGAGGGGTTGGCAACTTGTAGAAAATGTGAAATTGTTATGGCATATAAGGTAGAAGTTACAAAAAAAGACCCAATTTTTGTTGGAATGCAACTAAGCTTTTCGAAGAAATAAATGATTGCAAAAAGCAACATTTTCCATTAATTTTTGCCGCACCGTGTCAACTGAAACTTTTGTTCGCATATCAAGACATCAGCCCTTGATTTACCAGTGACTCAATTTTGGTTGAGTTAGAATGAAGCATCTTGGAGAAATGCCTAAATGTGCACTTGAAATTGTGTTTGTTGCTGATTTTTTTTACTAACCCTGTACATTGATTTGAAAAATTTTTGTGTACCTCAAAAGTTTGGATTTTGATCTACAAGTTACCTGATTTTGGTTGAATTCGCATAAGGTGTCTCAGAGAAGAAGAGTTCATAAATTCTAAGTGGTTTGATGATTTCTGCTGTAGTCTGCAAACCCATTCGAAAAATTTTTGCATACATCAAAGGTTCATGTCATGATTGACAAGTGACCCAATTTTAGTTGAAATCAGACCAAGGGTTTCGGAGAAGTAGGGTTTGTTAGAATTGAGACACACAGACATATCCTTTATATGTGAGGAACATGTAGCTTTGGAAAAAAAAAAAACAACCTAGAATTTGAACTTTACATAACGTTCATCTCCAGGTTGGGATCAATGCATAGTTCTTTTCTCATCATTTTACAAAGAAGTAGGCATGCCTGGTCTCAAGGATTCAAACTCTGAAGCAGTATTTCCCTCATTGCACTAAAATACAGATGGTCAATGGAATACCAATACCAGCATGACAGTGGTAGAGGGAACTGGGCAATTTTTAGGTTTTGTCAAGGTAGTCCCCACATAAAAAAAAAAAAACTTGGAAGGTGAGCAAATAACCTTGAAGCCCAAAAGGCAGAGAAGAAAAGCCATTTATACCTTCACAGTAGAATAGGCTATTGATGAACTTTCATTCTTAGGAAGTTCCATTACACAGCTACATATTTAAGCCCAAACAGGTTTTTTGAAAGATAAAGTCCCAAAGAATAGAATTATGAAAGATGGCAGAAGATAGTGGGACAATCAGTAAATATGCTGTTTAATAAAGTTTTTTTTTTTGTACAATCAATACTAGGAAAAATTATCTTTCACGTGGAAAAGGGAGAAAACTCTTGTATTACAGATTTAGTATGATTCATTTGTGTGCCTTTGTAGTAAGTGAACAATAAAATTTAATATTTGACAATATTCATTATAATTTAAATAGTGTAAAAATTTTAACAATACACGGATTTTCAAATTATTAACAGCAACAAAAGATAATTACTGACCATATCTGGTTCCGGATAAGAGAAGGATTGCAAACGAGAAAAGACCAATTTATCGTTGATACTGATTTCAAAAGCAGCTGCAAGAGAAAGAAAGAGAGAGAACTTACAAAGCAAAAGAGTGGGTGCGTAAACAGAACATTTTACTTTTCAATGACAAACGACAGAAAACAAATACGAATTAATATGCACTGCAATTTATTTTTGATATTATATCTTAGAAAGTATTAGAAATATGATTGAAAAACAGACTGTTCTGAATTGCACTTAATATAATCAACTAAATTGAAGACATTTTAAACTTGAAAAAATATAACCAATTTTTATCTGAATTGATAGAATCACAGGTTAATTGAAAGAAATTCATACAAATTTGATTGAAGTTCTTATCTTATGCAGGTTTTCTTAAAAGAGATGCCACATCAAATGATTCTAATCAGTGTAATTAATTAAATGTTTTATTGTAAGTCAATTTAAATTCCCTGAAAAAACAGCACAGTATGAAGAAAAAAAGGTCACAAACTTAAAAACCAAGTTTTTCCATCAAAATGTTTTATTATTATTAAAAGGAAAGATCAAAGTATTTTCTAATTATTTTTTTTAATTTTTTAATCCTTTTTAACATGTTCAAATTTTGGCAAAAAATCTTGTTTTTTTGTTGTTAGTGGGTAACCAAATCATTACCAGAGTTTATAATGGATAATATAATATTATGTAACTCAGTTTTTTTCCAGTGAAAAACACATTAATTTGGAAATTCTTGCAAAACTCAAATTTTTTTATCAGATTTTAAAGGAACATTTAGGACTTATTCACAAATGAATTAAACTATTTTTGAAATTATTATTTTTAGAAAATCTTGGTAAAAATATATATATATATATATATATATATTTTACAGCTGTTACCACCCCTCCACATAAATTCATGAAATTTCAAGAAATTAAATTTTGTAGAAAAGATTTATTTTATTAGTTAAACATGGGACTCCTTGAGAAATGTAAATCATCTATTATTTTTTCTAACAGTTGGCCCTTTTTCTGAAAATCTGCTCCCAATAGTAAAATAAAAAATGCAATAAAACTATGACATTATTTAATTCAGTTGGTCAGTTAAGTGCCATACATGATACATGCTTGGGTGATCATGTCTCAAAAGAGACATGATTAACTAGGCGGCAGAAGATTTTTACGGAGTAGATTGCCATTACTTTCTGTGGGAGACTGGTTGCCAACCAAAGCTATAGAACCCAATCTGTCCTGTTATTTGACCCATAAAGATATTTGTGCATAAGTGAATGCAACAAATTCAACTGGAATTCGAACTCAACTCTCCAATTTCTGGTTCCAAGTTGATATCCATTGCACCACAAAGATAAGCTTTTAATTGATTATAAAAATAATATATATTAAGGACATTATAGTCTGAAGAAAAAAGTTTTTTCAATGAATAATGAATTTTTACAAGAATTGTTTTCATTTTTTTCTTTTTTAATGGTAATTTATAAAATTTCAAAAATATTTTTAAAATTCTTCAAAGCCTTGTTATGGTCAGATTATTAAGTGAAGACTATATTTACTAACTGAAAACTGAAAAGTTAAATACAATTCATCAAACCATTATTTTTCAAATAATTTTTACTTTATATTTTTGTGTATTAAAAGTTTTTTCTATTAAGTATGATATTTTTGTTACATTAAAAAGGTCATGTGTTTCAAAGTTTCTTCCCCTTACAAGAAAGAAATTTGGACAATTATGTCAATTCTAGTACACCATACTTAGCTTATCTCAACAGCTGGCTGTCATCACACATCAGCCACTTACAGCAAAGGTCAGAATGATCAATGCTCTGTGATTAAAAAATATTTTTATTCTAAATTTCACACTATAAACAAGTAATACTTGTGTAAATCAGATTAATTTAACTTTAAACCTGCTAATTTTTTAAAAAAATGTCACAGATCTATATCTTATTTTAGCAAGATTTTTAAAACCAAGAATTAACTCTTGTTTACAAATATTTCAATCACTCAAAAATGAGAGAAAAATTGAAAAATTTTAGATTTCAATCAATATAAATTCTGTTTGTAATACACTAGAGGATTTTGCTTACTAGAAAAAGTAAATTTAATCATTTAGATTTCAATTAAAGCTAAAATTAAAGCTTCAAGAAAACTTTTTTCATTTACCAAAATTTATTTTAAAACATAGGTATCATGAATGAATGTGAAAAAGTCGAGGTACTTACTACATACATATGTAACATAATTGGATAAGTTACAAAATTATTTTTTTTAAAAAAAAGGTAGGAAAGGGAAAATAAACTTAAAATGGTTATTTGTGATTACTTACCAGTTCTTTCACTAATTTCATCAGTTACACTGGCTTCAGGCATCTCAACATGAATTTTCTCACGGAGGTCCTGAACCAGGTCCTGGTATCCTCAGGAATTACTGCAAAAAGTAGAGACAAGAACAAAAACAAGAAAATAAAAGAAAAATAAAAAGCATTAAAAAATTTCTAAAATCTACACTATATAATTTTAATAGAAAAGAAATACTGAAGATCTTTTCAAAACATTTTCATTTTTTATTGAAATTAGTCATAATTTTATATAAAAACATAGACTTATCAATGTTTACAACTAACACACACACTTGTCTAGATTTCTGAGATGAGGTAGTATTTACACTATTTACATTATTTGGACTATTGTCCTCATCTTCATTGCCATTTTTATGACGTTTCGGTCATTATACACTCTAGCCTTCATCAGATGCTAAAAATTTTGAACCAAACCCTTTATTATGATCACTGAGATATATATGCTAGGCTATAAAAATCTCCTAAGCCAACCAAGCATAGAGATGAATACAATATGGGAACCAGTAATACGGAGTGCCAAAGGAAATCATTATTGTTAAAAATTGCAATATGAGCTCTGGTAAAAAAATATTAGAGAAAACCATTACCATCAAAAAATTGGAATATGAACTCTGGTAAAAAAGGTTACTGAAACATTAGGTTTATAAGTCCCAGAAATTCAATCACTGTTGTCCTAAAGTGGATATAGACGTTGGTTAGTTCCAGTGACTTGACACAAAGAGTTGTGAGTTCAATACCAGGCTACAGCAGTGGTGAACAAATAAGTTAGAGAGTTGGGTTAAAGGGAAATAACTCATGACTACCAGGAATGAGAATGATATTCCTAGTGATCGTAATAAAGGGGTCAGTTCAAAATTCCTAGAAGGCTGGAGCATACAACAGTCCAAATAATGTAAATATAGTGTAACACACACATTCATACATAAGATAATGCTGAAAAGTTCTCAGCTCAAACCATTTTCCAAAATCTAACCAAATGACCAAACATCAGAATGAATGGGAGGCTTCTTGAAAAGGCCTGAGAACTTTTCATAGTACAAACACAAATTAATATTTCTTATTCATTCTTTGATGCTTCACAAATAAAATCTGTTAGTGAAATTTAAACAATGATTACAAGAACCTAATAGATTGTGAACAGTTTTTTAGAAATCTAATTGGCAGAAAAAAGAACAATGAGCATAACTGAGTCATAAAATATTTTTTTGAAAAATAAAAAAATTAAAAGAAATCCTTGCCTCAAGTTATATCTGTTTCGATTAATCAAACATGTAACAACTATTTGAGTTGATTCAAAATAACAAAATTTCCAATTCTAAATGTAATCAAAAACATTGTATTACAATTATTTGATACGTTATAATTTCAATACAGAATATATTGGGAATAATAATATTTACTAAATTTCTTAAAAGCTTTTACTTATGACATAACAAAACTGAAAATTTAACAGAGATTAAAACCGAATTGCTTATACCAACTCTGACAGGTTTCACATTTAAATTATCAGTAAGAATATTAGTAAAAGTAACATTTTCTAATGAACAAATTAGAAAATGATTTGATAAGAAGCAAACTTTATCAAATTCAGCTTATTGTAACAGGTGTCAAAAACCAGGGTCTGAAACTAACATTTTTCAGTTGTTACATATTTAATTGCAAAATTTAAAAAAAAAATGTTAAACTATCTTAAAATTAAATTTTTTAACTTTGTTATCAGTTATAGTTGTTCATAGCATAATGATGAAATAATAATAAAGAACACAAAGTGTTTAGAAAAATCTATATTTATTTCAATCTAAATAATCTGTAAACTGGAGTTTCTCTACCTTACAGACATTATTTCACCATTTGTTTACTACTTTCCCCAAATCAGATTGCAGAGCACGAAAGCCAGGAACAGAGATTTGCAGGATAATAAGCATTTCAATTTACTTCATAACAAACAGAAAACACAACAGATAAATTTTGTTTATTAATGGTTCAAGTTTTTACTTAGAAAAATTACAAAAAGATTTCATAAAAAATATAATTTTCTTGCTTTACTTATTAAAGCAGAATTACATAATTTAGAGATAAATAATACAAATAACTAAACTTCTGAGTCACCATCATATGTTTGAAACTCCACCCAGTCCATGGAACTAATCAAAGATGCTCCCATCCAATGCAACCAGATGGTGAGCCAGTTCAGCAAAGTATGCAGGGTGGTGGCTCTATCAGTAGTCAGGGACAGACTGGCCTTGGACTCATCCTTAGGAGAACATACCAGTATGCCAATAGATGCTGACTTTCTGCACACACACACTTCGGAATGAGATTAGACATATATTGGCAGGATGAAGGCTTAGCAATGGGCTTGCTATTATAACCATCATTGGCTAACATATACATAGAATACTTCAAAGAGATAGCATTAGAATCGACATCACTAAAGCCAACTCAATGACCAAGATACATAGATGACACTTTCATATGCTGGCCACACCAAGAAAAGGTCCAGATACTAGTGTACTATGTAAACCCAATAAGATCATCAACACAGTTCACAAAAGAAAAACTAGCATTCCTAGATGTACTAATATCTCAAACAGAGACTGGGTTAAAGACATCTGTAATTCACAAGTCAATGTTTCCCAGACAATACTTCAACTTTAACTCTCACCACCCATACAATGTAAAGCAAGGAATCATATGCTGCTTGCAACATTGAACAAAAGTCATAAGCAACAATCCTGAGACATATATACAAGAAATGGTCAGCATAAATAGTACTCTACAACGTAACAACTACCCAGGGTACATGACAACAGTTCTAACAAATGTGGAAGGGAGGGTGCATGATAATAACAACACTCAGAAAACAGCCTTAGTCTACCTACCCTATGTGAAGAGATTATTGGAGAAAATACAAAGGACGTGTGGTTACATATGGAGAGAAAAAGGGATGAAGTTATGATAGAGAGCATCACTAGAAATTCTGAAAACTCAAGGAATCAGCACATATGCTAAGTTGGCCAAGCATAGAAATGAATACAATATGAAAACCAGTAATACAGAGTGCTAGATAAAATCATTAACTTCAAGACTGAAATATGAGCTCTGGTAAAAAAATGGTTACTAAGACATTAGGTTTATAAATCACAAAAATTCATACACTGATGTCCTCAAGTACACATTGCTAAAAATGACTTGACCCAAAGAGTTTTGTGTTCAATACCTGACTACAGCAGTGGTAAACAAAAAACTTAGAGAGTTGAGTAAAAGAGAGATAACTAAGACATGCAAAAGTGGCATGACTCATGGAACAAGAACAATATGCCCCAAATGAAGAGGTCGATTTGAAATTCCAATCACTTGAAAAGGGCTGAAACATCATGAATATGGCACTAAAGATGAGGACAGATGTCCAAACAATGTAATTAACTTGAATTAAGTCCTTAAAATTTCATTTTCATATTATTCATCAGTTTAAAAAGTGTGTTCATGTTCCATTTAATAAAGGACAAACACTAGTGAGAAGTAAGAAATCAGTTACTTTTAGGATAAATATAATGATTTTAATTAAAAATTTTCTATCACCCCAAAAATCTCCCTAGTCATCCCAACAGAACAATATGAACTTTGACCCCTGGACAAAACAATATCTTGGGAAATATCTTAGAAAACTCTTAATAAAATTTTATATTATACAAAATATCAGCAATCTATTTTCTTATAGAAATCAAAAGAAAGTTTTGCATTTTTAAACTGAAAAAAATAAACATCCATACATTAACGTAGATACATTTTAAGAGGAATTATATTCCTCAATAACAAAACACATGATATACATAATCTTGGTTGTAATTTGTTACAACCAAAATTATGTATTATTTCTTCTGGCAGGATATAAAATATAAGAATCTAAATCATGCACAATTCTGATTTATTCTTGGGAACATCATGTTTCATTAAATACAACAAAACAATCATGGTTTCTTTTAGTTAACTTTTCTTTTCTACCAACAAGTGTGTGTACACTAGCATACACAACTTTTGGGTCACTTTAGTAAATTCATTATTTTTGTTAATTTTACCCAAAAATCAAAATGGTTGGCAGTATGCGTTTCTTCTCAGTACAAGTTACTACATTTTTGTTAATGCCGTTTTGTAGATGATAGATCTTCTTATGTATAGTGATGCTGAAAAATGGACACGCAAAAATACTGGGTCACCAGCAAAAATTTCTCCTTTAAGCTCTTATGTTAAAAAAAAAAAGTTTTTCTTTTTTGCAAAAAGTGATCTTTATTATTACAGAAAGTACAAAACGTCAAAGTATAGAGTTAGTTGTTGCCTTTGGCTTGAATAATTGCCATAATTTCATGTGGCATTGAATGGAACAATGTCTAGATTTTCTCACTGGAAGACTTTTCCCATTCTTATTGACAATAATATCAAAGCTCTTGGAAACTGCATAGTTTTTGTTGGAGTATTTGTTTCTTCCATTCCCACCACAAAGGTTCAATTATATTGAAATTACAACTTTATACTGGCCAATCTTCAGAAAGTCGAGCATATTCATCCACAAGAAACCTTTTTGTTATACATGATGTATAGTAAGGAGCAGCATCAAACAGAAAAAAATTCATCTTGGTAGTCGGACATGATTAGATCATAGTAAATATAGTTTTCATTGTTTAGGTTTCCAATAATTTCTACCAATTTTAGCATTGCTTTTTATCCAATCTCACACCATTACATGTCTACCACTAAATTTTACCATCTTACTGGTGTATCTGGTATTGTTTTCTTCTTTCACTGGTTTTCTTACATATTCTCTTGCATTGAGACTATAACTACTTTGAATTCACTACTAAAAATTACTTTTTTGCCATATTTTCCATGTTAGATGTTTTAATTACTTCAATCTTTTATTCCAATGTTTATTTTTACTGCTATACACCTGTTCAATTTGTTTTTTCATCATATTCCACAACTGAAACCTCACTGTTAACTGTGTTCACCCCTCCTCACTTGCCTAGCTGCTAAATTTGAATTACTCCACTAGTAACAAAAATATTTTGGATGGTTTGAAGATTGTTTCCTGAAATTCCAAGCCATCTGGCTATCTCTTGCTGAGCATCTTCCTCTTCAAAGTCACAACTTTCGACCTTGTTTCAACAAAAATTTTAGTCACATTTTTAGCAGCAAAAAGCAAGCTAATGTGCAACGACAGTGATTTGCCAAGGCACCTTATACTTGTATTAATAAGATAGAACAATTCCCATTTAGAAATGTGCATATTGACTTTATGATCTCAGATCTTTCATTAGCACAATAGTCTTTTTTTTTTAGCCTCAAGCTGTTTGAAGCAGTCTATCTTCTGTTACATGGCACCTATGAAAACACAACTTAATTACCAATCTTCAAGGTCAAAAAACACTGATAAAAGCAAAAGGCTAAATAATCTTAACTTAATAAAATAAAGGTGTATAATCATTTTATGTAGTTGGCCCAAAACTTCATTTCAGTGTGTTCAGATTCAATAAGTATCTAAATGTTTGTGGTCAAGTTCTTACAACCATATTTCTGGTCATTCTCAAAACCCCTGGTTATGTAAACAGGTTGTTTTACATATATGCAAATACTTTTAAAACTCAGCTTTGGTTTTTACATTTTATGGTGACCTCAACTTCTTATAACATTACGAAACACTATAGCTTTTAAATGGAAACATGATTTTCAGATGCATCTACATCTTTCCAAGTAAAGAAAAATAAAAGTTAATATCTAGTAACCAAAGAACAAATAGGGGTATTTGGAATTCGAAGGTACATTCCACCGCAAAATAAAAAATTAGAAAATTGTGGTTAAAGTTTTGTTGACTTTCGAAATACCATAACGTTTTATCTATTTGCAATAAATCACGCAATTTTTCTAAAAGAAGTTAAAAGCATTTACTTTAAGATACAACCACTTATACTTAACTGATTTTCACAAACATTGCAGAAAGTACCTTCTTGTACTCAATTATCATTGCTAAACTTCAGATCATCTGACTGCACACAGTCTTAAAGTAAAGGTTCAAATATTCATATTGTTAAATTTAAATGATTATAAAATAAGTGGTTTTTCTCTTGAACAAGGAGAAAATGAGAAGAGAAAAACAGGAACAAAATTCAATTTCTCAAAATGAAAAAGAATTAATGTCCATAAACTATTAAATTCACTAAAATAAAACACCCAGAAAGACAAAATTGTCTGAGTGTATTTCCATTTTTTGAAACATGAAGACAATATATTATGAGCAAATCGAAAGCTCCTCTTCAACCTACCATTAGATTTCTGATAAAGATCTAAAAGCTGATTGATTACATCATAAATGATCAGTAATTAAGATGAAAGCAATTGTAAAAAAAAAAAAAAAAATGAAGATTAGCTTTCTTTTTATTAATAATGGAGATACTGTGTTATGGAAATTCTGGCTGCTTTTTGCCATTTTGAAGTTTTATAGAAATTTAAAGTTTGTCTAATGATTGTTTACATTTTAAGTTCACTTTATTAAATTTGAAAATATTAGAGAAAACATTACACATCAAAATGTAAATATTTTGATAATTAAAAAGGAAAATGTGTAATTTTTTTTTTTAATCAATTTTACAAGCTTACACTATGGTACTATGGCTCAACAACTCAGCATCATTTTACAAAAAATACACTATCCAAGCCCTATGTTATATATCTTAGCATAATTTATAAATTAGCTTCAGGGTTGTTGATAGTAGGGCCTAAGTGTTAATAATAATCATACATAGGAATTATTTCAGCTGAGTAATATTTATGGTAAGTCACTAAGTGTTTCACAAATGGCTTCTACCTTCTCTGCTTTATACTACTATTGGATTAAAAAGTATTTTAAATACTTCACCTTCTAGGAAATGACATCTGTTTTTCCGAAACCTCAGTATGCTTTTTCTCCCAACATCTTCAAAACTTTTTCCAGATTTTTATTGAAACACGTAACCCTTTTGTTTTGTTACACACGAAATAACAACATACTTTTTTAACTTAAAGTCTTCTACACAAAAAAAAAAAAAAATTAAATCTTTTTTTGGCTTGAAGATTTGTAAGCTTTTCAATTATAATCCTCACTTGATAACTTTAACCAAATTATTTATTTTACTATTCGGAGCAGATTTTCAGAAAAAAGGCTAACTGAAAAAAAAAAATAGATTTACAATTTTATATTCCCCAACGAGTTAACAAATTTTCGAAACGGAATTAAGTGGAGGGGTAAAAAAAAAAAAAAATACAAAATTAAGAGTCTTAATGTACATGAAATGTGTATCATCATTTCTTGCAATTCTCCATAGATCTTATTCTTAACTCTTGAGCTGTTCTGTTAGTAAGCTTGTTAGTTTTTCTCCTCTATTCAGCATTAAAGATTTTAAGTGCAGGGCACGAAATAAAAATCATATTTCCCCATGGTAATTTTTTGTACCAACTTCTTCCAAGTTAAGAAGCCTTGTCTGTACTTCAACTGACTGCCCAAGCTCACCAAGTCTACTGACTGCCTGTTTTTCTTTTTCATTGTCTAAAACCACAGGCTCGTTCCCTAGATTACAGATTACATGTCATCGTAATATTTTCCATTTTTTGAATAAAGGAAAAATAAAAGTAAATTGAAATTTAAAGAAAAAAATCGTATTAATTATACTCTTCAAACTATTTCAAACAATTTTTTGCATAAAAAGCATTGAATTACTCAACAACATTCAACAAAGTCAAACTAACATTTTGCCTTCATTTTTTTTTAACTCATTTATGAGCCTGTTTTATTTGAAAAAAACAAAAAAACAGGCATGCATCCAAAAAAATAAACGACAAATAGAGAGTGTGCAATACAATTGATTTGTGACTAGTAAGCTTCAGTATTTGTAAAATAAAGAAAAAAAAGAAGTAAACACTGCTACTTTGGAATTTAGATTTCTTGTTCTTGAAGAAATTCAGGAATTTATTACTTTGGGAGAAAAGTAAACAATGTATCTTTATTTTATTTTTTTCAGGGAGCGTACCTGAGTAAATAATTGAAATAAGTTATTGTAAACACTTTTCTAGTTTGTTTGCTTTTTTTCCGGGTTCGTGACTTTTTTTTTTTTTATACACAACACAAAAATCCAACGAAGGGCTCAGAATACAATTCAACAAGACTATTTTTTTTTAATACTCTTTAATGATAAATTTAACACAAAAAATGTTTAAAGTTCAAGTAAAATTGCCATTTACCAGTATTCGATGTGAACATTGAGCCCTGTGGAAGAACCACATGGCGGTCCTTCTTCAGACATAATGTAAAGCTGCTAAACACGGAACCTACTCGGCAGAAAAACTGAAAAATCAAGTAGCAAATTTAGAAGAGAAAACAATAATGCAGATAACACTAATAATGGATACAGTTCCTTTTAAATAGCGCCATCTTCAGTTCCCTCATAAGAACTTACGAAGGCCAATAACTCTAAACAAATTATGAAAATGACAATTTCTTTGAATGTCTATCAGATCTTATACTGCATGCCTGTCTCCTTGTATCAAAATTAAGCTAAGTTAAAATAACTCAACTTTAATTATTTATTAAACTTTAATTGTTTAAAGTGTAGTTATTTACTAAAATGGGCTTAATTTTGATACAAGGATATATGATCATTCTTTCTTTTTTTTTCAGTTAAAAAGAAACCATCCTCAAACTACTTAGTGATGAAGATTATTTTCTAAGCACAGCTTAGACGTGGCACAATGCCGAAAGTGTAGGGCATCCAGTGAGGATCGAACTAACTCCTCAGTTGTAATTGCTCTTAGCGAGAAAAGCTTGCTAGTTGCTAACCATACACTTACACGCCTTTAGATATCCCCCTCAAGAAGAGTGATGTTTCCAGAACTAGTTCAATTTTTTTCAAGCAAAAAAAATGTCTAAAATGAATATCCCAAATAATCAACTGATTAATTTAACAAATAAGTTTTGATTGTGAAAATGAAACGTAAAAATTTTAAACGTTAAAATAATAGCAAGCAGACGAATTTGCTAGTGCGTTCGATTCTTGAAATAAAAATTTTACGTGGATTTTTGTGATACTAAGTGTAAACAACACTGAATCATTTAAAACAAAAAAAACATCAACAAATCAGAAAGTTGACTCAGTTTTTTTGTTCCACATCGTAACAAATAAGATTAATGTAACAAAGTGAATTCCAAATTAACTAAATGTTTATTCTGAAATGTATTAACTTAGTAGATAAAACCGGTAGACAAAGACTAACGAGAAACAGGAAATAGTCGGTGGTTTACTAAAATGTATTCCTAATTATAATTATGACCTGGCTTACTTTCACAACACAGTTATAACGATAGTTATACATTGCTTAATCTTCTTAATCTACTATTTAGTTATTCATTTTTGTATTAAACTCTTCACATGACAATAAAATTAATAAAACTGGTTTAAAATAATTTAGTACAGTTCTAATCTTTACCATAAAAAGCAAATTAATTAGCGGTGTCGCCTGATACATTTGTATTGCTATTTCTCACGAGAAATGTTGAGGGCAAAATATCAAAGTGAATTAAACAAATTAAAAGTAGAAGAGAAATATATGAAATTAATAGCAAGTCATCTAGAAGATCAAATTAATAGACTGAAGGTAAGAACAAAATACAGCTAAATGTTGTCAGAATTTCTTACAAATGTTTTGAAACAATAACTGCATATCTTTTTTTTAGTTTCACAAAGTCTTTTTGTGTAACTTTGTGACAAAGAAAAATTGCTGTAACTGTTTTAATTTAAAACAGTTAAAACTTTTAAATATTTTAAAACTCGATTTGGATTTCTAAAAATATTGTGAATGTGATTGTGATGTGATGATAGTTCCGTTAAGCTATTGAAGCTAGATACATACTGATTTTTTTTTTTTCGATAAATTTTGATGGAGAATTTAACAACTGTTAGATGAAAAAATTATTAATTGGTCCATATAATATTTTTAGTTTTGTAACTTTTTTATTTCGTTTTTATTTGATTAAAAGTAAAACTTAAAAGCGAAACCGAATGAATACAATTGGTGGTGTTTTTTCCAAGTTTTCAAAAAAATCAGCAAAATACTTTTTTTTTTTTTTTTTACAAAATAAAGAAAGGACACAAGATTTTTAGAATAACGAAATATTTTAATTAATTTTTTACGGTTCTTATTTTATGTCCATTATTTATTTTTTAGTAATAAATTGTTGTTTGACATAACCTAATTAATTCTTTAAAACAAGCTTAAATTGACTAAGAAAACATTGAACTGAACTGATATTATTCAATTTATTATCATAACAATCTCCTTCTTCGTTGCAATTAAATTAATTTGTTTGTGGTAAATTTTTGGTTTTAGGTCCCGAAGTTTTTTATCCCTTCTAATTTTTCCAAAATATCCTTATTTCCGTGCAAAAATGTATATGTTGAACTCCAATCAACAATTGAAGAAACCTACCTTTTTTATGTTAACGACCAGAAAAAAAATCGAACTTCTTCTCGCTCTTTACTTTTTGTCATCCACCACCGGCTCAGAGATAAGACATTCGCTGCTGAATGACTTTAGGCGTAGGAAGCTAATTTCGGTTTATTTACTTACTTTACTAAAAAGTCTTTGCAGAAATTACTACGCGATTTTTTTCGGAACTCAGTTTCAGCAGAATGTTGCGTGTATTTGCGTGTTTTTGTTTTTGTTTTTTTTCTTTTATTTTTTGTTGGTAATTAATTTAAGAAAGTTACGTGTACTTAATTTGAAAAGAAAGTTAACTTTCAAATATATGAAAATAAGTGATAATTAATGTAGTTTTACTTAATTTTTTCTGACGAAAGTTAACTTTCAAATATATGAAAACAGAATCTTTTTTAAGAAAGTTAACTTTCAAATATATGAAAATAAGTGATAAGTGTAGTTTAATTAACCTTCAAATTGCAAGTATTTTTTTTTTTTTTTTGGTACTTAATTTCAGAAGCAAGTTAACTTTCAATAAAAATAAGTGATAATTGTATTTTTATTTAACCTTCAAATATATGAAAATAATTTGCATGTTTTTTTTTCCTTTTTTGTTGGTAATTAATTTAAGAAAGTTGTGTGTACTTAATTTCAGAAGAAAGTTAACTTTCAAATATATGAAAATAAGTGATAATTGTAGTTTTACTTAATTTTTTCAGATGAAAGTTAACTTTCAAATATATGAAAATATAGATTTTTTTTTTAAAAAGTTAACTTTAAGGTTAAGTAAAACTACACTTATCACTTATTTTCATATATTTGAAAGTTAAAAAATTTGAAAGTTAACTTTTTTCTGAAATATTTGGAAGTTAACTTTCTTCTGAAATTAAGTACCAACAAAAAAAATAGAAAAAAAATATGCAAATACATGCAATATATTTGAAGGTTAATTAAACTACATTTATCACTTTTTTTCATATATTTGAAAGTTAACTTTCTTCTGAAATTAAGTACACACAACTTACTTCAGAAATTAAGTACCAAAAAAAAAGGAAAAAAAACATGCAAATACTCTCAACTTTCTGAAAACTACTGCATTTTTTAAAAATTATCAATGTCATTTTTTCCATTTTTTTAACTTTTAACTTCCTTTACAATTGATGTAATTATTGTTTTATTTTTAATGTTAAGTATAAAAAAATGCTTTACTGTACTACTTATTTTGTTCTTTTTGTTATTTATAATTTATAAGTATTTTCATATTTTCATATATTTGATGGTTAAGTACAACAACACTTATTACTTCTTTTCATATATTTGAAAGTTAACTTTCTTCTGAAATTAAGTACCAAAAAAAAAGAAACACGCAAATACACACAATATAATTTAAGTTTAATTAAACTACACTTATCACTTATTTTCTGATATTTCAAAGTTAACTTTCTTCTGAAATTAAGTAAACATAACTTTCTTTTGAAATTAAGTGCCAAAAAAAATTGAGTAGTAATTTCTGCAAAGACTTTTCAGTAAAGGAAGTAAATAGGCCGAAATTAGCTTCCTACACCTAAAGTCATTCAGCAGCGAATGTCTTATCTCTCAGCTGGTGGTGGGTGACAAAAAGAGTGAGAAGAAGTTCGATTTTTTTTTCTGGTCGTTAATATCAAAAAAGGTAGGTTTCTTCAATATCTAATTGTTGATTGGATTTCAGCATATCCATTTGCACGAAAATAAGGATATTTTGGAAAAATTTGAAGGGATAAAAACCTTCAGAACCTAAAACCAAAATTTACCATTTTTGTTAAAGTACTTCATTTTTAAGTAACTGTTACTTTCTCATCCACAGGTGGAAGAAATGGCACTGAAAAACCAAATACGTATTCAAGAAAATGCATCTTCAGTTGAGAAAGAAGTACTGCCAGAGGTTAATATTATTATTGTTTTATTAAAATGATTGTAGAAAGAAGCAGATAAATGTAATAACATGATTATTTCCTCATAATTTTGTCAATTCATCATGATGGAACTGAGCTTGAATCATTTAAGAAAATTCTGTTGAAATGATATTCTTTAGAGAAAGTTGGAAATAGCGTTGACAATGTTTTTTACTATTTTGTTGACTACCATGAAATTGTAGCAAGACTATTTTTTTTACTTTTACATTCAGACAAGTACATCTACTTCATTATGCTCACAATGTTTCATATTTTTTCATGCCCTCCAATATTATTCAGGTATCTATCATACTAAATAATGTTCTCTGAATTCTGAGCTATAGTAGGTTGTCCCTTTCCACTTTCCATGCTTAGATGATTTCTCTTATCAATTAATAATCTTCAGTCTTATTCATCTTTATGTAACATTTTGTTTCTTCCACTCAATCAGAGGACATTACTTTTCTGCTCTACCCAAACTAGAGATTGAACTCACAACTGCCAGCAAAAATTATGTTTTCATGAATACTTTAATTCACAAGATCTTTTTTGCTTTTAGATGGACAATTCACTTGTATAATTTTATGGCCTTAAGCTTAAGGTAGTAGAATTCATTCTATGGCTTTTAATAAAGTGCTTAATTCAAAATTCTAAGGAGGTGGCTGAGTACAACATGCACCTGAAGAAGGTCAAAAGCACATCAATCATGCAGTGTAATAGGAGCAAGGACTTCTAACCTACCGATGACCATGATGTTTCATGTGCCTGGTCAGAGTTGCCATTTGTAATTTAGGTAAAGCATATACTTATTTAGGAGGATAAACTTTTTCTTTGGAGTAGGGCAGCAGCCATGCATTTTGTATCCAACTCTGAAATTCGTCTTTATAGCTCTTTCTAAAATAATTTTTAATGGAATGAATTCCATTTGCCAAAATAGCTTGTAGCTGCTAGTTGCAATAAGCCCAGTTCAGCACAGATCAAAATATGTAGAGCCTCTCACAACTTATCTGTGTGGCTCACCTTTTATTCAGGTTTTTTCAACCATGTATGTAAATTAGCAATAGTTCTAAAACAGTAGAATGTTTTAAGAAACTTCTGAATAAGTGGGAAATCTGACTTTGATTTCATTATACACATACACCACAAAGGAATTGTCTAGTGGAAAGATGCCATAGGAACATCTATAAAATTATGGTCAGAAAATAGTTTAAAACATTGTCTTTTAGTGTAACACTGTTATGAAACTATTTTCTGACTGTAATTTTAATTTTAAGCCTTTACCTAGAGGAGATCTACCTTATATGCTTCGACACCCTAGATCCAAACTTGAAAGATACAGCTGAAATTAAAACATTGTCTTTTAGTGTAACACTGTTATGAATTTCAGCTGTATCTCGCAAGTTTGGATCTAGGGTGTCAAAACATATAAGGTAGATCTCCTCTAGGTAAAGGCTATGCAAAGCCTATGTACATTGACATTTGTGATGGGAAGATAGACGCAGACTAGTAGTTTGTATCTTGGTATTGATCAACAGAATACCATATGAAGTAGCTTCATCCCATGTTGAGGATGAAGATGACAGTGTGTGACTATAGTCAAGTGTCATCAGAAAGTGAGATGATGATCAAAAATCAAGTGTAACTGACAGCTTCTTCCAAGCAGATTATTAAGAGCCTGACTTAAATACATTATCTGGTGACTCTTTGTAGAAATTTCTCCTTCTTTGTGTCTGGGATGTCTCTCTCTATCTGCACGTAGTCAAAAGTTGCTGCATCACAACTTTTCTCTCTCTGCCCCTGGGAAAAAAATTCTTCCTCATTTTGTAACACCGAGAATTTGTTTATGCAAAACAATGATCATGTGCAAAAGGAAATTCTCATCATTGGCCAGCACATAAAATAAAATAAAAAAAAAAAACAGATTCTCTCTTGCAAGTAGTCTGCTCTGGTTTCAATCCCAGCTCTCTTCCTGATGGACGACATACAGTGCCACCCTTACTCTCTTTCTTCGTAGATTTGCATGATGGTTGCCACATTCTTCATCTGGAGAAGTGGTAGCAGCTATTCCCTTGTGAAGAAGCACCAGGCAGAAGATGCCAGCTCCATCTGTTATCTCTACGTTCAAGAGAGAGAGTAGTGAAAACAGTAGGCATGACCATACAGAAGTAAAAATTATGGACATACCAGTCAGCTTGAAAAAGCTTATGCATGGTTGGCAACTGCATTTAAAAAATAAAAAAAGGAAGGGATACTTTTATCTGAGGCATATATTTAAATAGTTATAGCATAATTTAGTATAAAAATAGTACCAACCTTGAAGAGAGAAAAATCTATTAACCTCAGATTAGAGAATAACAAATCTGACAGTAAAAGAGTAACAAGTCCTGTGGTGATAAATACAAAACTTACTACTAAGATAATTGCTGTTAGTGTTTTTTGTTTTTTCTGAAGCATTCACTTCATCATGTTAGAAAAAAGTCTTCAAGAATTTTAATGGATTTTTTAAAAATTTTACAGGAATTAGATATTAAACATTTTTACTCAGAATTAATCATAAGATCATGAATTTCTCCCAAATGACAAATTAATACTTTTTGTTGCTTTACTTTGTTAACCTTATTACATTAGACATTTTTCTATTTTTAATTCATTTAAAAAAAATGAATAATGATGTCAAATTTTTGTTAAAATTTTATTTGTAATATGATACAAGTTGATGATTAAATGTATAAATT
The DNA here is from genome assembly GCA_037127315.1 of Ascarosepion bandense. Lineage (NCBI taxonomy): Eukaryota > Metazoa > Mollusca > Cephalopoda > Sepiida > Sepiidae > Ascarosepion > Ascarosepion bandense. The sequence goes on along the minus strand of JBBBDQ010001382.1, from coordinate 1,666,701 downwards.
TAGAATTTAATTTGATTTCTGCTTTTATCTTGTTTTTAGAAATCTGATGATGAAAATGTTAATATAAATGCTGTTCCATTAAATCTTGGTGTTAACTACATGCCCAGTAAGTGTTTCTCTACATTTTCTTTTTAATTTGCTTTCATTGTACAGTCAAAAAGTTTCTATCATGAAAATTCTATGCACAGAAGTGAAACTTGACTGTCATTCATTAAACAAATTGTAGAAAATCAGAGTTTTACGGCTATATCATGTTGAATACACCGGTTCTCACCTGATCACCGAAGTTAAGCAAAATCTAGCCTGGTCAGTACATAGATGGGTGACCGTTTGGGAATACTAGGTGCTGTAAACGTAAGAAGTAAGAGTGGTCCACCGGTCCTCAATGTTTGGGGGTTGGGCACAGGGCTAACAACCCTGCCCCATAAAAAACAGTTTGTTACGGAAACAGTAACAAAAAGTTGCTGCCCTACACACCATTGGGTGTAATGAATGAGATGATGATGATGATAAAATCAGAAAGGATTTTGCACAAAAATCATGAAGATATCTTGTTTGGAGAATGTTTTGTGAAAACACAAGCATCTATTTTTGTATTGTATTCTTTAAAATTAAGCTAACTAAATAAAATCAGTTATTAACTCTATTATTAGAGTTGTATAAATTAATTTTCATAAGCCAATACTTGTATTTTACAGGCAACAAAAGTGCAGTTTTCTTTTTTTTATTTATCCATGAAAGTGTAGATATAAATTTTTCTTCAAGAAATTTGTTTTGCTTATTCTTTTTCTCTCCACTCATAATATTCTTCGAAAATTTCATGAAATATTTGCACAATTTCCTTCTACTGTGTGAATTAACATAAATTAAAGCCTGAATTAAGAGAGTTTCTTTTCAAGGTGATTCTTCATTTATTTCCTTTCCTGTTATAAGTTCAATGTTACCATTTTATGCATTTGATAACAGCATTTTTTAATTCAACATTTCTAAAATCCTTTATTTATGATGCACAAATCAATCCACAATCCACATAAACCATGTGTAATATGTGCATTACAAACTATGAAATTTCCCAAAGGATAATTTTCTACTAACACAAAATCTGTAAAAATAACATTTTTTTTCCTTTTGTCACTATTTTTTTATAATGTCCAGATGATGATGATGAAGAAGATGATGATGATGATGATGAAGAAGAAGATGATGAAGATATGGCTGAAGTGACACATTTGTCTAATTTTCTGGACCATCTTGCCAAACAGCAGCAGCAGCAAGAAGGAAGGAAAAGAATATAAAGATAACTTATGAGCCAAACCCCTTTTTTAAGCACTTATGAAATGCATTTAGCATCCCTACCATAATAGACATGCCATTTGATTTCAGGACATGTGTTTTGGCTGTGATATACACCAACAATCTAGAACTTGAGTATATATTTTATGCCTCATTCTTTTTAAACTCATAAAATTCAGGTGATGTAATTATTTAAAAATATCTGTATATTTTATAAAGGTATATTTGATTCAATAAAAAAATTATATTGCTGCCACATATGGTCCAGTGCTCCTGCTATATATTTAGATATACTTGATCAAATTCAAAAAAGAGATAGCAATATTATTGATCTTTACCTGGTATCACAACTACAGCCACTTTCCCACCACTGAAATATAACTTCCCCATGCCTTTTCTATAAATACTTTTATGGTTATTGTTCATATAAACTCTCCAAATTTAAACACCATAATAGATTGGCAACAAAGTCTCATCAATTTTCAGTTGAGTTGGCTAGAGGTAAATGTAAGTTCTATACTAACAGTTTCTTTTCTTGAACTTCCTCACTTGTGAAATTCTCTTTTGGCTTTATGCTTTCTAAACAATTTCAAAAAATTTAAATGCAATGTCATGTCATTTAGATAACAATCTACTGTCTTCTTGATTACTCTTCTGTTGTTCTTACTCCTTAATAATGTTTCTCTTTTTTCTTATTCTTTCACACTCATTAACCTAAGACAGTAACCTCTTTTGTCTTAGTGGCTTTACTCCCTTGCATGAGGTGAAATGATTAAAAAACACTTCATTTATTAACATTCAATAAATTTTCAAAATCATATTGCAGAAAAACTGTTCAATTATAACAGTGCCAATTTTAAGATGACTGCTTTGGTCCATTAACAAGAGTAGTACTTCCAAAATGGACATCAAATTTTAATTGATTCCAAATAATGAAAATGTTATCATTAAAAAAAATCAACTGCATTTTCCTTAATTACAGTGATGTGAATATTTATTAGTAGTGTACAATCAGTTGCATTTAATATACAGTTTTCAAATATTGGAACATATTTTCTATATAAAAGAATATGATGTTGATCAGTCCAGTATGAAGAGGAGTTATCATTTTTGTGACTACTGCATCTTTTCAGCTATTGTAGCTTTCATCAGGTGTGGTCCAATCAAATGTTCAGGGAATTTTTAATTGAATTCTTTGTTTAGCCAATTAGGTAGTTTGTTCTCATTCCACTGTCTATGTCTAGGGATAATCTATCTTGTTCCATTTTTAGTACTGCTCAGTTTTTGCTAGTCCTATTTGCATTGAGTTTGTACTACTCAGTCCAGAGAGTTAACTCACAAATACTGCTATACCAGGTGTATTCAGTTCACAATGGAAAAGGCAACCAAAAATCAGCTGACTCACAAATAATGGATTCAAGAAAACCACTAATCACAAGCCAATACCTTAACTTCAGTTCCCACCATACAGTTTAAAAAATGAGATAATCTCATGTCTACAACATTGTGCAAAACGCATAAGTGGTAACCCAGATGTATATGATCAGGAGATTCAGAATTAAACTCTTCAGCATCAGAATAACAACTATCCTACAAACAAAATATCAGCTTCTGCAAGCAGAGACCAAAGGGTTGAGGAGAATATTGAAAAACTGCCATAGTTTGTGTCAAGGGCTCATCAGAAAATATTCAGAAGATTTGCAATATCAGGATAATATTCAGAAACAGCTCAACCATATGGAGAAATATCTACCTGTCAAGCTTGACAGAAGAGAACATAACCAGGAACTGTGTTTTCTATTCTTTACATTTGTGGCAAAGAATACAAAATTGAAGCCAGGTGACTTCTAAAAATAAAGCTGAAGGAACATTTTAAAGATGTAATTAGGGGTTAATCAATGAAATTTAGCATTGCTGATTCTGTATGAAAGAAAAAGGGTTATCACCAACCTGTGGAATGAAGTAAAAATACTAGACAGGGACAATGGAAAATCAGACATCCTCCTTAGTAGGCCTAGCATAGATATAAATACCATATAGCCATTAATAAGGAAAGAGAAACAATAGTTAAAAGAGCCAAGCTTGACTGCAAGTTTTCAGCAGCAGTAAGAGAAGTGGTGAAGCAAGTCAAGTTTGACAGCAAGGCTGAAGGGGAGGCAATAAGACAATTATTTTTAGTTCTAGCTTTAACCTAGGATTAAAGCATTGATTTGTGAATATGGTGGCATAGCAATTGTGGATTCATAGATCAAAATGTTCAGTTCAAAATTCCCTAAAGTTTAACCAGATGAATAGATATCTGAAGATGACTTGGGGGTAATGTCTGAAACAGTATGAGAGTAACAAAAATGAAAATATTTGTCTATACTTCTAAGATGAGGTAGTATTTGCATTATTTACAATATCTGGACTGTTATCCTCATCTTTATTGCCATATTCACAATGTTTTGGCCTTTGTATGATCTGGCCTTCTTCAGGTGCTTGGAATTTTAAGCTTAACCCTTTATTTCAGTCATTTGGGTATATCATTCTCATTTCATGTGCCATACACTTTCAAATATAGTTATCTCCCTTTTAACTCTTTTAAGTACTGTAGTTGCTGGCATCAAGAAAATAAGTCCAAAAATGTGCATTCAGTTTACCATCTGGCATAGATAACCTTCCTTTAGAGATAGTTTAGGCCTACAAAAACCATAAACTTCACACAGTAAATTTTCAGTACTTATTTCAGGAAAAAATGTCCTTTACACTGGCAAATACAGTAGATGTTTTCTGTATCTACAACAAAAAAGTTTTGGCTTATTGGTCCACTCTTTGAAAGTAAACTACTTTAGCTCTACTAAATTTGAAGGTTGTCTTGAATGAACCCTAACTCTAAGTACTAGTCATAAATTTTTTATTAGCTTAAGGTCCTAACTCATTACAGGCCAAAGTAAGACAATGAACCTGTTGTTTTGTAGCCAATTTTCCCAAGTGCACTTATGGGTTTAGGATCATTATCACATCATAAAGGGAAACATTGTCTTCCAAAAATGTACCTGACAGAATCTTTCAGATTTTTCCTTAAAATACTATAGTACTTTTCATTTCTTTCTCTCACACACACACACACACACACTCACACACAAAAAAAAAACTTCTTCTATTTCTACTAAGAGATGGTGTTCCTCAGACTCAGAGCTGCTCACTTTTCTGCCATACTCAGTGATTATGACAAAAGAAATTCAATTTTAGTTTAATTAACCCATAAACCGCAGCTCCAAAAATCACTGTTTTATTCCAAGTAGACATGTACGAATTCCAGTTGAGCCTGACAATAATTACTTTTCAGCAAAAGTGTTTTCCTTTGATGGTAAGTACTGAGAACATTTACTGTAATCTGTTTAGCATACAGGGATGTGCTATGTGTTGCAGTGGATATCAGCTTGCAATGAGAAGTTCACTTATTCACAAATACCCTTGGGAAAGATATTAATCCATCTCTTCTCCCTCCAGATATGGGCTAAATAGCAGGATAGATTGGGTTTTATAGCCTTAGTTTGCAACCAGTCTATTTGCTTGGAGGATAAAGGGGTTTGTGTAGAGTCAACACTCCTACCTGTAAAAAAGGCAAGTTACAAAAGCATCAACGACCATTTCATTGATGGCCAATGCTCTACCGGAGCAATGGGGGTTAGAATTAGGCTTACCATACACCATAATACATTTACTCCATACATGGGTACTGAAAACTATTTAGCATCTGTTCAATAACTCATTCTTGAATTGCAAGTACTTGCCGCACATTGTGGCAATGAAGAAGAAAACCAAATCTTACCTCAGAAAAGAATTTGTGCTGTCACAAATAAAAATTTGAATCAAGATCATGTTGACTTTAGTAGTCCTCAAAACATGGTAATTGTTGGTGCTTGTCTACCAATCTCAATGAATCACAACCTTTCTTACTCCAATAAAAGAACTATACTTTGAACAGCATTGTTTTTCTTTGGTTTTTTTTTTTTTTTTTTTTTTTTAACACACATCTTCATGTGTGAAGAGGTAGTTGTGCATTGTGACATGATTTTTTTTTTTACAGCCCCAATACTTTCTGAATTGGAATTATGACCCTTTTTTGGATCTGCATCTTCCTATTGCTGCTTACCTCAGTTTTGAATGTAAAAACCTTTTTCACCTTTACCAACTTGTTACCCCTGGTTTGAAGTAAACAATGTACATCTTTTTTATGGTAAACAAATTCTTAAAAAATTTATGACTAAGATACAGCTTGATAGACTACCTAATCATAACCGGATAAGAATATATTTTTATGGATTTAATAAAGCAATAATTTTCTGGTTAATTTTTTTAATGTGTTTATAATGTTATTACATCAAATTTTCTCAAATTAATTCAATGTACTAAGATCACATTTTATTTCATAGGTATAAATAAAATAAGCTAATAGTCTGTTACAGAAGCACTCCAGAGAGAGAACTCAATGCCATATTAACTAGCGGAGCCTGAATATTTCACAAATTCTTGATGAGCAGTGGTCAACCACAACTAAATATTTCATGTATTTTTACAAAATCATCAAGTGGTCGTGTGTGTGTACAGAGGGTGTTCCAATAAAATCAGTCCAAGTTAAGGGTGTTCCATTAAGATGAAATAAATAAAACACTATTATTATTTTCACTATTAGATCATGTTATTTGAGTTGTGACAATTATATGTGAAAAAATAATATCAATAAAAATTTCACCAACAACACTGCTTTATTTGCTGCTAACTTTAATCTGTCTTAATGGAACAGCCTTAAAAATTGATCCAAGTAATAACTTGGACCGATTTTACACCCTATATTATATATATAGAGAGAACACTCTATATACACTTAATGCAAAAAAATTGTCATTTTAACTGTGCAGGTACATGCTGACTTAAAAGTTTTGTGAGGACACCGTGATGATGTCTTCACTTGTCAGGGCTATTTTTTTTCAAAAATGCTTTATTTTTTTGCCATCCCTCCCAGTCTTTGTTCTGCCATCCATTTACACAAGTTTGTTAGGCAGGTTTCCCTACTATTGCTTTCAATGTCAAATTCTTCAATCTCTCTTTCCTCATTATGCATCCTAGAAATCTTAAGTGTCTTTTTTGTTTCCATTATCCTTCAAACTTTCTTGTTACTCACATGTTCAGTTCAATGGATTGACAGCATCCTTCTGTAGAACCATACTCATGTCACCTCAAGTCTCATCTTGAAAAGATTGCCTAATAGTAGAACAGTTCAACACTCTTTTTTAATTTAAGAAATTTCCCTGTTTATTAATATTTACTTATCTTTTGAAAGGCATTTTTTGCTATGCCTTCATATTTTGGTGTCACATTTTACTCCTCCTCTGTTAAAACACTTCAGATATTTAAATTTTCTTACTTGCTGGATTTAGATGGAATGTTCCTCTTGCTGACAACCATGCATTCTTCTTACAATTGATATTTAGTCCTCCCTTGACTAACATTTAGGACTTCCAAAAGTTTTGTTTGTATGTCTGCTATTAACACTGCATCATCTGCAGATCTTAAGATTGTGTCCAGTAATAATAACTGCTGGTAAGTCTTCTAGTTCTCTCAGGATCAACTCACAATTTTTTTTCATACAAGGCCACATAATTGTTGGCCCTGGGTAAAGTGGACTGCATTACAATAACAAGTTTCACAGCAGTAATATAAGTAACAATCATACATGTGCATATAATTTGAACATTTATTTGCTTATTGGGCATATTTTGAGAGTAAACTGCATAAATATATAAGAAATTAGTTTAATATTAAAGACATAATTGTTAATGAGATTTACATAACTAAAAAAACAAATCTTTTACAATAAGATATTCTCAATAAATTTCAGGTTACGAAGATGCAGAAATGATGTTTATCTCCAGTTGGAGGACACACAGGAATCTAAATCTGTACATCAGTTTACACTGAGCTCATGAATGGAAATTGGCAGTGTAGGATGTAGTGATTTAGATGCCTGTGGTAGAACAAAGCAATATGTCAATTTTGTAAGAAGTCAGTTTTCTGAGATGTGTTCACTATTAAATATGATTTCTGTCTTTGTTCACATTTTGAATAAATTACTATTTTGTAACCAAAAAATAACACCTTTTTTTAATAGACTTTTTAAAAGATAATGATTTTATGCAGTCCATAAGAACACAAACATTAAGTAGGTCCATGTGTGAGCTGCAGCTTACCTACTCCTGCTGTAAGGGCTAAATAAATCTGGTAAAAAGACATGTCTTACATTCTTAGTGTCATACCTTATAAATATGGGTGTCTCCTTATAAATGAAGAGACTTGAGGCAATAGAAATGTCATTCTATAGAAGGATTTTGAGACTATATGTAAATAACAAGGAAGATTTAGTAATAATGAAAGCAAAAAAAAAATCACCTAGAATCAGTTGGAATCAAATAAAGAATCAACAAAATTTGTTAATAAGTGACTATCATTTCATCAGTTTGAAATTTCATATTTCTTTAAAACCAGGTCAGTCAATTAAAAACTGGCAAAAAAATTATTGATACACAATATTTATGCTCAACTCATACACTTATATATTAACACCATCTTGGATGGGCAATTTCAAAAATACCTTTCAGAAAATTCTCAATTCAAAATTAGAGGTGATCTGACTGTAAAATAACCTCTCTACAGATTAACCTCAATTAGTAAAAATCAGTTTTCTCACCATTCAAGTAAATTTTTCGTAAGTGTGGTGCGAAAGAAAAGGAAAAATTGTGTCATGTGAACTTATACAACAGGTGTCTGTGAAAAGAGAAAAAAAAAAGAGGCAGGAGGAATATAAAGGATGAAAAAGACAAAGAAGCCTCCCCAAGGAAGTCATAATGGAAAACAGCTTGGCTTTTAGATTAGAGGAAGTATTATAAAGCTGCAGACAGCCCTAGTGAGAATGAGAATAGCATCACAGGACAATGCAATGGTTAAAAATGAGGAGTTGGTGTCAGAGAGAGCATCTTCAGATACAAGTGGAAGCACTCATTAGCTGATGATGAGACTAGCTTCAATCCAAATTGGATAGAAAGTATGAGAAAACTGCCTGGGGTTTGTTGCATGGCACAGTAGGGTAGAGGGTTGGCAATTGATATGCAATAGTAGAATAGTATTAGCCAGGCATAATCCATAAGCAATTTTTTTTTTCATGTGACTGCAGAGGATATAGAAAGGTCAATATGCCTTCTGAGGATCATTGGGACCAACAGAGTTTGTGGAATTAACCATTCCTGGAACCCACATGATAGATGAGGGGTATGTTATCTTGCTGGATTAAACTACAACTGCAAATAAACATGGGAGGGGTGCATAAAATGGTTTACATCAAGATCTATTTGTCACACCTGTCAAGATAGACTCCATTTTCACTACAGATCTTTATGAACGCCAGTAGAATCTACCACCTATTATATATCCACCACCCTCTGCTGACAAACCACATGTATAGCTTCATATCATTTTTTCTCCAAACATGAACTCAACTGATTGCCTAAAAAGTTAAAAACATGACTAGGATGACAAAGTAACTTAGTTCTAGACATCCATTATCTGATCTGGGAGAGATACAGTAACTTGCAGATCAACCACTACAAGATAACATGGAATGTACATGTTTATGTTGATTGATGTAGAAGCATTCAAGTGCAATAAGAGTTTGTAGAATGTTCTTCTTTGTTGAACTGACCATTCTTAGCAGTCATTGGTAATCCTATTCTTGCATCACCATTCTGCAATCTCCACACACCACAAATGTCTGAAATTCACATATTTTTGGTATAATACTTACTGCTATTGTCCAAGAAAGACCCACATTATTTTTAATCTGGAAGATAATGTGCCATCTTTTTGACTCCAACAATAACTTCCTAAAAGGATATTAAATCCTCAGTAAATAAAGAATTAATCACCCATAAAATAGAGTTCTTATTTCAAGAAAGTAATTCTAAAACATTTCATATTCAAATGTTAACATGTAAAGATGTACTTATTTGAAACAAGTTATACTGAAAAAATTAATCTTTTAAATTTTGAGTAAAGTCATTAAGATTTCTTGAAATCATGCTTTCACAAACATTTTAAACTTTTTTTTAATGACTACCAAAATAGATATGAAACAAAGAGTAATGTTCAGGTCATAAAAACCCATGCTTACAAATAATTTTTAGTTTTACTAATGTTTCAACTGTCTGTATTACTGACAATTCTATGACTGCTGTGTATATCCTCCCTCCCAACAATAAGTCCCATAGCACTACAATGGTAAATATTATTGTCTCTAAATCACAATTACACATGATAACATTACAGAATTTCTTTTGTGACTATTTTTAAAAATCATCATGCTTTGAAATCCTCTAAGCTTATGCGTATAATTTTTTTCTCTGCTTCACCAATATGAAAGGAACCAATAATCAAAACAACTTAAAAAAATAAACCTGAAATGATATAATAAACAACAAAAATACTATAAAAAATGTTAAGTTTATTTAAAAAATAAAATCTACAACCTCCTGTTACAAAGAGTTTTGTGAAGAAATAAACTTATTTTGCATTTGGTCTGAATCACTTTAAACTAGAGACAGTAGGTAATTTAAAACACACAAGTGCCAGTGATGTATTCTAGGTAAAATAGCAACCGTCTTTAAAAACAATGCCTATAAATTAAAAGACTAAAACCAAGATGAATGAAAAATGAATATGATGAAATGCCTTGTCTATAAAAAAGGCAAAAATTAAGTAAAAATATTTGTGTAATAAAAGCTTAAAATGTTCAAATTGATGAAAATTTTAAGGCTGACAAAAGCAATCAAGTATTTTGCTTAAGTGAGATACAATGCTGCAAGTTACCAAAACTATAATTGGAATAAGATATAATAAAGGAAAAATGATTTTATGTCACAAATATGAAATACATATTAATTCAAAATGAACACTGAAATTTAGAACTTTACAATTTCGGCTCAAACATTCAGCATCAAATTCAATATTGATCATTTCATATTTGTTACTGAAAAACCTAAGAATAAGAACTAAAGAATGACGAAATAATTTTTTCAGTCTCAGAAAAAGTAGCAAAGAAAACTTAAATCTATAAATGTACAAAAATGGCAGATTATGAAAGAAACTGCAAATGAACATGGTAGTGCGTTGGCAAAGTTTCAAGAGAAAAGAATTTGGGTTGCGACCAATATTCACTAGAACTTGGATATTATTAGCAGAGATGAAGACCAAATATTTCATTAGATCCCACACCCTCAGTGAGGGCCAGCACACAAACCACACACTTTTTAAAGTGAGAGAGCTGCCAAATTTAAACTTGACTTCTCAAAGTTCAATAAACTTTAAGTATTGTTTGAGGCAAAAGAAAGGTTGAGGATAAAACAAAAAAAAGTTTACTCAATTACAGATACCCAAAAGCATTGGCAGGCAAATAGAAAGTGTCTAATATGTGTGCATTATTAAAATAAAAAGAAACCTGCATTTCAGGTGTGAGAGAGTAGCAAAGTTGATCAACTCGCAGAAATTATAATAACCACTTTTAGTCTGGCTTTTTTAAAGACAAGTACAATGTCTTATTGATAATTTGCCGGTCAGGGTTTATCTTGCGCAATAGTTGTGCTATGCTGGTGGTTAGTTGTTCATTGGATAGGTTCAGTTTCTTAGATTTGAATTTCTGCAACAGGTCCTTAGTACTCATTGGCTTTCGCATCAGGTAACGCCGAATGGCCTCTTCAGAGATGCCCTCACTAAAACATAAAAAATATTTAGTAGATTATAATATTCAGAATTGAATCAGAAAATAAATTTTTAAGTGATGATAACTGTTTTATTGGGTTGCCCAGAAAGTTCATGTCGATTTTTAAGTGAAATTAAAACACAAAACAAAATTATACCATTAAATATTTATTCAACTAAATATGAACCACTTTCTCCATTTTTCATTCAACTTAAAGATTTTGTATTCCCAAAATTTTGGTGGTTTCTTGGCAAAAAACTCATGAAGGTGTTTTTTTTATATCATCTAAAGAATTAAGTTTTACCTTGAGATTATTTTATAAGTACCTGAATAATTGAAAATTCGAAAGAGCAATGTCTGGTGAATATGGTAGGTGGGGTAACAAGCTGCAACAATTTTTGCCAGGTCACCAAAGAAACAAAATCTGGCATTATTCTGATGGAAAGCAACACCTTGTCTGTTTATCAATTCTGGGTGTTTTTCTTGAATTATTGTCTTTAATTCATCCAGATAAAAGCAGTACTTTTCAAAATCAACTGACTGGTTACTTGGAAGAAGCTCATAGTACAGAATTCCTTTTCAATTCCACCAGATTCACAGCATGACTTTTTTAGGATGAAGACCAGCTTTTGGGGTGGTTAAAGTTGGCTCCTGTCACTTACCCCAGAGTTATTTTTACTGAACATTGCTGTAAACAATCTATTTCTCACCACCAGTCATAAATTGCTTCAAAAAGAGTTCATTTTCATTGCGTCTATACAGCAAATCACAAATAGAAATGTGATCCAAAAGATTCTTTTCACCCAAATCATGTGGTACCCAAACATCATGGTGATTTGAGTACCCAAGCTTCACTAAGTTCTCATAGATGATGGATTTTGATAAATTTAGTCTTTCTTCCAATTTCTGTGTTGTGTAATGTAGATTATTCTCAATGTCTTGATTTGGTCATCATCTGCAGTGGGGAGATCTGCCTGAGGATTTTTCATCAATAAGGCTACAATCACCAACTATAAACTTAGTGAACCACTTCCATAGTTTTGTCACCTAAAGTGTCATCACCATGCCCAGCATATATCTTTTTGTTGCTTGCAAGGCATTTTTGCCTTTACAGTAATAAAAATGCATTAAGTGTCTAAAATTCACCTTATCTTCCATTTTCATAGGGATGCAAAATTGACATGAATCAAGTAATTTTAAATTTTCTTTCTCAAAATAATAGTTTGAAGTGTGGTCTAATTGAAAATGTAAACATATTATATCTGTCAATAAATTTGATGTGTTCTAACATGTTGAAACATTAAAGATGAAAAATTAGCACAAACTTTCCAGACAACCCAATATATAAAAAAAATAATAACAAATAATTATGCAAACAAATATTAAATGAACTTAATGAAGTCAAAGTAGCTTTTCAATATAATCACATGACTGACAAGAAAGACTTGAGAGTTTTTGAAAATGGCTGTTCTAAATAAACTAAAGGTATTAAAATATGTTATGGATTTAGTTGATGATTTTGAAATGTTCAATACAATTATCAACATTATCTTTATTTTATTTGGAATTTATTATTAGAGGCAATATTATCAATTATTAATTTTTGAATATTACTTCTTTCATTGCTTAATAATGACTATAATGTTGATTTACGAGTTGCAATAAAAAGCAAAAATTCAATGCAATTCGAAACAAGACATCAATTACCTGAACCAAACTAATTTGTCGCCATTTGAAAATGCTTAAAGATAAAACTAAATATTTTACCTGGAGGAAGAGGAAGTTGTTATTGGACTTTCTGTCCTGACCTTCTTGCTATTAGTAACCACTTCAGGTTCAGCTTTTCTTTTCTGACCAGCTGTTAAAAATAAATTTGCAAAAATAGTTTTATAAAAAGCCATATATTTAAAAACTTTGAATACTGTTACCAATATTTGTTTCTAACATCATATTAACAATACTGGTGTATTTTACATCAACTAGCAACCATAGAAATGAATTCAGCTTGCATGATGTCAATTCAACTTTCAGTAAAATATTGAAAATCTATACAAAATATCAAGTATATAAATTTATTGATATTTCAAATATTAATACCAAAATCATATTCTGATTTTAAAAGAAAATATTACAATATACTTTTAATAAACTACTAATACCATGCCTTACCATACATATACAGGCAAGGAATTAATCACAATTATTTAGCATTGGACACATTAAAAAAAAGAATGCACAAGAAGTTGGTTGTTGTAACAACAACAATCTTTACTGCTGGGAACTTAGAGAGTGCTGTCTGACCATGAATGTCATAGGTTAGTCTAGACTTTACATGTAGAAGACTGTGACAATCAATCTAAAGTTCAAATTGTTATTTCAGGGAACCAAAATTGGAATCAGCCTGGCTGACTTCTCTTTATGCTACCTATGTTAAACTTGTTCTATTGTAAACAATCTACAAGTAGTGAAATATATGAGGAACTTACACCAATATATCATTAATCAAAACTTAACAATCTTGTTCTAAATTGATGGTTCAGTGAGTCTTTTAGGATTGTTAGTGAATATATATATATAATTTCCATAACTACACATTCAAATAAAAGTAATGATACAGTGACTACTTCTATAATAGGCATTCCCACAGACACTCCAATTAACCAAATTGTTATCACCTTTCAATAATTGTTAAAAGTCTAATTATGAACATCTAGACTGGCACACCTGTACAACTTTACTCACTTCCAATCCGTTTCTTTCCTGGAGCAAAATTAAAAAGCAGAAATTATATTCTGTCAATGAAAATAAAATGCTTAGAATTGTCTTCATACTAAAGAGAGCAAAAATCTAATTCAACAAGCACTAGGTACAAGCTATCAAGTAAAACCATTTTATATCTACAAATCATATCATTGGATTATATAAAATCTGTAGTTTTAGACTGCTTAAAAATGTTGTCAAGTAATAATTAGGTACAATGAAATGTTAAAATCTGTATGTTTAAAATATCTAGACAATCCACTATTGTTAAGTACCAAAATAACAAGTACAAGAAGACAAGAATTATAAGTTAGCAGATTATAGCAGATAATTTAAGAGAAGGTATCAGTATTAAAATAGTAATGACAAAAAAGTACTTTTAAATGTTGAGAAACCAAACCAAAACCTGCCTGTCAGAAATTTGCCTAGACCAATAAATAATTAATACATACAGAAATAACTAGATATTTGATATGATGTTTGTTTTATTATATAAAAAAAATGACCATAATGTAAATAATTATTATATACTTTGAATAGTAATAATATTTAATATTTTAATAGCACTGGATTGTATATGATTAAATATTTCTTCTACAAACTCAAAAGTAATGGTAACCTCAGATGAGAAAAATCCTTACATTTAACAGTATCATTCTTGTCTTCTGATTCTACAACTGTAGGAGTGACTGATCGCTGCTGGCTAGGGTTAGAGTTCTTTTTAGAATGAAGCTTTTTCGAACGACTATCAACCTGAAAAGAAAAACAAGTAAATAAATTAGGATATTAGATAGTTGCATGTAAAAAAAAAAAAAGAAAAAAAAAAGAGGTTTGGGAGATCCGAGCACAAATGCATCTTTGACAATTGGCTTTTGATTATTTTATCAGATATTGGAAATGGATGGTCCAACAGCAAATGTAAAAATAAATATGGACTTTACAAACATGCAAAATATAAACTATCCAATCAGTATTAAAATTAGTTTTAAAATGGTATACTAGCAAACATAAAAATTATTATCAAAAAGTTTTACTCAATCATGCCTACATCATTAAAAATAATGTATGAGAAAATGATCAAACAAAGAAGTGATATTGACTACAATTTCTATTTACAAATTATCAAAATAGAAATTTTTGACTATTGCAACCAGGAACCATCACATACACACACCAATTGGTGTCTGAGAAAACTTTTATTCTCACATTTCTAGAAATAAAGCACTTACAGAAAACAATCTTTCCTCCAAGTCAGAATCACTGCCAGATGATGAACTGCTGCTGTCACTTTCTACAAAAGGTAATAAAATGTAATTAACACATCATTATCATCATCATCTCATACACTCTTTCAAAGAACAGTTAACAAATGTACATAATATACATTTAAATACACAATTTATACTATTTGTGACTTTCATCATTATGAATACACAAACAGGAATTTTCAGCAAATAGAGTCAAGTGGAATTAGTGAAAAATGAGGTTTACTTCCCTTTCAATTTTAAATATAACAAAATGAATAACCTTTCTTACCCTTTTTGGCCTTTTCATCTTTAGTTTCATCATTTTCTTCATCTTCATTTTTGTTTTCCTCTTCGTCACTGCTGGCCTCAGAATCTATAAGTTTCCTCAAACCAGCCTCCTCATCTACACCTTTTTCTTCATATTTTTCTTCTTTGTCACGGTCTTCAACTTCTGACAAACTACTATAATCATAAAATATGGTAAACAGTTGTACAAGTTAAATTCTCATTCAAAATGGCATCCAGATATAAGTATTAACCCAAAAGCATTGTGACAAACTAGAAATCCATTCCTGTTAGATTTTGCAAACCAATGATAGTAACTGCTTCTAATTAAGATAACCAAGTGATTAACTACAAAGCCCAACTAAATATAACTATGCCCACTCACTGACAACCAAGAGAAAAAATTAGGTGTGATTACAAACAGTAAGGAAATTAAGACAGGCACATTTAATAAATGTCAACATGAAAAAGATAAGAGAAAATAATATACATAGTCAGAGTCAAAATGAAAATGTTGAACATAGGAAGGAACGTAATAGGCTATAATAAGAAATTTGGAAAACAATGGGTTGCATTACAGGAGTAAGGCCAGAGATTCATCTGTTAAAATTTGAACCTAAAAAAATAGGTGATGCATTCCTTTTGTTCGCTTCCTTTAAATAAATAAAATTATCAAGAGATTATTTGCATTATCAAATGAGTTGACAGCCAAAGGGATAGTCAGTAAACAGTGGGATCATCTACCATGTATCAACCTCCAACTTTGCTTAGAATGGACATTCAAAAGAAAGGAAAAAATAGAAGAGAAAAGAATAGTTATAGTTGTTGGGAACCAACATGAAGTGGAGGTGTTACAAGAATACAATGGGCATAAAAACAGGGTCATAGGGTTTCAAAATAAGATTCAGATAGCAATTAAAAGAAACTAGATTCTACACCATTTCTAATTTGGATGCCAGAAGAATAAACTTGACATGTGTGAAGAAATTAGTTACCTTGCTGAATCTGTATTATAGTCAAGTTCTCTGTCATCATAGTCACCTTCATCACTCTCCTCAATGGCTTCATCATCTGAGTTACTTTTGGAGTTCTTCTTAATCTTAGCTGATTTAGGATCTTTTTTGGTTACTTTTTCAGGTTTATCTTCTGTAAGTAAATAAAAAAAAAATAAACAGGCGAATTCAGACTTTAATGAATAGAAAGCATGAGTAACTTATTCAAACTAACAATGATTAAAATAGTTCAGCCAAAAGTTTTAAGTTAGCTGTGAGTATATTAGGATCTTGAATAAGTTCTAGCTGTTTTCCAACAGATGATGTTCCTAAAATTGTGTAGTTTCAGATGGTAACACATCTATAAGGAAGTACTATAAGCAAGCTTGAAATTCAGTGTATGTCATTTCACTGAAGTGTAAACAACTTTTTTTATAGCATTAAACATGTCAAATTTTGTGCCAAAGAAAGTATTTGTGGGGAATTTTACTGCACTTATTTTCTTTTTTTTTTTTAATCGTTTCACCCCAAGCAAGGCATTCCACTGCCACTATTGCGCTTGGGGCTACATAGGGGAAGGTAAATAGAAAAAGTGGTTAGATATAGGAAATGTCAGAAGGGGGGTGATACATAGTTTGGAGGATGGGAAGAGTGTTTGAAAGAATGGAAGCAAGTTAGTGTGTTAGGAGGTGTCTATTGACCTTACATTTAAACTCCTGGAGATTGTAGCCGTCGGGGAAGCAGTCACGTGGAAGGGAATTCCACAGTCGGGAAGTACGAGAAAAGAAACTGTTGGAGTAGAAGTTACGGTTGCATTTTATCGGTTTCACTGTAAAAGGGTGAGATCTAGTTGCTAATCTAGTATCTCATGCAAATTCGAACCTAGAGGGCACCAGTGATCTAAGTTCATCAGAGCACAAGCCATGAAAGTATTTATAGAAGAGACACAGGGAAGCCACGTCGCGCCAGTAAGAGAGAGACTGCAGGCGGTCTGCCAAGTCAGTATCGATCACATTACAGACCCTCCGCTGTACCTTGTCGAGAAGCCCAAGGAGAATAGCAGGGGCACCCGACCAGATATGGCAACAGTATTCAATGCACAGGCGGATGGTAGATTTATAAATGTGCACGGGATATCACTATTGACTACAATTGATGCATTTGAGCCAAGCATCGAAAAAAAAAATGTCCACTATACAAGCAAAGGGCATAAAGTGAATTGCAACATGACAACACTAGACCACATGTTGCAAAACGGGTGAAAACCTACTTGGAAATGCTTAAATAGGAAGTCCTACTCCACCCGCCATATTCACGAGACATTGCCTCGCTGAGCAGCACTTTCATTATGAAGATACCAAAAAATGGGTCGACCTGTGGTTAAACCTCATAATCTTTTTTCCAACGTGGAATTTAAATGCTGCCAGAAAGTTGGGAAAAGTTGTGGTTAGTAATAGACTTTACTTTCAGTAACATGTTTCTTACTAATTTTTATAAATAAAACATTACTTTTCATGAAAAATCAGCAAGAACTTATTCAAGGTCCTAATAGAATTACACTTACAAATTCTTAATAAATTAAATTTTCAATAATTAACATAGCTTAATCTAACATGGCTATTTTAAGAAATATTTTGGAATTCAGCCTGGAGGATTATTATTTTATTATATAAAACAGTTTTCATAATCTAAGATCAATCTCCTTCCTTTTGTACATTGACAAGGGCTATTAAATCTATTCACATAACTATATTTTTGAATACAACAGCATCAGGTGGAAGAATATAAATTGACAAAATTACATAACTTAACAAATATCGTTGTTCATTTGTAATGAGAAATAGACAAACTAAAAACAATTTACTCACCTTTATCACTTTCTTCTCTCTCATCTCTGTCATCATCTTCATCAGACATCACAGCCCAATCATCCAAATCAGTTAAAAGCTAGAAACACAAACATGACACTAATTTTTACATCATTTTAATTGTTATTTTTTATTGTTAATAAAAAGCTTATATGCTTTTTATTAACAATACAAAATCCAAGTAAAAAGTATGTAATTCATTGTCTACTTACCAAAATTATATTAGACTTCTATCCTGCATTCTGCCATTTACTTTTGGGAAACAAATTAATTCTTATAAAATATTTTTCCAATGATTTTGAAGTTGTTTTTCTTTAATATTTCTTCTATACTCCACAATCTATGGGTTTGTAGTAAACGTGTTAAATTAAAATTGGTGACTGTGAATATTTTCTAACATTAAATTCACTATTAGTATAAATACATGAGGACTAAAAATAAGCAAATCTAAATGTTAAAAAATGTATTGATTAGTTTACATTTTCAATAGTACCAAAAAAATATTTGTAATGTAAAGCCTATATATTTAGATATTTGGAAGAGAGTTCACTATTTCTAAAGAATTTAGTAAAAATTATATTTGCAGGAAATTATATTTCTTTCAAATCAGACATCTTTTAAAAGACCATATTGTAGATACACAATTACACTTGCTTCTAAAAACTGAAAAGATATATTCATGATCAAATTTATAACTTACAAAATCTTTTTCTTTTTTAGTTTTGGCTTTCAATTTTTTCTCTTCTCCTTCATCAGCATCAATATCTGTGTCTTCAGGTCGTAGCTTCTTCCGTAACATGACAGAAAACAAATTCATTGTTTTATCTCGTCTAAAATAAAAAAATTTTTATTAAATATTAGACATATGAAAATAACAAAAATTGTTTCATTTGTAAAGTTTTTGTATTATTTCACAAAGAATGCAATATTTACTAAAATATGAAACATTATAAATATCACATTACAAGAAGTCATAGAGAGAAAAAAAGTTCCTGAAATTAAAGTAATTTCCAAAAGGCAATAAATTTTATATATATATTATGTTTTATTGTTGATAACAAAAACAAATAGTTGCCATTATTAGCATTTTCAGAGTATAAGTGAGTAGACTTTATATAAATATTATTAACCTTGAAACAGAAAAAAATATTGTTGCTGATTTCAAACATCTCAATGTGACTTTAACTGAAGTACATTAATGTTCATTCTTTTCCTATATTATTTAAAAAAACATTAGTTTTCATATTCATGATAATAATGTTGAACAAGTTTGTCTTTTTATACAAAGAATATTACCTGTTTAAATGACTAATTTATAATAACGAAAACGGCACTTAATTTAACTTTTTCATATTTTCATTTCCACTGAAATTGAAAATAATACACTGGAAATAATCACTGAAACTTTGGTAAGCATGCAGTTAATATTAAGAAATTTATCTACTATTTATTGCTATTTTTCTTCAGAGATGCTAAATTTGTTTATGGAGAAATCAGAAACAAATGTGGGTACTAGAAAAGAAATTGTTAAATGGTCATGTCTTGGCTTAACTTTTGCAACAAATACATGCTCAAAAATCCTTCATCGCTGTTGTCTTTACAACATCATGCAACAAGATATTTTTTGTTGTATTTTTTTCTGACCTGCACTGATAGCATTGGCTGATCACTTGTCAATATGTTCACTTTTTATGCTCAGAACTTCTACATTTGATTCAGTTTTAAATTGCAATTTCAGAAGACAGTTTCCATTTTGATACAACTGAAGATTAGATATCTGTGTGTGTGTGTGTGTGGTGGGGCATGTATTGGCATCTAACTGAAGTAATGTTTTGAATCTTGGGTCAAGTTCTGAGCTTTGTAGAAGGAAATAATCTTCATATCCTTTCTTGGGGTATTTCCATCGGCATTGTTTCAACTGGGGCATGAGACTTAAATCTTGTTCATGAAGATTCATTTTATACAGTTTCACCACCTTCAGTGGGATAATCAATGAGATTGTTGAGTGTTTTTCCAAACAGAATGGTTATTACTATTTTCATAATGGAGAACAATCACCACCTCTTTTATATTGAACACAGTTTCTGATAATGTACATTTTACTCTGTTGAATTTCTTTACTCATGAGGGAAGATTTAGTTATGACTAGTTGTTTTAGCCATATTAGAAATCTGTTGAGTATATCACATGAACTGTTTCAGCATGTAGACATGTAGACAGATTTTGGAACAGTTTGCATTTGAAACGTGCTGTTTGCTTTTCAACAATGATGGTGCAGTAGCTCTACAGATTTCACTGCAATATCCATGTTAGTAACCACAACATATCATGCAAATATGTCAGATTCCATTCAGTTATGCTGACATCACTCTTATGGAGTGTGTTAGTAGGATTTAATTTACAATAATTCAGTCATTTCTCATGACGTGATGGTGATATTCAGCCATCTGTGGTGATACATAATGATACAACCTAGGATATACCTTCCCCATTCTTTCATTTGAATTCTTATGTATAGTCATAATGGTGTTACATATTCCAATTTATGAACATTTTTTTTTTTATATAATCGTTTCACCCCAAGCAAGGCATTCCACTGCCACTATTGCACAGGGGGTTACATAGGGGAAAAGTGGTAAGAAAAGATGGTTAGATATAGGAAATGTCAGAAGGAGGGTGATAGACGGGTAAGGATACCGAGAATGAGGGTTGGGTAGATGGTGAGAGTGTTGGGAGAATAGATGCAAGTTAGTGTGAGAGGAGGTATCTAATGACCTTACATTTAAACTCCTGGAGATTGTAGCTGTCAGGAAAGCAGACATGTGGAAGGGAATTCCACAGGCGGGAAGTGCGAGAAAAGAAGCTGTTGGAGTAGAAATTACGGTTACATCTTATCTGTTTCACTGTAAAAGGGTGGGACCTAGTTGCTAATCTAGTATCTCGTGTAAATTCGTACCTAGGCGGCACCAATGATCTAAGTTCATCGGAGCAGAAGCCGGGAAAGTAATTATAGATGAGGCACAGGAAAGCCATGTCACGCCGGTGAGAGAGTGGTTGCAGCTGGTCTGCCAGGTCAGAATCAATCACGTTACAGATTCTCCGTTGTATTTTATCAAGAAGCCCAAGGATAGTAGCAGGGGCACCCGACCAGATGTGGCAGCAGTATTCAATACACGGGCGGATGGTAGATTTATATATGTGCAGGATAGATTCAGATGGGAAAAACTTCCGAGCCCTGCACAGAGAACTGACTTTCATAGCAGCGGATTTAGCAATGGATTTGATATAGTCATTCCATTTGAGGTCCGCTGAGAGTGTAAGGCCAAGGAGGATAACTGTTTTACTCTCTGGGAGGCAAGCCTGTTCCATGCTAATGGGAGGTAGATGTGATTGTCTATGGTGGTTAATTGATAGCAGCTCTTCGTTTTGGAAGCATTGAAATTAACGAGCCATTTCCTACCCCAGTCCACTACGGATTGGAGGTCCTTTTCAAGCTCGGCAGCAAGGTTTGCTTTGTCGCCCACCCTGGGTTTATGATCGAGGTGCAAATAAATTGTGGTGTCATCGGCGTACATGCCTACTTGGGATCTAATGACATCGGGGAGATCATTAATGTAGATCAGAAAGAGCGTGGGACCTAGGATAGAGCCTAGAGGGACGCCCGCATTTGTATGGTAGTTTTGGAAGGCATATCCATTTAATACTACCTTCAATGTGCGGTTAGAGAGGAATGACTGGATTAGGTCAAACAAATATCCAGTTATACCGTAGCTCTGTAGTTTGCATAAAAGGCCAGCATGCCAGACTCTGTCAAACACTTTGGAGATATCCAAGGCAACGGTTTGGGCTTCGCCATTCTTGTCGAGAGCCTGGTATATGTACTCAGTAATGGTCGTTAGCATGAATCAGGTGGTGAAAATCTATACTAAATGTAACCAAATATGGGCACATGTCAAGTACAATGAACACATTTATATTCCAAGTAATAATTTGCACACATTGTGATGTTAATGCCAGTTTTGTTTTAAAAGTATAAAAATGCTACTTGTGTAGATCCATTTACAGTGTAAATCTGAAACCAAAATCATTCTAAATCTTTGATTTTTGATTTAAAAAAGAAAAAATATGTCTAACTAGTTTTCAGTTATACTTTAAATTCAATAAACTTACTTTTTGAACTCTTCCTCAGCTTCCTCAACATTAAGATATCGATATTTAATCACAGGGTTGAAATTGTACCAGTGTTCAACTGGAAAAGCTTCAAATGCTCCATCTGCACACTGGGTAAAGATGAAATAGGAGGTGTTGTCAGATATGGTACCCTCTCTCACACCTTTGTACCTACACAGACAAAAATAAGTAAAAAATAAAATAATGAAATGCTAAAAAAAATTCCCTCATTTGAAGTCAATACAATATGACATTTAATAGTTTACAAAAATAAAATTTAGCAAATTCAACATGAATTTTAAAGAAATCACTTCTAAAAGATCATTTTTTCTTGAAAATAAAATCTACAAAACAGTTCCCTTAAATGATGCTGTTATAATGAAAACAAGAGCAAATAGGATACTCAATAATCAGAATTTGATTAATGACATTATCGATGACACGAAAGCTCTTAATATTATTCCAATCTTCTATAAAAGGTAGTGTTGCTTTTTGGGGCTGTTGGCTTTATCAAACCAAGGAAAATATAAAATTAAGTAAAAAAGTGTCCTTAACATTCCAAATTTGTTTGGATAACTAACACTCATTTTTATGTGCTTTGATGAAGTTAACACCATTTCAGTACATTAATTCTTCAGCCCCTGTCAGTTGTACAACTAGTCATAAGAGGAAAAAATAAAAAGCAGTTAATATACAAACTAGATTAACCCACTTCAGCAGTTCTAAATATACAAGTGTAATTATACTGCCATTTAAGTATCCAGTTGACACATCAGAGTTTCCAAACTTATCTTCCTTGAATCTGAATGCATATAAATAGCTGGCTTTCATTTTATATACTTTTCTACATTTATAAGAGATGTTTTTTGTGTTTTTTTATCAAAGGATCTGTAAGGGATCAATTCTAGTAAAGGTTGCAATATGTATTGAGACTATTGAATACTACTAAAATGTAAGAATAACTCTTTAAATCAGTTCGGCTACACCTGTTTGTTAAAACTACATAATTCTTCTGTTTTCCTATTTTGGAAACAATGAAGATTTCTTTTTTTTCTTGAGGTTAAACACAAGATATGTGCTAACAAGTACATAAAAGAATTTAATTCTCTGAATAAAATTTTGAAAATGCAGCTAATAACTACATGTTATACTATTATATATAATCATAAAATAATTTAATTTGATGTAGAAAAAATTAAGGTAAAAGACAAGAACAAAAAAAAAAGTTCATTTTCCCCATCTGCATTGATAAATATATGATGAATGAAAACAGCATTAAGACTTTAAAAATGAAAAGCACAAAGAATCATAAATGGAAGAGACTATACTAATAAAGAAGAGAGAGACCTAAAGTCAAGATAAACAAAAGACAAAAAACAAAAAGCTAAGTAAAATATTCCATTCAATTCTCCTTTGTTTTCATATAATTTAGAATACACAAAGCTGCATACCTTTTACAATGTTGTTTAGAGCCAATTTTCATATGCCAAGGTTGGTCCTCAGGTTTGTATTTCTTCAACATCACTCCATATTTTTTACGTCGAGCCTCCTCTTTTGCCTCACGGCCAAACTCACTGCCAGCACCAAATTTGGGCATGACATCAATGTCATTAGCAGACTTATACTCACGCAAATTATTCTCACGTTCTAAACGAACATTGGTCTGTAAAGATCAAATTAATAAGTGGCTACAAAATATCTTACACTATCAAAACAATTTACAGTACTTGTAATTTCTTGAAAAGAATTATTTTAGTATGTTATCTACAAGCAAAATGTCAACTTTTATGCCATCAGTATCCATAGAATATCCATGATTTTAAGCTTTCACTTTTTTCTAGATGCAAAAAAATAAAGTACTCAAGTAATTATTAATTATTTAATACAATGTGCACCACACAATGTAAGACTAAGATTTATTTGTGTGACATATTTCTGTTGCACCCTGTATTTTTCAAAAATGAATCCTGAACCATTAATGTAGGTACCAAGGTACCACCACTTTTTACAAAAGTAATTTCTTATAAGTATTACAATATTTTAAATACCTTTTTTCAAGTATGGAAGAACAAAAATAAGAATAAAACAAACTTGTTTTGTTTGTACAAGCAATATTACCAATTAACAAACAAGCTCTTGAAGCGGATTAACTCCTTTGTTTGGTGCACATAGATTAACCAGGTTGTAATCATGAAGGTAATAAAAAATATATCTTAACATTCCTTCTATACATGACAATTGCAAAACAGTATGTATAAATAAATTTTTTTAAAAAACATTGAATCCAATAAATTTTGTTGAACTTCCAAATTTCTTGATTATAAAAGAACTGTTATTTAATATTTTATAGTATAATTTTTAAAATTAATTAAATCAAAATAAATCTCTTAAAAACTTTTTCAGCAGATTTTTTGACAGTATATTAAGACAGCAACTAAAAACTTTACAAAATATTATTTTAGTTTTATTGCTATTCAAGACATTTTTATATTTCAAGGTAAAATTTTAACAAATTTAATTTTTCCAAGGACTTATTGCACAAATGAAAATATTTTCAGTGTTCACATATTTTATTGAGATTTTATTTAATCAGCCTTTCTCCACTCTACGTAGCCCCCTGCACAGTAGTGGCAGTGACATGCCTTGCTCGGGGTGAAACGCTTATTAAAAAAAAAAAAAAAAATTTCATAAAATCAATTTCAGAATATGATTAACTTAAAATAATTTCTACAAATATTTCTTACACAATTTTTTATTCATAAATGAATAAGTACTGAAAATCTTATAGAAATTCAACAATTAGCTGATTTTTAATATCAAAGTAATTTGCCTACAAATGTTATTTCTACAGGTAAACACATTTTATTGTGTCAACAATTCTTTATAGACAAAACTCTAGTTTAGGTACCTCCACCCATTTTTGATACCTAAATTTAAATTGAAATTTTAAAAACAAATAAGTTATCTTCAAGCTTTAAAATTAGCTTTAATTAAATTTTAATTCCAGAAAGAAAAATACACTGGTGTATTTTAAACTGAAATTATATTGATTTTAATCTAATTTTTTTCTGAATTGAAAAAAATAAAATTAAAATTTCCCACTATTTTTGATTGATCAACACATTAAGTAAACAGTACATACACAGTAGCCAAATTTCTGTTTTAAAAATCTTGCAAAAATAAAATATACCTGGATGAGAAGTCATTTAAATCAATTTTTACAATTTAAACTTACCTTCATCTGATTTTAATCAAGTAAAAACTGCTTACTGCCAGAAATTTACAATAAAAAAACTTTTTAACTCCGGTAGCCTTCTTTTATCTGTGTTATTGGGGTAACAAAAGATATGACAGCTGAAATTTGTCAAGAATGCTAAAAGAGTGATGACCAAACGTGCCAAAATTTCAATTAGGTTAAATCATAAAATTTTCAAATTTTAATTTCTTTTTTTTTTTTGTTATTAACTAAATTGTAAAATTAAAAATTTAACTTAATATTTTCAGCAATTATATAATATTTTATAAAATTTTAGTTTAGACTTATAGCCAGACATTTGAATATGCTTTCTGAATAAATAAAAATTTAAATTTCTTTTAAAATAATTTTAATTTAATAAGAAAGAATAAAATTGAAATAACCGAACTAAGTTATATTATATTATTTATTAATAAGTTATCATTAAATTTAAGGCATGGTAAAAATATCTAATTTAATTTTTATGAAAACATGTTAGGACTCCTATGGAACATCGTACTTAATCAAATGGAACATCATACTTAATCAAAATGAACATATTTACACACAATTTTTTTTTTTAATTAATTTTAAATATTTCTGCAAAATGATTTTTATTAAACTTTTCAATTTTACATAGGCAATATAATCATCAGTTATTAACTAAAAAGTCTACTTGCAATCAATTTTTTGAAGATTGTAAAAATATTTTTAAAATTTTATATTATTAAACTATTTAATAATAATAAAAATTTTAAAAAATGAAAACAATTCTTTTAAAATTTTATTATTAATAGGAAAAAATGTTTTTTTTCAGAGTATAATGTCCACAATAATTATTCTTTATTCCGGCAATTAAAAGCTTATCAAATTAAATTATATCAGAGTTTTATTGCATTTTTTATTTTACTCTTCAGAGTAATGATTGCTAACTTAAAATAAAAAAAATAGATGATTTATATTCCCCAATGAGTCTTGCGTTGAACTAAGAAAACAAAAGTTAGCCATCAGTATAAAATTTATTAAGATTTCATGGATTTACGTGGAGGGGAGGGTTACAGAGGTAAAAAAAAAAAATAATTTCATCAAGATTTTTAAAAAAAATAATAATTTCATTCATTTGTGAATGAGTACTGAAAGTTTCATTAAAATCCGGCAATTATTTGATTTTTGCAAGAGTTTCCAAATTAATGTGTTTGTCACCAAAAAGAAGTGGGTAATGCAATCATTATGTTTCCATTGTAAAACAGTCGTAATGTTTCTTAGCTACTAACTCAAATCAAAACAAAACTTCCTGACAAAATTTCAAAAATGTTAGAAAGGATTAAAAAATTTTTTAAAATAATTAAAGATTACTTTGATCTTTCCTCTTAATAATAATATAAACATTTTGAAGGAAAAAGTTTGTTTTATTAAGTTTGGGACCTTTTTTATTCATACTATGCTGTCTTGTTATCGATTTGACCGGAGGTACCTACTCTAGTTCTATACACCAGAAATCATTTTCAGATCAGTATTTTCTCAAATTAATCTTCTAAAGAATAAGAAAAATATATATAAAAATTATGATAATAAAATAAGTTTTGAGTATGTACATCTTGCTTTCAAGAATGCATGGCTGTACTTAAATAAATAATAAAAACATTTTCTTATGGAAAATCTGCAGCATTTAGAATTTACTTATTCATTTTACCACAATAAACCTTTGCACAGTTGATGACATGAGATTCTATGGTATAATGCCATAATGTCTGCAATTATTTTCCTATTATTAACATTGAAAGTTTAAAAACACACATTGTTCAATGTACACCAAAACAAATCAGCGTAAATAAAATCTTATCAGTTTTTGACATTTTGTATATAACTGACTGAATACTATGAACTAACAATATTTTTTCATCATAGATTCTAAAAGAAAGCTTTATTATTAAATAACATTAACTTTAGAAAATAGAGGGAAAAAAAGTATTTAATGAATTGCAAATATTTTAAAATTATCAAACATGAAAACAAAAATATATATATATATATATATATTTTGTAGCTCAATAATTCTACAGAAAATTTTAAGGATAAAATCACCATACCAGAAATGAAATGATCCTGCTGATTAATATTTATTCTGTTAGCTAGAGAAAATAGCTACAGTGAGTTACAATTTTATTCCCACAGAATGTTTTATATTTTAAAGGCAACCTACCTGTTAACAGAAATATTTGGTTAATCACATTTTAAATACTCAAAAATAAATGTGAAAGTTGTTGAAAAATTTATGCACTTTTACTGTTAATACATTAGTGACTTTGTGAAATATTCATATTTTATGCATACTTTATTTATAAGGTTGGACAGCAATTTTTTTTAAAATTCACAATCCACACATAAATCATCTAGAAATACATGTTAAAGCATCTTCTTTTAGAAAATATATATATATATATGTGTGTGCATGTGTGTTGAAATATGATAATGTTTGGCACCAAGACTGCTGTTTTTTTCAGTAGTATTTTGGTAAGAAAGTTTTTTTTTTTCATAAAGTGCTTGATATCAGGATGAAGATAGAGTGTTGTTGGTTTCAGTGAAAAGGATTTTCCACTTTAATCAAGCAGGCTCATGCCAATTTCAAAGTTTTGTGAGGACACCATTATGATGCCCTCACTCACTGGGGCTGGTTTTATTTTAATATATATGTAAAATTTTAGTCACATAGGAAATGAGATCAGATGTTCAAATATCACTTCTTGAAAAATGCTACAAACTTTTATTCCAAGCTATGCACACACACACACACACACACACACACACACACACGTGTGTGTGTGTGTGTGTATACAAGGTAATCATAAAAAGCACAAGTAAAAATTATTCTCATTAAAGAAATAATCACTTGAAGAATACTTACATATTTTGTAAAATCAACATCAGAATTGACACCAAATTTAAACATACATAATCGTTTCTTTCTGTCCCTGGAAAAAGACACCAATGAGTTTCCTTAAATCTAATACAAAACCTGAATCAACAAAAATGTCATT
Source organism: Ascarosepion bandense (assembly GCA_037127315.1). Classification (NCBI taxonomy): domain Eukaryota; kingdom Metazoa; phylum Mollusca; class Cephalopoda; order Sepiida; family Sepiidae; genus Ascarosepion; species Ascarosepion bandense. Next base: position 1,638,020 of record JBBBDQ010001382.1, on the reverse strand, counting down.
TCTTTAAAATTATTAATATTTTTAGTACAAATTTTGAGTAAACATTTTTTGTTTTAACCTTTGTCATATTGTGTTTCCATTAATTCAATTATTGGTTTTAATTTTGAAAATTATTTCTTAAATAAGAAACATTTCATTCAAAGATTTTTCTAAGACAACAAATACTTTTATGGGAAGAAATGTTTAACAGATTTGTAAAAATCAAAATTTGTAATATGCTAACCTTGGAACTCTAACAATGTACTCTTGAGTAGTTGAATTGCCAGGTACAACTTGCTGCAAATAAAGAATACATGAAAATTAATCTATATTTAACATGTAACAAAAACTGCTTACCTGAACAATTAAACATTCTTTTTACCATTAACTGTAAGATTTGCTAATAAAAAGTTAATTAATTTTTGTTTGACAGATGCCCAAAATTACAAGTCAAAAATCATTAGTGTATATCTTTAAAAAAAAACTGTCCTCAAGTTTACATATGAAATTAACCAAGATAACAAAATCCATTTCCTTGACATTTTAATAGACACAAACAATAACACATTTACTACCCATATAAAAAAACAACCAACAAAAACTCTTGCACTGTCAACTATAAGAGTGAATGCCCTAACTACAAAATAGCACTTACACACAATTTAATTAACCGAGCACAAATCAACTCCTCCACAAAAAAGATATTTTACTCTGCACTAAAAAATATTAAGCAGACTCTCATTAATGACTTCCCAAACCACATTGTAGATGAAGAAATATTTCAAAAACCTCAATACACATCAAACAAAATATGGTACTTCCACAAAAGACCCTAAACATATCAAACTCTTCTATTGCAACCAGACACACGATAACTACAAACAGAATGAGAAAATAATAAAAAATCTCATTCATACTAATATATCTCCTGTTGATCCTAATAAAAAATTTAAATTAATAATATATTATAAAAGGTACAATTATCCATAATAACTCTTCCCCACCAACTGATGTGTTACGTAAAACCAACATTATATATCAATTTAAATGTATCTTGGGAGAATGCATCTCCAACAAAAAAACAAATATATATGTTGGATTTACAACAACTACATTAACTAGACGTCTTACATTACATTTGTCTGACCATTCATCCATTTCTAGACATCTACAACAACATTCCTGTCTACATTCACAATATAAAGAAATAATGATCAATAATAAAACTATCCTAAACCAAGAAATCAACAAGAACAAACTACAGATTCTCCAGGCAATATTCATTAAAACACTTAAGCTGTCAATTAATAGAATCAGCTACCAATACTGTAGTAATGTTCTAAAATGTTTGTAAAAAGAACAGTTTTTTCATGATTTAACATGTGCATGACCATGACATTACAACTTATAATTTTCACGCTCTAATGAAAGCTATCGATTTGAAGCAGAAAAAAGTTACAGTAATCTTTTACAACACAGTTTTGCAGTTACATTTGTTACCATAACTCACACCACTGAAGATGATCTGGGAAAGAGGTTGAACGTACTTGGGTACCTTGAGAATTTAATGAAAATAACATCTGTCAATGTTACAGCCCATTTCTGATATTTTTTTATTGTAATATGCGAAAGATTATCCATAAGTATGAAAAGAATTTTATTAAAACTAAGCAAACATAATGTTTGCAATTTATTTAACCTGATATGTTTAAAAGAAAATTTGCTGCCTAAATATACAAATTTTCATATATATATATATATATATATATATATATATTATAAATTATATTTTAGAACATGTACATAACTTCTCTATATATAATCACTGTGGCGTCCATTTCTGCATCATGCTTCAGATGTGGTACTGGGAATCCTTTTCATTTTCATTTATGTTGTTTTGTTAGGGGTATTGGCTGGGGTGGGGGTTGCTATTGTGATATTTCGTTGACAGTTGGAATTTTTTGTGGAGAGTGTTAGTGTGTGTTGGTGGGTGTTAGCAAGATAATGTAGTCACTCTGTGACCATTGGAATTTATTAGTTGGTGCTGATATGTTTTTTGTTTATTTTTATTTTTGCAGAGTCTTTACAATCATGTAAGTTTGCATGTTTAATCTTAATATTGGGTTTAGGGAATGTGTTATTTGTCTTACATTTTTAATTTTTGATTTTTTATATCATTGTTTGGGAATCGCATTCTCTATTCAATTTTTAATTTTGAATCTTTGATTTTTAATTATATCATTTTTTGGAAATCATTTTCACTATTAAATTTGTAAGTTTTAATTTTCTATTCTCATATCTAGTCTATATATGATTCGATTTATTATGGTTATGGTTATTAACCTTACTGTAATTTTATTTATGGTTATAAATCTTACTCTAATTATGGTTATGGTTATTGACCTTCCTAATTATGGTCTTTAACCTTACTTTATAATTAATATTGATCAACATCAATTGTGGTTATTAACCTTACTTTATGAGTTAAAACTAATAATGGTTCTACACCTTTATTTTAATTCTTAACTTCTATTTTCATATCTATTCAATATATAATTCATCTTATTTTGGTTATGGTTATTGTTATTAACCTTAATTGATTTTATTCTAATATTGATTATTAACCTTACTCTAATTATGGTTATTAACTTTACTAATTTTAGCTATTAACCTTACTTTCTAATTAATCTTAATTAATACCGATTATGGTTACCAACCTTACTCTTTTAGTCAATACTAATTATGGTTATACACCTTATTTGTAGTTAATATTAAACCTTGTAAAAATGTTTTTATATATACACATATGTATATATACACCTATATGTATGGGTCATATTCTTGGCTCTTGTAGTGTTTTTTTAGCATGATTGTAATGTTAGCTCTCTGATGTGCTTGCAGTTTACTGTGATTTCATGCCTCTGGCTTAAAAGCTTGTTACTGTTAATATATTTAAGTATCTCAATTTTTTCTTGAAGACAGAGGAAACATGGTTCCTTTATAGATTTAGGTGTTCTTGCTTGTTTAAGGATTTTCCATTTAACTCTAGGTGTTTTATTTTCGTTTTTTAACTTCCAAAAATATTTGGAGAGAGATGTCATGTTTTGTTTTTCTTTGTTATTGAAGGATGACAGGTGATTATAAAATCGCTTTTTAAATACGTTCATGGTATTTTCAATATACATTTTTTCATCCTTAGGATTATCCATGGATGAGATCGAACACATATATATCAGGGATTTCATTTGACATTTGTTGTTCATGGGGCATTGGTTAGGGTTTCTACAGTTATAGGGGTTGTAATTATGGGTCAGATTGGTATTAGTGCTGGAATTATTTTTATTGTGTGTTTTTAATATTTCGTTGTTATGTACTTTAATTATTTTTTCTAGATTATTGGAGCAGCTATAGCTTAGTTTAATTGTATTTTTATTGAATATTTTATTTAGAGGGTTATTTTTAAAGAAATGCTTATCTATAAGTTGAAGAAATTTATGTCCCAGTTTGAAGTTAATTGATTGATTAAAAGGAGGGTTATACCATATGATTTTTTGGTTCCTATTTTTGCTCTTTGAACTTCTGAAGTTTTCCACAAAATTGATTTTTGATGATTGATATCCACTATCCTTTAGGATTTTATCGTAAATTACCTTGTGTTTATTGAATATTTCTTTACTGGATGAGTGTGTGTTAATGCGGCGTTCTATTGACGATGGGATGTGTTTGATAATGGATGGTGGGTGGTTAGAGTTGGGGTTTATATATATTGGGTTCGAATTGTTCTTCATGTAAGGTTGGAAAGTGTTCAATACTAAGTCTAATGTTATGTCTAAGAAGTCTACTTGCTTGATGTTGGGGTTAATCACTACGTTAAGACCGAAGGATTTAAAGACTTTATGAATTAGTTTCCTGATTTTATCGACCTTACCTCCAGTAGATTCATTAATTATCATGAGTCCATCATCTCTATATAGTCCTATATAATTTGTATCTATTTCTTTATGCGCAGTGAGGTGGTACAGCAGGAATAGCCCCACCAGATCTGAAGATTCTACTGAATCCAGGGCTCACATGGATAAATCAAAATTATCCGTTGAATTTTTTGTCCACTGTTGGTTGTCATGGAAGAGAACTGATTTTCTACAGTTCAGGATTATTTTGATTTCCTCCTTGGTGATGTCCAAGTAGAATTCGGCGAGCTCAAGGGTGAGGTTAAAGAGGTCCCTAAAAATCGATGGGTAAAAATCCACGATGTCGAACTGTAAGAAGGTGGCATTATTTTTTTCCCCAAGGTTTTCAAACCATTTGATGACGTCCATTGTACCATTCCACTGCGTTAGTTTATTGAATAGAGAAAGCGATTCCCAAACAATGATATAAAAAGTCGAAAATTAAAAATGTAAGACAAATAACACATTCCCTAAACCCAATATTAAGATTAAACATGCAAACTTACATCATTGTAAAGACTCTGCAAAAATAAAAATAAACAAAAAACATATCAGCACCAACTAATAAATTCCAATGGTCACAGACTGACTACATTATCTTGCTAACACCCACCAACACACACTAACAGTAACACTCTCCACAAAAAATTCCAACTGTCAACGAAATATCACAATAGCAACCCCCACCCCAGCCAATACCCCTAACAAAACAACATAAATGAAAATGAAAAGGATTCCCAGTACCACATCTGAAGCATCGATGCAGAAATGGACGCGCCTTCACAGTGATTATATATAGAGAAGTTATGTACATGTTCTAAAATATAATTTATAATAAATATTCACAGCTCTATATAGAAAATTATATATCAAGCACTGTTTTAAATTAATGTTTTGGACGTGGAAAGAATTCTTCGTTCTGTATTCACTCGTGTATATATATATATATATATATATACATACACACTAATGATTACTTGTGTGTGTGTTATATATATGTAGCTAGCCAGGTATTCAACTTGCTCACAACTCTTTGGGTCAAAACACAGGATCTAACCAATGCTTTTATTCACTCGAATATGTGTATGTGTGTGTGTATATATATATATATATAAAAACACAAACTTATAACTATACTCATTTCAAAAAACCCTCGGATTCGGACCGAGCCAGCACATAGCCCAAAGAAAAAACCCGAGACAAGTAATCAACTAACAAAAAAGCACTCGATACTTAAGCAGCATTCCCTGACTATCTGCTTAGGTTAAACCTTGGTAGGTTTGTTGGCTCATTAGGTTTGGTTTACTTTACTTTATATATATATATATATATATATATATATATACTTATTTTGCTCTGCTTCCACATAGATATGCGGAGGGTTTTTCAAAACGAGTATAGTAATAAGTTTGTGTTTATCTTAGCTCTAGGTAGCCCTATTGAGCACTTTTATAATTGAATAACATGGAACGAATAGATTTAGGATGTTCTCTTAAGGACATACCTCTCCCTGACCAACAGAGCCAGCGTTCCCTGACGATCCGCTTAGGTGAAACCTTGGTAGGTTTGTTCGCTCACTAGGTTTACTTTA